>CM048053.1:775000-1215000 GCA_026259375.1 Verasper variegatus
TTAACTGGCTAACAGAGTAATGTCCGCCCCTCTGGAATGTGCTATTTATTGGAAATAATTATTTTTTACGCCCCCTCTGTTCCACTTTGGACTAACACCGAGCAGCTGATCACCAAATGCAGTTTGTTTTTAATGTTTTGGTTTTGTCCGTGTGTGTAGGAGGGGCCAGCCAGTGATATAGATATGTCTGTTTACACTTACTCTTTGTTTTCAAGTTCTGTGTAAAGATTTCACTGTGTTTAAACGAGCTAATAATTTATTATTGTAACGATTATAGTTTTTAACTTAAGGTTTTTATGTTTTATTTAAGCATTGCTTTCTAAATTCTAGCTCCTGTATATTCGCATGACTTGTGAAAACTGTGTAGTGTGGTGTAGTTTTAACTTTTTAAAAGAAGAGCTGACGGCGTCAACGCCTCCGCCACCTCAGAGCCGCCGGCGATGCGACGCTGTTGGAAGTCGGACAGGAGATCGGGAGACTGAGAAGGTTTTATTCGGGGTTAAGAAAAGGAACGTGTCATGTTTTAAATCCGTCTTTTTCAGGGGGGAGAACCAAAACATTGGCTGGAACTTCGAAGCACGTTCTTCTATAACCACCTTTACTTTCACCAGGAACAGAGTCGATTGATTGTAACGCTTCCACGTAATTGGAAGAAGTCTTGGTTGAAATCAAGGAGTTTCTATGAATGTGGTTTTTTGTTTGTTTTAATTTTGCATTTGCTCCTCACTGAGACATTCCAAGCACAGATCAGAAAACCCTCCTCCTCTGGGCGACGTTTGAGTCCGAACAAATGGGACTCCCAGGCCTTTTTTCCTCTGTGATGTGAACAGATACAGGTGTCACCCTTTGTCCTAATGTGAAGACGTCTGAGCGTTAAACTGAGAAAACGGAAAATACTGTTTGTAGAAAGTCAAGTGACTGTTGACAGACAAGAAAATACACCTGTGGCTGATTTGGTTAAAAAAGCAATCGCACCACGTCTCGACGGGACGTCTACATCCACGGAAGGGAAACGCCTCACTTAGCATAGACTGTAAATAAAGATGGACGACACATCTCCACATTCTCCCATTGAAATAAAGCTAAAATATCCACAGGAAGAAGGTTCCTGGTTCAAAATCCTGGTTTTGCAGGCAGATTGGGGTTAACTGGAGACTATGTGACTGTCGGCGTGAATGCTCCTTCGTCTCTGAATATCAGCCCTGTGATACGCTGCCTCTCACGCTGCCATCCTGTGCTTCTGACGTCATTTGGAGTCCGAGTCTGCAGCAGTGATCGAGGTCCCGCCCATACAAGCTCTCAACCAATCAGGAGTCAGTCTCAGCTGATAACTGATTCAAACCAAACTGATCAGAAACATCAGAGAGATGAGAACGACCTGAAACGACAGAAACATCTTTGACAAACATTTATTTAACGGCTACTTTGATTGTTTAGTTTGGTTCATGTCCCATCTGCTAACATGGAGGAGGTTTATGAGCTGTACTGCAGCCAGCCACCAGGGGGCGATCCAGATGGCTTTACTTTCAGGAGCTGTACCGTGTCGTCCATCGTTATTCACAGACCGCGGTTCTGTCCAAACTCAAAGGGCAAAATGTGGAAAACGTTCCAACTCCCATGACGTGTGACAGAAAAGTCCAAATCCTCCCTGAATCTGTGGAGGAGGGACCGAAGCTCTGGGGAGGTTTGTCTCGTCTGTGTGTTTATAGTTTTTATTATATTTATTTATATTGTCCTGTCTACAGGTCGTAGGCCCCCCCCCTCCCAGCAGCGTGTTTCTTGTTGTCGACCATCACAGCCGTGACTTCTCTAAATGTGACTAGAATGTGTTTGACATGTTGATATTCATTGCATGTAGACTTTTAGAGGCTGTTTTTTGGTCTCTGCCAAAATAAAAAGAGGAAATGTTTTTTAACGTAAACCCAACGTCCACGTGTGTCGCTTCATTCAAGTTTTTTTTTTCTGCCTGTATCTGCTGAGGTTTGTTTATCAGTTGTGATCTCACACTGCTGTGTGTGTGTGTGTGTGTGTGTGTGTGTGTGTGTGTGTGTGTGTGTGTGTGTGTGTGTGTGTGTGTGTGTGTGTGTGTTCAAATGTTTCCATCACCAAAAGCTCCGGAACCTTCGTCTTCTACGAGTACGGCTCCTCTTCTTCATCCTGAGATGTTTGTGTTCTTCCAGTTTCACGTCCGTCACGTGTTAGAAACCTCGTCAACACGTCCACTCGCTCACTGGGAAGCTTCCACACATTGTCCTGCTGTTTCCTCACATGGACTCATGAGGACATGTTACACACATGTTACCAGGAGGCTGCAGGAGAAGATCCAGAACATGTCCAGAGACACTGACTCAGACATTTGTTCTCACAGACAGAACCTGCAGAACATGTGAGGAACATGTGAGGAACATGTGAGGAACACGTCAGGAAATTATTCAAAGTTCTGCTCGTCAACAGAAGCAGAACCGGAGCAGAGGTCGCCGCCTCGTCACATGAAAATAAACTAGCATGTATGCCGTACAGTTCTGCCAGGGGCGGGGCCTGAGGCTCGCTGCCCCGGGTAAATATAGAGTTATGGGTTGGGGGGGGGGCAGAAGCAGCTGCTGGCTTCAGTCGAACTGGTTCAATAACCTGTCAACTCAAACTATCGCACTGTAAAAAACAATCCAATGTTCATTCGTTGAAAGTCTCAGGTGTTGCCTTCCTGAAAAACTCAGGAACTACCAGTGTGTGTCGGTTCATGAAGACGTGGCAGTAAACACAGGAAAACACACGAGAACTTCAGACTTTCAGATTCTCGGCTCAGGCTCGTTCACAACAACAGAAACCTGAGCGTTCAGGTGAGGGCGGAGCAGCAGGCGGAGGGAGGACGTATTACTGCAGAGATCATGTGTTTATTCACAGCGCATCGACACGGGCGTCGGCTCTAATCACCACAAACTTGACGTCTTCTACGTGTGCCGCTCCACTTTTTCATTCTGACGTGGATTTGCGATTCTCCTGTGAAATTTGTTGACAGACGAGCTGCTTTCAGACCTGGACTGAACTCCAGATAATCTGCAGACAATCTCCTGAGGGGCTGAATGTGAGAATGAAAATTTTCGAGTGAGACGCTCTGGACGTTATTCTGAGCTTTTACTTGGGAGCAGTTTATCCTGAGTCCGGGTCGGGAAGCAGCTCATCTCAATGTATTTCACAGGAGAACCGGAAATACACTTTCCTCCACGGAGAAATAGCCTCAGTGCTGCTCTTGGCTGCATCCACCCTATAACCTCATTATTGTCATTGACAAACACCGAAGACACACCCACAGCTGCCAGTAGATCCTCCCTCACTGGACGCTGATTGGTCCGAACCGATGGTGGAAAAAATCCAGCTTCTTCACAAAGTTAGACTTTGGTCTCATGCAGTTAAACCATCAATGAATCAGACATGTACTGTACTTCACATAAATAATAGTCAGGATGAATAAATCCTCCCAGGCAGCGAGTCACTGCGACACTCGTCACTCTGCCAGTCGTCTCTATAAAGAGCTTCAGATCTCAGTCTAAGTCAATGTTTGGACTCTGCGACTCGGGGGAAAGTTTAAAGGGCAGAGCTGCAGTGTTTAATCCCCCGAAAACATTCCAGCACTGTGTAATCTAACCAGACAACTGTGGCCTCTTTACATCTGTCACTGCAGAGCTGCAGGATGACGCCTAAGCTGCTGCTGATGTACATGTTTCGCAGCTGCTGGCATTTGAGCAAATAATGGAAAATTATGAATTGGTCTGCATGGGTCTAACATAGTGGAGCAGGACGTGGGTGGGGATTTCCAACCTCCTGCTTCGTGTCTTCCCAAAATGTCCAAGTGTCGCCTTACAAAGAGTTTTTATTTTTAGCCGGGGGGTTCGTGAGAGCATTGCTGCTCCCCACTTGGCAGCTGAATTCAGGTTCCCTCTGGTTCTGAAGACTTTTTAAAAAGGGTAGGTGGAGTTTCCCCTCTCCCCCTCTCCCCCTCTCCCCAGACCTCAGTTTGGTCACATCAGTTGGGTGTTGCCTCTCTCCGGTCTCTCTGCTGGTAACCCCAACGGTCCTGGTCCTGCTCCCCCAACTACACCACACATCTGCCACTCTTAAGCAAGTTTCAAACAAATTGGAACCAAGAGATTGAAGATTTTAGACACAAACCATCAAAACCCTCCAATGGATCAGCACAAGTATCGCACGGCGGGCGTCCAGGAGAAGCTGGAGATCATCGGGGTGGAGGATGAGGCCGGAAACCCCATCAGCGCCCTCACCATCCTGTCGCTGCTGGAGCGCGTGGCTGGCATCATCGACAACGTCCAGTCCTGCCAGCAGCGCATGGAGGAGCGTCAGCTGGACCTGGAGAACAACATCAAGACCATCCAGGGCGACGTCCTAAAGCTGGCCAAGGACCACACCGACACCAGCAGCACGGTGGAGAAGCTCCTGCAGAAGACCCGCAAAGTCAGCGCCAACGTCAAGGAGGTGCGGACGCGTGTCGAGAAGCAAAACGTGCGAGTCAAGAAGGTTGAATCTACGCAGGATGAGCTGCTGACCCGCAACAAGTTCCGGGTCGTCATCTATCAGGTGAGCTGATGTGGGAAATATCTGGGTCTGTAAGGACTTGTGTTTGTCTCAGAGTAAGTTCAGAGTTCACAGGAAGAATGACACTTTTCAGTGATTCATGAAGCAGACGTCTATTTGTAGGTTTTGAGTCTGAACTGTTTGGATTTGCTGCTGCAGATAGAACATTTTTGGTTTGAGTTTTTTAGTCTGTTAGTTGATGATGAGGTCACAGGGAGGCGTGTGGACGTAGCTACAAACAAAGCAGGAACGACGCAGGTGGACGGTGACGCCATAAAGAAGAACATGATCCGTAAATAAATCCAAACAGCTGTTTATGCTAACTGTGGCTATGTAGCATAATAGGATGCTAAAAAATAAACATTTTCTTAATCGCAACTGGAGCATAACTAAGTTAAGTATGAGAATTAAAGTAGATTCATTCCCTCAGGCGGAACAAACTGTGCCAAGCACTGAGATCTTAACTCCGATGAACTGTGACTCGATTCATTCGGCGGTGGACCCAGAGTGTGAGCGGGAATGTGAGGAGATGCAAGGTTTCAGTTCAAAGAGCCTTCGACTCTATGATGCTGACATTTTGTAGAAAAGTCTTCGCGATAAGAGGGCGTGTCTCCGTCCAGTGTGCGTCAATCAGGTGAAAGTCATGAAAACAAGGTGACTTCAGAGTTTCATTGACAATGTGCCACTGTTTGAGAGCTGGTAGAAACCCCATGTTCCTGTGAACAAGTCCTGCTGCTGATGGTCTGATGTCCTAACACATAGAGTAGACAAATAAAGACACTTAATCCGTCCTTTAAGAGTGCAGAGAGGCTGCTTTGCTAATTGAGGAGACACTTGTCATTAAAGCGATGGACAGACTTTTTAATGGAATTAAATCCGAGTTCTGTGGGATGTTTGTCTGGAGGCAGCGAAGTCAGATGATTGGTTCTGTGTGAACTTCTAATGGTGATGCATCGCTGCAGCTTTGAGCCGCAGCCTCAGTCAGAGACACGCAGAGTCGTAAAGTCGTAAAGACCTCACGCTACATGCAGATTCATTCAATGCTTTTCTGTCCCGGTTGGGCATTAACCTGCAATGGAAGGCGCCCAGCAGGTGTCCGACTAGATGCCCAAACCACCTGACCTCTTTCTACGTGAAGGAGCAGCGGTTCTACTCCGGGCTTCTTGTCATCTCCTTCTTTCAGTCACTCGTAATCTAGATGTAGTGAGGAAATGGTTTGTTTATTTATTACAGGGAACAGATGAAAGTTCAGGAGTATGATTTTGCTGAATTGAGAGAGGAAAACGTTTCATTACTGACGACGATGACGCCCTTGTGGCGGGTCGCCCTTCAGTCCGCTGCCCATCGACCTCCAGAATCAAACCCAGTCACTAATGTTTGTCCACAGATCGACGGCTGAGTCAAAACCTTCCGCTTGAGCTCACCTGTTCGTGCTTGTGCTCTTTCACGACCACTGAACATTGTCAGAACTTCCTGAAGACACTTAAAGCATTTAGTTACTTCAACGTCAATATTAATACATTTTCTGTTCACAGTGCAATAAGTCATTTAATTGAACACATTCTAGTATTGATTCTTGATTCTCACAATAAAAGGACATTTGTTTTATTTGTACCTTAAAAACACACCAAACATGTAATGACATGATTAATGGATTTCTGCGTCGATTATATAAGTGTTCAGGGATTTAAACCAATTACATTTTACAAACTGTAGTTACAGGTTCCCTGAATTTGTCAAATTGATTGATGGTTAAAATTTTAGACTGATTAATTGATACATTAATAGGCTGTGGTCATATTAATAAAATACTCCCAGATTTAATGGATTTTAAGGGGATAAAATCTCATTGACGTTTCCCCTTGTCTTTAAACGCCCCTGCAGATATACATTCAGCTGTCTGCGTTAGACCGAGATGCTCTGCTGGTTAACGTGCGGCCTTCAGAATAGTAACCGGAGCGCTATGTGCTGCCAACAGCTGCTGTCGCTCTGTGACCTATTCTGGGATCCCAGCGTACACACTGTGAGCTCCGCCCCTTCAGACGCCTGCAGCTAAACATAAGTGAAGTGAAATAAGTGAAATGAAATAGTGTAATAAGACACTTTTGAATTCCAAGATAATGTCATAATTTATCATCTAAATAAAGTAAAACAAACAAAGTGACTCTGCGGCTCTCAAAAGTGAAGTCATCTAGATCGCCCCCTGGTGTCTGGCTGAAGTACAGCTCATTAACCCCTCCTCCTCCATGTTAGCAGATGGGACATGAACCAAACTAATAACTCAAAGTAGACGTTAAATAAATGTTCAAAGATGTTTCTGTCGTTTCAGGTCGTTCTTCTCTCTCTGAGGTTTGTTCTGATCTGTGTTTCTGATCAGTTTGGTTATTTGATGATATGAAAACAGGCTGAGACGTGATGATTGACAGCTGACACTGACTCCTGATTGGTTGACCACAGATTTAGGATTTCTTTCATTCTTTCTTTTCTCAGAGAATATTTCATGGATCTTGATGATAGAAATGAGACATATTGATGGAACTGATGAGTGTGTGTGTGATCTGGTGCAGTTTGATTGACGGTTGCTGAAGGTATGAGCTCCACTGAGTGACATCAGTTCCTCATGGGGGGGTTTCAGTACATGCTGTTTGGACGAGGTTGGACCAGCGTCTGGTTTAAAAGTCCCTCAGCTTTTATCTAATCCGTCTCAATCTGCACGTCCACGTAACAAACGTCCCGTCGAAATCACTTAAAGTGAAATAAAAATGTTTATTGTAACATTTTGGAAAATCCAAATGAAATCCTGTCAGTACTGAACATAAACACTATAAAGACGTCTGTGTGAATCTGAAGTCATTAGGGACATCTTGTGCAAAAAAAGATAGATTTGTCGTGTGTGAAAAAGTCAACATTTTGTGCGCACGTGATAAAAAACATCACCTGCTGGGACCTCAAGGGCTCCATGGAGGTACGGCTGAGGATGATGTTAATTGATTAACAACATTCATCTCTCAAAATGTTCCTGTGAGACATCTGCAGTACGTGTCCCCAGCTACAGTCCAGTCCACCGTCCGTCTGCTGGTCCTCACTGTCTGTATTTCTGTGGTTTATCTGAGTCCGGTTCCGGGCTCTGTTGCTCTGGATATCTCTTCCTGCAGAGGAGACAGTGGCCGTGTTGAGTTTCCTCATGAATAATGTGCTGTCGGTTATTCTGAGGCCTGTGTTCATCTCCTAATATAGAGCTTCAGCTGCGGTCAGGAAGCAACAAGCGGTTTGTTGGAGACATTTGCCGCCAGTGGCTGAATAATGAGCGTCTGGGACAGTTGGCAGTAATAAGAAAAAGATGAATGGCTGCTGGTTTACACCCGGAGCTGCGCTGCCTCCTCTGTTGTTCACAGAACTGGACATTAGAGGACAATGTGTCGTTTCAGAGGAGTTAATGGGTTTTAGTTTGTGATGACAGAAGCTGAACAATGAGTTCAACTGTCTGCAGGCAAACACACAATTACAGGACTTCATGAGTTCTGCCAACAGGCTGCAGAGTGGGACTGGTTGTTGTCAACGTTTGGTTCAGTTTATTTTACGAGTTCTATATTTTCCACCTGATCAACCGGAAATTTCCTCATAATTCCTTAAAAAGTAATTTGCTATTCCAACAAAGGCTTAAGTAGCTTGATGCTAATTATCACATTATGTTTCTGAGGATTAGAAAATGATCAGTCGAAGCTAAGTGACAAACCTGGACACACACACCTGGAAACACACACCTGGAAACACACACCTGGAAACACACACCTGGAAACACACACCTGGAAACACACACCTGGACACACACACCTGGACACACACACCTGGAAATACACACCTGGAAACACACACCTGGACACACACACCTGGAAACACACACCTGGAAACACACACCTGGACACACACACCTGGACACACACACCTGGAAACACACACCTGGAAACACACACCTGGAAACACACACCTGGAAACACACACCTGGACACACACACCTGGACACACACACCTGGAAATACACACCTGGAAACACACACCTGGACACACACACCTGGAAACACACACCTGGAAACACACACCTGGAAATACACACCTGGACACACACACCTGGAAACACACACCTGGACACACACACCTGGACACACACACCTGGAAACACACACCTGGAAACACACACCTGGACACACACACCTGGAAACACACACCTGGACACACACACCTGGAAACACACACCTGGAAACACACACCTGGAAATACACACCTGGACAAACACACCTGCAAATACACACCTGGAAATACACACCTGCACACACACACCTGGAAACACACACCTGGAAATACACACCTGGACACACACACCTGGAAACACACACCTGGAAACACACACCTGGAAACACACACCTGGAAATACACACCTGGACACACACACCTGGAAATACACACCTGGAAATACACACCTGGACACACACACCTGGAAACACACCTGGACACACACACCTGGAAACACACACCTGGAAACACACACCTGGACACACACACCTGGAAATACACACCTGGACACACACACCTGGAAACACACACCTGGAAACACACACACCTGGAAATACACACCTGGAAACACACACCTGGAAACACACACCTGGAAACACACACCTGGACACACACACCTGGAAATACACACCTGGAAACACACACCTGGACACACACACCTGGACACACACACCTGGAAACACACACCTGGACACACACACCTGGAAACACACACCTGGACACACACACCTGGACACACACACCTGGACACACACACCTGGAAACACACACCTGAGTGTTTTACAGATTCACACTGACGATTGGTCGCTGGTGACTTTTTCATATATATATAAATATCATGATGTAACATGATGTTAACTCTACGTAAACATCGGTCCTGCAAAGACAGTCTGAAACACTAGGGGGCAGTTTGAGCCACGTTCAGCACATGAATGTAGATTTTTGAGTTTTATCCGTTTCTTTTAAAATTAATCAGAGGTCCAACATTTAACTCTTCATATTAATATGTATATTGAATATACTACCTGGACATGCTACCCGTCTTATCCGTCGCTTTACACAAACAAACTTTGCGTAGGCTGCAGCTCTACATCCTGCAGAGACGTCATGTTGATCTTTTGTGTGTTAGATTGTGATGTTTGCGTTGTTCTAAGCATCCTGCCCGTCTCTCTCTCCACCTGCTTCACCACCACTCGAGGTTGTTAACACATGCACTGACCCACATTCCCCGCCGGTGTAATCACTGTGTCATTCCCAGTCTCTGGACGCACTCTGATGACTGCTCCTGATTAATGAGTGTGATTGTTGCCGGTGGCCGCAGCTTAATTAGGATTAATTGGCTTTCACATCCAAAGTCACCTGTAGGGCGCAGCAGGTGGAGCATGATGGGAGGAGGAGGGCAGTTCATAAAGGAGCTGCTTTCTCTCTGTTGGCCGTCGGGGAACATGGGACAATCCTGCTCTTTAAAAAATGATAAAATAAAGATTTTATTTTGATTTAAAAACACGAAAGAGGGGGAAATAATAGCTAAATTAAAACCACGATGATTATCTCAATGTAAACGTGCTCATGACATTTATTCAACAATTCAAGGTCACATGAAAATGTGTTCATCGTTCAGATATTAAAAAAATGTCCAGAGAAAAAGTCTGATATTTTTTAAGGTGTATGTTTTAATGTGATCCAGACCTCAGACTGTGACTTTTATTTTGGAGAAATTTTTACTTTTAAAATTATATTTGAGTGTTATTTATAATCATATGTTTGACCAAAGTGACCAAATAAATGTGAATTTAAATTTAATAAGTTTATCAGTCTGCATCATGTCTCATTTCTGTGGAAGTTGATTTAAACAAAAAGGTTAAATCAAGTAAATTATGATTTTTTATATAGAAAGAGAAGATTGTATCTCACACTAAATGTCGAAAACAAGACTGAGACACATCCAGATTGATGAACTTCACAATCCGTCCGGTGCATGTCGAGTTATTTCCATCGAGACAAAGCAGTGGCTGGCTCTCAACCAGTCTCAGTTACTTCTCGTCTGTAAAAATAGAAAAACCTGATCTCATGAAGTGTGTTCGAGCCAAGAGGCTGCAGGTCAGGTCCCACCGAGCATCTCTGAGGAATATCATGTTTGTATCTGAGCGTCCATCATCTGAAGGAGCAGCTCAGTCCTTTATTACTAATGCACAGAAGAGTCAGATGAGCGGTATCACTGTCATCTCTGTGTGTCGAGCACAGACAAAGGTCCAGTACGTGTTTAGCCTAGCTTAGCACAAAGCAGGAGGATGTTAGAGAGCCCCTTGTATGATGTGCTAACATCAAATCCACTTTTTATGAAGTTGAAATGCTGAAAACACACTGGGAAAAAAAGCGATGCAAAAGTCCCGAATGAGCTTGAAGCAGCCCTGAGCATCTCACGTTGACGGGCTGTGCACCTCAATATAAAGTGTCTCTTACTGCCTCTCTTGTTTCTTTGATTCTGAGGTCAGGATTTCCCAGGATTGATGATGGTTCGAATCAGATTTTCCACCTGGGGACAAGAGATACTAAAATTGTCCTTTCTCTTTCCTCTATGTAGGGGGAGACAGAGGTCCCATCAGTGGCTGTCACTAAGTCTCCTAAAGGACTCGGCCTGGATGGGCTGGAGATTGAGCCCGACTCCTACGACGTCCCCGCTGACCTCTCCTCTGATGAGGAGTACCTGAGCGTGGAGGAGACGGACTCCTCACGAGCTGCTCGCCTCAAGAAATCTGTGGTGAAGAGCACAGAGTCCCTGAAGGCCGCCTTCTCCAAGGAGAAGATGAACAAAACTAAAGACAACCTCGGCACCAAGTTCCACAACCTGGGCGAGAAGGTCATGCCGCACGAGCGCCGGGAGAAGATGCACCAGGCCGGCGAGCGGCTGAAGCAGTCCGGCGAGCGGCTGAAGGAGAACATCGCCAAGAAGGCTCCGAGCAAAGAGACCTTCCGCATCAAGCTAAAGAAGGAGAGGGCCGTCGCTGAGGGACAGGAGGGCGCAGAGGCCGACCCCGAGGCCCAGGCCCAGGTCGAGGATCCACAGGAGCCTTCTCCGGGGGTCGCCTACACCGAAGTTGGCCTGGAAACCAAGAGGGAGGGACCAGTGGAGGAGGCTGGCGCCACCCGGATAGGATAGAAAGACAACATGAAGACGCGACTGGACAGCGCTGACAGGGAGAGGAGTTTGGAAACTCGTCTGTGATTGGTCGACAACAAGGATGGACATTTTCATTAGACTTGAGATGAAAACAAAATATCAATATATGAACTGGTTATTTATTAAATGTGCAAATTAACGTCACGTGACTGTTAAATGTTTTCGCAGGTTTTAACAAACACATCAACTAAACCACTTGATCTGATACAAACTGGGACGTGAATGTGACAATCGTTCTTTGTGATTTAGGTTTCAGGTTTTCGATTAAAAAAAAAAGGTAATGTTGTGTTTGATTAAATTATGAATCCAGAAGAGAGATTGTTACGATGTAACTGGGGTCAAAGTGCAGATAAGTGTTAGGGTTAGGGTTAGGGAAAAATACCCGAGCAAGAATTTGATCCAACGTAGAAAAGACGTTTGAAGACTGATCTTTGATCTGGATATTCAAACTGTGTGCAGGCCTCAGCTGGTCTCTGAGAAGCCTGGTGGGCAAGAACGTGGACTCAACGTCAGACTAGTTTCTGTGCACGAAAAACAGCAGAAGTACAAGTGGAGAAAAACAACATCAGCTGAGACACTGGCAGATTTCTATTAAAGAAATATACAAGTTATTCCTGCGGCTCCCAGGAGGATAATCAGCCGGAGTTCACGTCTGATTCTGTCAGGACGTCGCTGATTCCAGGCTGATCAGATCCTAACCCATTTCAAATAGCAAATATATTTGATATTTAACTTTAATATTTGAGAGCAGTAGTATGTCGCATGAAAGGAGCAGCGATTGAGCAGAAACCTGCAATAGCCAATGAGAGCGAGCGGACCAGGAAGTTTCACTAACCTGAATCCTTGTGTTCAAAACTGAAACATGGCGTGAAGAAGACCTTTGTGTCTCGTACCAAGTGGACAGTTGAAGAGGACACATTAGACGATTCACATTGTCTCATGTGTCCTGTTGTTTGTGAGGAACCCAACCAGCTGACGAGGATGCAGACCGCCTCCATGTTTGTTTTCATTCTGAAGTCACGTCGGAGTTTCTGTGAAGTCTCAAGTTGATCCTGTTCCTGCGTCTCGACTGGATCCTCTGTGTCGTTCTCATATTCAATAGAATAAAAATCGGTTCCATCTGCTGTTCTGTCATTGGTTTTTTAAATCAGTTACGTTTTAAGGCTGCATCCACACGACTACGATCTCGGATCAGTTTTAATCCTCGTCCACTAAAACACCTGGAAACAGAGATCACATGACCACTCATGTCCACTGAGCATGTGTGTGCCGGTGTAAACAGACTGTTTGAATCACATCTGGTCTCCTCATGTAAGTAATCAAGTAACGCTTTGATTCTCCATGTTGTTTCTACTCTGGTAGCTGAGGCTGGTTGTTCATGAAGGAGGTCACATGACAGGAACCTGACGAATCAGAGGAGGCTACATCCTGACCGAAAAGACCCAATCAGCAAGAGGTTGTGAGCGTCCACGACATTGTTTCCAATGTACATGTTGTTAGTGGCTTTAAGGTGGACTGAGCTCTGGTGTTAATGGGTTTAAGGTGGACTGAGCTCTGGTGTTAATGGGTTTAAGGTGGACTGAGCTCTGGTGTTAATGGGTTTAAGGTGGACTGAGCTCTGGTGTTAATGGGTTTAAGGTGGACTGAGCTCTGGTGTTAATGGGTTTAAGGTGGACTGAGCACTGGTGTTAATGGGTTTAAGGTGGACTGAGCACTGGTGTTAATGGGTTTAAGGTGGACTGAGCACTGGTGAAAGTATGTTTAAGGTGGACTGGGCTCACGTATCAGTGAATTTAAAGCTGTTTTTGCACTGCTGCTTTTTAGCGTATGATTGTTTTACTTTAGTTTCCAGTTTTGCTGCTTGATATTTTCAGTTTTTCAGTCAGAAAGTACTGTTTCTGTAGAATCTTAGCTTTAATTGTGCTGCCATTATACATTAGTTTGGTGTCTTGTTCTGAAAAGTATACTTCCTGTATGATAATATCCAGCTTTGGTAACTCACAGTATTTATGTCCCTGTGCTGCTGCTGCTGAGTGTATTTACTGCAGTAGATTAATAGAATTTGGTTTGAACGTTTTTAACAAGGTTTCATTTCTAACTTATGTCAGACTTTTTTCATTTTGGACACAGTTCAGTTTCCATTTTGTGTTTTGTTGCAAACTCATCCGACTGAAGAGCTGAGCTGGTGTTTGGATCTGAGGCCAACACGCAGCACCACAATCGTTTTGTTCTGTTTTTTGTATAAATAAAGTTCTCATGAAACCTCCACGAGCCACCTCATTGTATTTTTTATTTAAAGTACTGACAGCAATACAAAAACCTGCTTTATTGTCCAATGACTGTAAATAAAGATGGACGACATTAAAGTATGCAAAAAGTGAAGCCCCCTGGTGGCTGGCTGCAGTATAAATCCTGCCTCCTCTATGTTAGCAGAGGGGACATGGACCGGTCCAAACAGCAGATATCCCATCTGCTAACATTAAATATGTAGGATTTATGACTTATCCTGCCACAAGGGGGCAGTCCAGATGTTTTGGCTTCACTTTTGGGAGCAGTCCTGTCGTCCATCTTGATTTGCAGTCATTGAACTGCTGATTAAAACTACACAACCACTTAATTAAAGTCACCACTGAATATGATATTTGATAAAAGTGTAATGTTGATGATCAGGTCGGACTCTTCTATCACAGACGTGTGGTTTTATTTTGTGTAACATTTGAAACTTGTGTCTAACAGCAGAGGCTCAGATCATCTCAGCCTCCATCTTCCACTGATCTCATCCGTCCACGGCTTAAATGAAATCCTCACTCCACTCAGTCAGCAGCGTGTTGCTGAGTCACCACTCCGCCGCCGTCGGCCTCTAAATGAAATGCCAATCACTGTGCTTGGCTCTGGAGGGAGTTTAGAGTGCGGCTCGTCTCCGGGTCGCCGGAGGTTTGTCATGTGTGAATTTATTGGCCCTAAAACAAACACTGGAGGCCCCTCATTTCCTCAGAGGCTCCAATCAAACCATCCAGATGCTTCATAACAAGATGGAGGATGATGAAGAAGCTCCGATATAAAAACTTCCAAAATACAAACTAACTACAAACAGTCAAACACAAACCTTTACGTATTACTACATTATTATGAGTCCTCAGTAGTGTTTCTGTGTGTGTGGACTCGTCCTAAAGGAACTTGAGCGTCTGCAGCGTCTCAAAGTGGATGTGATAATTTATCTGAGTGTAAACGAGCTGCAGACTCTGATCTGCTCTTTGACTCTGCAGGTTCTCAGCTGCTGTGTTTAATTTCATCGCTGATGCTTTTAATAACCTCGACAAACTCAGAAAGATGACACCCCGCCGTCTGCACCTCCTTCCATAAATATCGCCCGGCCAATTGCTGGCAGGCACCTGTGCTTTACCGTTAAGGCGTTGTCATGGCAACTGTACCCATCAAAGCTTCAGAGGAGTAGAGCAAAATTACATTAATTAATTTCTCCTCCTTCAGGCAGATCTGAGACTCTGAGCCCCACGATAAACGAGTCGCTCTGCGTCGCCTCTCTGCAAAAAACACCAGTCTGATGATATCATTGATATGATCATGTTGTTATCACTGATATCAATCCGATCTAATTCAGTGAGTTAAGAATCAGCTGCACAGCGTCTGTCCTCGGTGGAGAAGCAGAGATCCTTTACCTCCTCCTCTTCTTCTTCTCCAGCTGTTTCTGTTCTCTCACTTCTCTAACAGGCATTTACACTTTAACTACACACAATATACACACATTGTGTGTTAGCAAACATGAACATATAATACATGTTTGTGTGTTTGAAATCTTTAAAGTAAATAGTGAATCTGAGTGAAATGACCACTAGGTGTCACCAGCAGGACTCTTTTTAATTTGAAATTTGAAAGCCGCCACCGGAAGTCATGTGGTTCACCCTTCAAAATAAATCATGGGGGGGGGCTAGACCACAGAGAGGTGAGTTTTGTTTTTAAGTCAGAATTTCGAGTTTATAAGGAAACACACAAACGTGTTAATGAGGTAAAATACATGTGGGAAAGAGAAGACTTAATAAAAAACATGAGGTTATGAAGAAAGAGGGTTTTTTGCTGGAAGGTCCACGTTGTAATAAACAATAACATTAAATATATATGCTTCGATAAACATAATGTTATGTATATTGTTTTGTATCCATCAGTCTCCACCTTTTTTCTCCCAGTGTTAATTGACTTGTTCGTCGGGCTTTTATTGTGAAATCCCTGACCGGAGCCTGTGTTGTTGTGTTTCATTTTGCCAGGAGTGAGTTTCCTGTGTGAGGGCGGGGCTCAGTGACAGCTGCAGCTCTGAGCTTCTTCTTCACTTCGATTTTATTCAAACACAGAAAATAAGAAGATTCGAAACCAAAGTCCAGAAAACAGAAAGTGTGACCGCTTTATTGTGAAGGTCCGCAGAGGAGACCACGAAGCGGTGAGTTCATTTCTCTCTTTGTCTGGACGAAGAAAATCTAATTCAGAAAAATCCAACATTTTCAATCCGCTGCGATCAATTTGATCTTCGTTCGGTTATTTCCTTCCTGTGCTTTAATTCAATTCAATTTCTAATCACTGTAGAGACACCAACACGATTATTATTACTGCATGAACTCGAGATATGAGATTCACAGAGATGCTGATTGAAATAAACACACAATAAACACAACGGAGCAAAATCAGAGCAATAAATCATTCATTTAAATCACGAGATGAATAATTATTTCAATATAATTACTTCAAGTAATTAAACTGCTCAGTAATAATATCAACATCTCTATGGAACTTTAGTTGTGTCTCATATCTTCTGTTGCTTTATAACAAGTATGAATCCAGTAAAGTAATATAAACGTACATGTAAATATATTAAAATAAAATATCTTTAAAATGGAAAAGTCTGAGCACCATCAACACTGTACGTAGGAATATTATTTAATTTTCTATTTATAAGTTTAGTGCAGAAATAACAATAAAGACACAATAATAATAATAATAATAATAAAAGATGGAACAAGAGGCAGGATAATAATGGAAGTGAATAAAAACCAACCCCGTGCAGTTTAGTTCTGTATGAACATGAGAGCAGTGAGGATCAGTGGAGGTGAAAGTGAAATGGTTTGGTCCATCTGTGTGTTTCCTGCTACGTCTTTTCCTCCAGCATCATCAGCTCCATCACAGAGCACTGCTGCTGCTGCAAGGCATGCTGGGAGGATGGGAAGAGTCCAACGTGACACACATGTCAGGGGGAAATAGAGGAAATCCTATTTACACGCAGCTACAGAGGAAGAGGAACTTTATTCTTAAATACAACGAGTCACAGTTTCCAGCCTCAAAGATGATTTAGGAATTGCTTCATGTTAAAATCTTAAAATAAAGATTTCATATTTAAATATGTACATCACTAATAATGTTTTAATAAGAGCTCATGTTATTCACAGTTATTTTGTCCCTCAATCTTTAGCTGTATTTTAGTTTCTGTCATTTACACAGAAGATTCAAACAAACCTGAGCTGCAGCTGATGATGATTTTCTTTCACGTTTAATCCATGACTATTTTCTTGATTAGTCAATGATTAGATTAGATATTAGATATTAGATATTAGATATTAGATATTAGATATGTTGAATATTAAATTAAATCAGATAAATATACGTTCCCACATTCAGTCTGGTTCTAGAGAGATTCTTCTCTCCCCAGTCGTCAGTGCTGCTCGTTGTGGGAACTGTTGTGCGTCTCTATAATATTACCAGGTCTCAGCCTTACTATGTAAAGTGCCTTGAGTACATTAATGTTCTGATTTGGAGCGTCACAAATAACAATGCAATTGAACTGAAGATGTCCAGATCACGTTCCTGCTGCTCCCAGATTAAACCCACTGACGTTTTATTGTCCCCGGTGACGAAGAACAAACGTCCCCTGTGTGGGGTCAAGTTGGATGTGTTACGTTTTCAATCTTTTCCCAGTGGAACCAGTGGAGGAGGAGGAGCCCCTCCCCTCGACCTCTAACAGAGGTTCTCTTGTTTGTTTCCCTCCAGCAGTCACTGACCCACTTCATCACTTTGTTGTGAGGCTTTTATTCAACTGAGCGACAGAGTGGCGCCTCTTCTCGTCAGACCATCTCTGATGGTTTGTTTCTTTAAGAGGGACAATGCACGTTACTTAACATGCACATCTCTCGACATCTTTGCCTTCTTTGTTTTCCACGTGTGTGGCTCCTCTTTTTCATCCTTGTTTTCTTTTACTTTTTTCAGTTTTGAATCCATTGTGTCGTAGAAGCGTCATCAACACAACGACTCGCTCGCTGTGAATCCTCCGCAGAATCTCCTGTTGTGTAGTCAAAGCAGAGGTTTTCCTTTGGGACTGACCGCCGTACCTCTGGAGAGAGTCCAGAGGCTGTCACTCTGACATTTGCCTTGTCACCTACAGCCACTTGAGAGAACGTCTGGAGATTCTCTGGAGTTCAGTGCAGGCCTGAAAGCAGCTTTGAACACATGTAGAAGTAGGATTACAGCCCTGTTATAAACATTGTGGCCAAATTTAGGCATTTGTGAGGTCAGGGTGACCTTTGACCTACAAATTCTGATCAGATCTTCCACGAGTCCAGCTGAACGTTTCTACCAAATTTGAAGAGATATCAAAAGTAAAATGCCTCTGGCCACTAGGTGTCGCCAGTGTGGAGGAATGAACAATGCTCAGTGTTTTGACTCTTTGATGGTGAAGCTCAGTGTCTGTGAACGGTGTCGTAGAAATGAACTGGTTTAATCTGAGTCGGGCTCCTGATGAGAGGATGAGTAGAAAGAAGAGACTGAGTTTGTCTGATGAGCTGATGTTCGAACACACTGCACAGAATGTGAACACGTCTTCTGATTTCTTTCCCCGGGCGGAGCTGCAGCTGTGTCCAGCAGACGCAGAGTTAACAGGAAACATGAGCTCAGAGTCACAGCCCCTCTGTTTTTCTTTCTCCTGCAGCTTCTCTCTGCTGCTGCTGCAGGATGTGAGAGAACCACAACAAGAAAACTCTCAGCTGAAAACTGGAACATCTGACAAGTCTAAAGGTGAGGTTTCAAAAAACGTCCTCGTAAATGACCTGCACTTCCTCTGCAGTCTGATCAGCCGGGATTAGACTTTGATTAGCCTGTTGGACGTTAATTCACTTAATCCCTCAGTGCTCAGACTGGAGGGATCAGCTCTGCAGGGTTTAACTGAACTGAGCTTTGATAAGTCACTGAGGAGCAGATCAGGACGGATGGTGCTTTTTAAAAGAGCTGAAGTCACGAGAAAGAAACTTTGTGCCAGACTCGACTTCTTCTGTCCCACCTGGAAGATTTTACACTTTTCTTCTTGACTCAAACACGCTCACCACGATTCGGAGGAAACAACTCAACCTTTTCAAGAAAATATTGGTGACTTGTTTTTAAAGATTGGCGTCTTCAGTCGGAACCACTGGGCTCGGAGCAGAGACCTGTTGAGTGTAAATAAAGACGGACGACGCGTCTCCACTTCCCCCCAATACCCAGAAATAAGGCCAAAATATCTGGGATACGAACGCTGCCATCTTGTGCCGATGATGTCATCAGACCATTCTGATCAGAAACACGTCAGTGAGATAAGAATGACCTGAAATGACAGAAACATCTTCAACAAACATTTATTTAACGTCTACTCTGGTTTTTTATTTTGGTCCATGTCCCCCCTGCCGGGACATAGGCAGCATTATGACCTATGCTGCACCCAGCCACCAGGGGGCGACTCAGATGATTTGTCTTTGTCTTTATTTCCAGTCTGTGGTTGAGAGACATGTTGTTAATTTCTGCACAACACAGGATCATTGATCTAGATTTGTACTTTTCACAACACACTCTGTTCAAATAGTACATTTGTTAGTAATAACTACGTCTGCAAACAGATCAGTGAATAAATACATGAAGATCAAATAACAAGACAACAAATTAAAAGATTGATAATTAATGTAAAGAGAAATAAACAAAGAAAAGACAAGTTTTACACTTTGTTTTCTGACCTTATAGTTACCATTGTTTATTATAACTATAATGATATATCTTACTACACATCTTTGATTTAGTCCTTAAATAACCAGATCTTGAAAGTAACTGAGTTTTTGTGTTAAACCCTGAAAACACTTTGTTGATAATGAACCTTAAAAGAACATTTAAGAAACAGCCAGGACTTTTCTGGAAGTTCGTCTTTGGACAGATTTCTTTGCTGTGAAGTCTCGTGTAAAATACTTTCTCACCATCTTTTTAAAATCCCTCGACCTGGTTTGTTCTGGACTTGAACTGCAGCTTGTCCAATGAAAAGGTCTGAACAGGAAAAGGGAGAGCGGGGGTGAGCTGTGTTGTTCTTTTCTTTTTTCTGTCGGCTGAATGTTTCTCACTCTGCCTCCTCGTTTCTAATGTCTTTCACAGATCCACAGCAGAGACGCTGCTGCAGACAAACATGGCCCTGTTCTTCTCTGGAGCTGTGACGAGTACGTCAGCGACGACACTCTAGATAACGCACAACACATCTGCACAAACCCTTTTTGTTAACAGGAGCCACAGAACAACAGACCACAGAACAACAGACTAACCCTAACCCAACAACAGACCTAACCCTTTACACAAGTGAAGGAATCAGGAATGTCTGGCTCCTCCTACTGGTGTGTGTGGGTCTATCTATAGTTATGAGGCCAATGTCGGTTACATCATTGTAAGCACATTTTGTCCTCACAAATTCAATGGGCTGTTTGAGGGTTAGAATCCGGTTTAGGTTAAAGTGAAGGTTAGAGTTATGATGGTTAAGATCAGGGTGAGGGGCTGGGGAATGTATTATGTCCTCACAACTATAGAGAGACGTGTGTGTGTGTGTGACTGAGGAACATGTGATCCAGTGTCACTGTGACTCACTGGCGTGTTTTAAACGGTTTCTGAACAATATAGAAAAGATATCAGCAGAAAGACGGTTTCTTCACATCTGGAAAACTGAAGTCAGACGTTGAGTTCAGATTATTTATGAAAAACTGACACCATCTCAACCTGAGGATTGTGACCTGGATATTTCTATATCTTCAAGCTCCTCTTGAAGTCGTGTTGTACATCTGAGAAAGTGTGTGTGTGTAACAGTGTGTTCTCTGTTGTTCAGGTTCACCGATTAAACGAAGGTTGCGGGCGAATCACTCCTGTCAGAGGTGAACATGTTTTCTTTTTGTTTATATATAATTTGGATATTCTCAAAAGCACGAGGAATGCAGTAATTCAATGAACATGTCATTTTTCAGTTTTCTCCCCCCCACCCCCCCACCCCAAAACAGATCACACTGCCTCGATGCAGAAAGTACATTGCCATATTAATAACTCAAGGGGTCTAAGCAAAATAAGTTAACAAATTACAGGATGGTATTGTTTAAAAAAAGAAGAAGAAAAACATACACACACAATAATAATAATAATAATAATAATAATAAAATAAAAAAGACCAAGGTTTATGAATCTAAAGAGAGAGTCTTCAATTTGTCAAAGTATTGATCGGACCCCAAGTGGATTTGAACGTCTCAGGATGACCCCGCAGTGAGAATTAATTTTGTCCAATTTTAAGAAGAACACCAAATCCCTCAACCACAAAGAACAATGTGAAAACATTTTCTGCTGCCACACACGTTTTTACACCAACAATATTAATATGGTCTGTGTTTATAAAGTGTTTTTCTAGTCTTGATCTCCACTCAAATGATAAAACCAGGAGTCATCTCCACAACAACAGAGCAGCAGATCCTGTATCAGTGGAACTCGTGTCGTCACTTTACGCTGGTGTCCCTGACGCTAACCTGCTCCTGTCTGCGTCTCCCTCAGCCTCGACGTGTCTCTCCTCTCTCCCGACTCCTCCTACGTCTGTTACTCCTCGGTGGACGGCGGTGACCCCTGCTGCTGCCGCCGCTCCCCGCGCCTCCTCACCAACGGGTACTACACCGTCACAGAGGACAGCTTCTCCTGGGACGATGACGGAAACGTGTCGCTGACGCCCTGCAAAACCAACGTGTCCTACAAGGAGAACCTGGTCAGGTGAGAGCGAGGCATTCAAAAGACAAATATTTGAATGTGTTTCTCAGATATTAGTCTGCACCAGCTTTGTAGGGGGAGTGATGCTTGCATAAGGTCGCTGTCTCATGAGAGGCCTAAGAACCCATCGTTTTAAAGGGCCTTGAGTTTTCTCTTCTGAGAGCTGGACACGTAACTGCTTAAAAACATCTTTCAGCGCATTAATGAATCTATTTGTCTGAGACTAGGAAATCGTCAAGTAGGTGAACAACAAATCTAAGTTGCAATGATTAGTGTGCGATATATAGATTGGTTGTGAAGCTGAGGAGACGCTGCAGCAGCAGGTGGAAGAATGGGACTCGTAGTAAACTCCCCTAGGATGCAGCTTTTTACGTAGTTTTTTTACATGACGTGAGTGACGTATTTGTCCATGGTTTTGTGCGGCATGATGTCGATTGGCATTGCTGACTGCTGTTTTGGCGGCAAAAGCAGCAGACGGCCCTGGAGGCGGAGTGGAGGTTTTGCAGCTCAGACAAACCTGTTCTCGACTTTTCTTTGTAGCACTGAGGTCATACACGCAGGTTTAATAGCTGCAAATTCCTCACCTCTGACATCAGCTGCCGTCCGGAGCCAAGGATGTGGCGCCATCTGTCCCGGTTGCTAGGAGACATGCGTATCAGTGAAACTCTTCTTATCAACGTGTGCAGAGTTTCTTTCCTCTGTCACATGACGACTTCGCCCTGCACACGTCACCGTCTGTGTTAAAACGACTTGATGGATTTTCAACACAAACTCGAGCCAAACACACCGGGTGTTTGTTAACGCTGCAGCTGCGTCACAGATAAGATGCAGCCGTGCTGTGAGGAGTGTGTGAGACTCGTGGAGGTGGAAACCAAAGAGCTGATCTCATCCAGAAACACACTCCTGATAAGTTCTGACCTTTGACCTTCACTGGATCAGCTGCAGAGACTGTCCATCGTCCTCAGTGTCTCTGAGCCGTCGTCAGACTCGTTCACTTCACAGAAAACTGACTTCATTTGGAATAAATCCAAACCCACTGGATCTGCTGAGGAAGTTTAATGATCGATGTGTGAGATCATCTTTTATTAGAACTTGAGTGTTTCTGTGATCTTCCCTGAAAAGACAGAGACTGAACATGAAAACTGAGGTTTGTGGAGTTTCAGGAGGAAACTGTCTCAGTTATTCTCTCACAGGAGTTTCACTTTGTCTCCATCAGCTTTGAATGAGATCCTGGAATGAAGACAAAAGAACCGACTGGATCTATTCTTTATTTCAACTTTCAGCTTATTCACACATTAGATTTTTATGTCTTTATACATATATAAGATATTTAAATGTATATACACATGTATAAGAAACACATGTGATGAGAGCAGCAGAACAAACCCTCAGAGGGACTCGATCAGGACACTCTCCAATGGAACTGCTGGTTCAGATCAGGAAAATCAGAAAGAACAGAAACCTACGCAGCAGCAGATCAATATGCCCGTTCACTAAATGTGTAAATACAATGAGGACGAGTGGATTCACACTTTACAGAGATGAGCCGTGATAAAAACAAACCAGGTTCCTCATTTACAATGTGACCAAACATCCCATAACACTGATGCTCTGTAAATCCAACCAGAGTGTAGTTGGTCTGTTGGACATGTTGACGCTCTGAGTTCATTGATCACTTCATCAGTAAAGTCTGTTCAGTGAGTTCATGGACACACAATCAGTTTGTTTCACCTTCATCTCACATGTGGAAAAGAAAAGAACAAAGAATCAGCTCATTGATGAGGATCAGGATCATCACAGGTTCTAAAACATCACACAACCTGATTTCTACATTGATTCAGAAAACAACAGCAACATCAGTTCTTTCAAACACATTCATGTCAGTGTAATTATAGATTTCTGTCTTTACTGAATATGTGATGAAGGAAGGTCAGTGTTTGATTGACAGCTGATCTCTGTGGAGCAGAAACGTCTCCACGACGAACTTTGATCAACAAACATGGAGACAAAAGAAGTTCAAGATTTAAACACAGAATCTAAATCACTGCTTTTAATGACTCGAGTCTATTTGAGTTTACAGAACTCAGCTGTGTATCCATAAATAAACATTAACTCCAGCATAGAGAGGCTGAGTGAATGTGGTCTGGACTCTGTGGAGGAGAGTCATGGTGCCAGAGACGCTGTAGAAGGACAGAACACCTGCACTGTGATCCAGGTACACTCCTACTCTGGAGGACACAGGACCTGACACTGGAGTGTTGATGCTGTTGTAATAAAAGTTATAACTGTTTCTATAACAAACTAATGACCAAGATTTATCATTGAATCCAAATCCACATTCACCTGAGTTTCCTGCTCTGCTGATGTTCTTGTATGTGACTGCTACACTAACTCCTATCACCTCCACCTTCACCTTCACCTCCCAGTAACAACGTCCAGTCAGACTCTCTCTACTCAGGACCTGAGGACAATCAGTGAATCTGTCTGGATGATCAGAATAAGACTGTTTTCCTCTCATATGTGTTACTTTTCTGTTTCCCTCAGATAATAACAGACGTCTGTGTGCTGTGTTTGGATCCAGTGTGATGTCCTGTGAATATTTTAAGAAGTCAGCTCTGGTCTCTGGCTCTGGTTGAGGCAGTAAAACATCCACTTGAGACACAATCTGTAAAATCTTTGTCCCTGTCTCACTCAGAATGTCCTGTAGTCGACCTCTGACCTGTGACACAGCTGCTGTCACGTCCTCAAAGTACCTCAGAGGACGGATCCTGATGCTGGATGAGTGTGTAGATTCACTGAGTGGTGACAGTGAGGGGTAGTTGTGTAGAAACTGGGTGTGATCCTCTGTGTCTGAGAGCTGCTTCAGTTCATGGTCTTTCCTCTTCAGCTCAGTGATCTCCTGCTCCAGTCTCTCCTGAAGCTCTCTGACTCGACTCACTTCAGTTTCCTGCTGGGATCTGATCTGCTGCTTCACATCAGAGCTTCTTTTCTGCAGCAGACGGATCAGCTCAGTGAAGATCTTCTCACTGTCCTCCACTGCTTTATCAGCAGAGGCATTGAGGGCCTCCTCCTCCTGTTGAAGCAGCTTCACATCTTTCTCTGTGTCCTGGAGTCTCTGCTGGATTGTTTGTCTCCTCAGCCCGAGCTCTCTCTGCCTCTCAGTCCTTTCTGCTGCAGCTGACACTGTGTCGTGGTCTTTATGTTCATCCATAGAGCAGAGATAACAGATACACTGCTGATCAGTGCGGCAGAACATCTTCATCACCTCGTCGTGACGAGAGCAGATGTTCTCCTGGAGCTTCTCTGAGGGCTCCACCAGCTTGTGCTTCTTCAATGGAGCTGACTGAAGATGAGGCTGGAGGTGTTTTTCACAATAAGAGGCCAAACAATTCAAACAGGACTTGAGAGCTTTCAGTTTTCTCCCAGTGCAGACATCACAGGCCACATCTTCAGGTCCAGCATAGCAGTGATCAGCAGGAGCAGCTTGGAGTCCAGTCTTCTTCAGCTCCTCCAGTGAATCAGCTAACATGGTGCTTTTCACCAGCACAGGCCTCGGTGTGAAGGTCTGTCTACACTGAGGGCAGCTGTAGCTTCCTCTCTCCTCCTCTTTGTCCCAGTGGGTGTTAATACAGCTCAGACAGTAGCTGTGTCCACAGCCAGTAGTCACCGGGTCCTTCAGTGGATCCAGACAGATCGAACAGCAGAATCTTTCTCTGTCCAGTTGATTTTCTTGCTGCGCCATTTCAGCTGGTGCCAGTGACTGTAGAACAGTTTCACTTCCTCTGAACAGATACAGATCTCTGCTCCTCCCTCTCTCCTTCACTTCCTGCAGTGACTCAGCTCCCACAGTTCACAGCTTGTTGTTCACTGGTTCTTACACTTACACGTCTGTGAAGGGAGGAGACACAGACATGTCCTGACTGGGAGGAGCTGGTTGTGAGTTTGTATCTGTGTTATCACATCTCAAAGTGAATAGTTGCACTGGGAACTGTCACATTCAGCTCACAGCAGCACAGGTTGTAATATGAGTTTCCAGTAAAGTCAATAAAGTTCTTTAGTGAAATAAAAACAAAATCAGCGTTTTATATTTTGTCGTCTTTGATCGAGTGTTTCCTGAGGCCCAGTGACGAGCTGAGAGCAAAGTAACCACATGAACCAGCAGCAAGTCGCAGCTTAAAGTCTCAGTGAAGAGAGATTTAAATCTGTGTCTGTTTGTTCACTCCTGTAACACTGATGCTGCTTTCAGGGGCCACGAGGAGAAGAGAAGAGTTTCCACTCAACACATATGATTCTCATCAGCTTTCAGGCTGTAAACACAACATGGAACATCAAGTAGACTGATGAGATTAACAACGACATCATCACTGCTAACCATTTAAATTTCTTCTTCTCAGGGTTTTCCGCCGTAGACGGAGGCCTCGCAGCTCGCTGGCCCGCCTCCTCAGTGACGTCACAGAGAGCTGCCAGTCATGGCTGGGTGAGAAAGTCTTCAGAGGCGTCTTCGGAACGGGACCAAACCAGAACCGGGACCAGGACCGAGAAGACGAGCGAGGTCACAACTGGGCCACGAGCAGCCAGCAGGTCCTCTGGCCGGATGAGTCCTCCTGGGTCGGATTGGGCAGCACTGAGCTGGAAGAGAGCCGCAGCTTCACATACGGTGAAGTTCAGACATGATTCGACATGGTTCATGAACCAAAACATTTCTAACAAGACATTTTGTCCTCTCAGACCCGACAGAGACCCCATCCTGTCCTGACAAAGTGTCTCCACCCCCGAGGCTGCTCATCCAGGAGGAGATTTGCTCTGAGATCTGTCAATCAAAGGAGCAGTTCACCCAGTCATTGGGTGGACTGTCAGAGGTCCCGCCCACCTCTGCTTTCTTCACCAGTGCCTGCTGCTGTCAGGCGTCACCTGAGCACACGGGTCAGCATCGTTGTTATTGTTTCGAATCTGTGTCGCTGCAGTTTGTCCTGAATTAACCCTAGTGGGTGGGGTCATGGGTCAGAAGTCAGAACAACAGTAGATTCATTTGTTCCATCTTGTTTTTTACTTTCCTTGTTTTTAGTTTCATTCTCAAACTCAGATTCTGGTTTTAAAAAATGCAGCAACGAAGACAAACGCTGATGATTCTGAGCGACGTTAGCTTGTTCATCAGGGACGTCGGCTCAGCCCAGATCTGACGTGATTGTGTTTGTATTTTTGTTTCAGGGTTAACGATGAAGGCCTTTCTCCTCCTCCTCTTCTCCGTCTTCATCTTCTCAACTCTTTACTCGAGGTAAAACTTTTTATATCTACGTGTCGGCAACAGCCACTGAGCAGAGGTGTTATGTTTCCAGGTCGACCGTCTGCTCGTGAACACAATATCTGAAGTACACCTCGAGAGAATCCTTTCAAATTTGACGCACACGTTCACTTGGCCTCACAGATGAACTGATTCGATTTGGATCAGAAAGGTTTTTGGCCTCTTGAACATCAACGTCAAGGTGCATTACCGAAATATCTCAAGTCTGGCTTTAGAGAATTACTTCATATTATTTTGAATGTAGTATATCAGGTTTACCAGGTGGGGGCGCACAACCACAGGATTATTTTTGTTAAACTTATTATTATTTGTTTTGATGTTTTCTGACAGAATTCGTTTTTCCTTCGCTGCAGGTGTTTGTGGTGGAGCACGACTGTGACTTCAACCGTGTTCATGACGATCATAACTTTTATGTGTAAGTATCACAAACTCACACAAATGTTAGTTGTTAATATTCATTTTGTTGTTTGATTCATTTGATCTTCATTTTAAAGCAGCAAAGTTTACATGACCTCAAGTGTCCCGAGAAAATGAAATACTTCATTATTTTTTACTTTTTTATGGGTCAGCAGCAGATTTAAAAACGATTTATTTTCTCTTGAAATCATCAATATCAGTTTTTAAAAACTTTTCACACTGAGATGTTTGAAAGAAAAAGTTTTTTATTTGTAGTTTTGTGTCTTTCAGTCCTGACGAAGTCGGGGCCGATGGGCGAGTGGAGGAGGGCGAAGACGGAGGTGAGAGTCAAAAAACTAAAAATGTCAGTCCATTCCATCGACTGCCAGCGAAAGACGTAACGTTAACGCTTTCTCCCGATTCTGTTTCTCAGGACATCACATCCAGAAATGAGTAAACGAAGAAACGGAAGATAATTTCAAACTGGAGGAGAGAAAGAGGAGAAGGTCTGATGGAAACTGTCAAAATATTTATCCTGTCACTAAATGTTTGCATGTGAGTTGCTCTTAAAAGACCAAGTTATTCTGAGCTCCGGAAAACATTTTATAGCAACAACTGTTTGACTGCGAAACCTAAAATGAGCCGTTTCTGATTGTAAATCATTGTGAATCTGAAGAGCTGCGTTTTTTAAACTTTTCGATTTTTTCGATTTAAGCTTTAAATTTAAAAGAAAACCGCTGGAAAAATCTGTGTGATGTTGTTTCGTATTTTATATCAAGTCCTCCCTGAAGGTCAGGTGAACGACTGAGAGAAAAATCCAATTGAACATGAAACTGTAAGAAACGATGAGCCGAGAGAAGCTGAATCAGTTTGACAGTTTGTTTCTGATAAAATGCTGAAGGAACTCGATCAACATGGCGACACGAGTCACTGTAGTTTAGATGGGAGATAAATAATAATCATCCGAATGTCCCTGATGTAAGACTGTAAACACATATTCTGTTGATCTTAGCTGAACTTGGCTTGTTTGAGTCCAAAGTGACAAAACGTCAGATGTTCAGCGTCTGAGAACAAATTCTGCAGCAAAAGAAAAGAAGAAACAACAGTGAGCGTCGCTGAGAAACTTCACGTCAATTTAAAAAAACACAAATGCACAAAACGTTCTAGTTTATCTACCTGGAATTTATATTTGCAGGAAACTGAATTGAGGTTTATTCCAAAATGACAATATAAATAATTAATAATAAAGAAACAATCTCGTGCCTTTAAAAAAAGTTCCACATTGAAATCTGGAATTTAAAGCAACACTGTGTAACTGTTACTGAGCAACAGCGCCCCCTGCAGCCACACATGGTGATTCGTTCTGTTGGGCTCTGTGTGCGAGTGATGTGGGTTAGTGAACATTCTCCATATTGACACTCAATCATCAAACTCACTTTAATCAAGCTGATGGTTGAAGGTAAAACAAAGTGAAGCAGTGAATAGAGGAGGGCCCGAGGACAGAGCCTTGCGGAACACCTATTCTAAATGTCATAGCACCTGATCCAGCTGGCTTCCCAGGCAGGACAAAAAAAACCATCAGCATTTATTTGTAAGTCCAGTGGTAAACAGGTCAGTGTGAAGGTTCGTTCTTGTTCAGACTGTGATGCAGGGATTTCAGACCAAGCAATAATTACAGAAAACAAACGATTCAGTGAGGTGAGTTCTAAAACCTCAGCAGTGAGCTGGGAGAGAGAAACACAAAATCAGGGATTTGACCTTTGTTGGATTCATCCTGTCTTTGAAAATGATTTGTCATCAAAAAGTGTTCATCAGGAAAACGAGTGTAGAAGTGAAGCTGGGACCAAACTAACAAGTGCTGTGCCGAGTGGCTTTATAAGGTTTTTGACTTTATAGTTTCAAACGTTCAATCACGTTAGGGTCTGATACGTTCAACTGAAGAAAACTTTATTTCTGTTCAGACGCTGCGTTTCGCTCACATGGGATTTACCACCATTTCTGACTTATACTGTTCAATAAAGTTTTTATATTTACTCAGAATTGTTTGAAAAGTCAAACACCACCAACCAAAGTTTGTCACTGAACCTGATTCAACCCAAATTTTATTTCATGTAATTCCACCGTTGAATTCTTACAAATCGTCACCGTGGGAATCTTCTCCATCGCTGCCGCTCATCCACGTGACCTGAACGCAGCATCTGGAACACGCAGAGTCCAAACTGAGCTTCTCAAGTTTGTTTAAATCGTACCAAACAACGAGCCTTTAAAACTCAATGTGAGTTTCTACATTGTCCGATGTGTATTCCTGTATTTATTCACTCAAAGTGCCAAATCGGTTGAAATCTGACAATTCAGGAAATGTTACATCACCTATATCAATGTTTAAAAATCTATATAACGATATTTTTACTAATGCTCTGTATGAATTTGCATATCTTTGCGTTTAAAGCTGCAAATGTTTTTATATGAATGATGGATCCACGAAACCTTTAGCTTCTTTCAGCTCCTGGTTTTAGTTTTACAGCCAAAACTATGAGTCCAGAGTTTTTCTGAGGAGGTGGAGACTAAAAACGGAGCTAAAAGAGCAGGAACACTGGGCATGAACCCAGTTCTGTCACTGCCTGATGTGACAAACTGTTTCATGCTGTTTCTTTTATCTGCTGCCCCCTGGTGGCCAACAGTCAATTCATGCAGCTTTAAATGATCAAAGTTGAATGTTTTGTTTTCTATTCAACACTTTTTGAAATGTAAAATATTAAATTTACTGCAAAAGACAACAGATTCCTGAAAGACATTTAATATGAATTTTGTTCTGATTGTTGTTACTGTACATGTTGTTAATGATCCTGTACATAGTTTGAAATGTGATTCTCTTCTTGTGACAGCACTTATTATAACTGTTCATTTGAATTCCCCTCTTCTGTATCCATGTAAAGTCTCTGCTCTGAAAACTAGATTTTAATTTGAAATTGAAACAATTCTGACTGTCAGAAATGACCAAAATATTCACTAATGAAATCCGACTGCAGTGTTGATCGCTGTGCTTCAATCAGTAAATTGTCTAAATGAACAAACAGTAGTAGTTTCTCTGTTGGCCTTTTGATGGCGCTGGGTTTTGGGATTTAACATTTACAGTACTTGGTGCATTGTTTTATCAAAGTTAAAGTCAGAGTTTATCATGTATTAAAACCTTGTTAAAAGGAAACCAGTGTATTTCTGTGACCTCTGTACTTCAGTTCCTCCAGAATGTCCATCGCCCCCTTGTGGCTGGCAGCAATACAGGTCATTAACCCAGCCTCCTCCATGTTAGCTGATGGGATCAAAACAATCAAAGTAGACGTTAAATAAATGTTTCTGTCAGTTCATGTAGTTCTTATTTCACCGATGTTTGTTCAAGTGTTTCTGATCAGTTGATATAAAACAGGCTGAGATTTCATGATTGACAGCTGAGACTGACTCCTGATAGGTAGATCATGTGCATGGGCGGGACCTTGGTACAGATCACCGCTGCACAGACTCTGACTCCAAATGACGCCATCAGGGCCGACTCGGGTCGGATAGCGATATGATCCCACCAGAACACATCCGGCGGTGGTCTGGGCCACGTGTCCACATCCGTTTACAAAAACCACATGTTGATACCAGATCTGAAATCCAGCTCCACAGATGCTCAGCAGCTGTTCAGGTCTGTTGTGTTGTTTTATCCATTCACTGCATGTGTGGCTCCACTGGGATCTGACCCCTGACCTTTAACCCCCCCACCATCATTGTCCCTGTAATGTTGGCGGCCCTCGTTTCTCTCCTGCATGGACAGTGATGTGTCGTCGCAGGTGGCTGCCTGATATAAACGTCTTGCCACAGTACAAACACCTGAACTGTTTACAGTCTGTGTGGACGGTCATGTGGACCTTCAGAGAGCCCGACTGAGCGAAGCGTTTGCCGCAGTGGACGCAGCCGTAGCGTTTCTCTCCGGTGTGGACGCTCTGGTGGCGTTTCAAGTTGCTGGAGTCGGAGAAGCGCTTGCCGCATAGCGAGCAGACAAATGGCTTCTCGCCGGTGTGGACCCTCATGTGGGTCTTTAGGTTCTTCAGGCAGGCCAGAGTTTTACCGCAGCAGTTACACACAAACGACTTCCCCCCGCCGTCCTCTCCGCTCTGGATGGCAGCTCTGCTGACTCGACCCTGATGTCTCCACCTGTCCCTCCTGATGAAAGCAGCCCGTCTCTCTGTCACCTCTGTTCTCAGTGGCTGTTGAGGCTTGTCTGTGGCTAGTGGCGCCCTCTGCTGGTTGTCTATGAACACTGCGGGCTGCTGGAGCTCTGCTGCAGACGGGCTCGTCTCACTGGCGTTGAAAATAAAGCTGCTGCTGCCCGAATCGGAAACACTCAACTCACTGGTGTTCAGCACGTACGAGCAGCCGGGATTCTCACTCAGAGGATTCTGGGTAGCGCGGGGGCCATGTTGGAGCTGTGGCTCGTACATCAGACATTCATAACTGCCGGCGTCGAGCCTCCGGCTGGTGTTCAGGGTGTTTGGGCCTTCGCCTGCCGCTTCCTGTTCGGTCAGCGGGTGCAAAGGTTCTGTCTCCGTCTTCTGTTCTTCAACAACACGACAAAAAACAGCTGAAGAGAGAGAGAATCAGACAATCACAGATTAAATTTATCCACAAGTGGACGTTTACCAGTTTAAAATGTTGACCCTACAGGAAGTGAACCTGGCCAGCTCCACCTTCACAATAAAACTAAAGATCAGTTGCCCTTGTCTAGAATCAAAGTTTTCCTTAGAATCCTTAGTTTTCCCAATTTCTAGTTAAGTTCAAATATAAATGAAATCTCATATATGTTCTATTACAATATGATTTTGTTTCTGTGTAGAGAATGTGCTTCCCTTTGTGTCTGTGTAGGGAGCGCTTGATTTGAGTCCCCACAGCAAAATGCTCTGCATGGAAGGTTATGAGGGGTATGGTTATTGAAGTAATTGTTTATAAAGATGGTTTCTGTCATTTCAGGTCCTTCTTATGTTTTTTTTTAAGTTGTTTCTGATCAGTTTGGTTTTAATTACTTTTTTGATGATATAAAAACGGGCTGAGACGTCATGATTGACAGCTGAGACTGACACCACGACACAGACTGACTCCTAATGACGTCATCACCACAATATTGCGACACGTACAACTGGAGGAAGTGGAGAAGTCGTCCATCTTTATCTACAGTCATAGGTTACATGTTCCCACTGAACTCACTGCTCTGCTCGGACTGGGACCAGGACTCGTCATCGCTGTCGTCCTCCACTTTGATCACCGCCATCGTCAGGACGACCGATTCAACAGCAGCAGGCTGCGATCAGCGGAGAGAGGGATGAGAAACGGATGAAGGACGATGTCAGGAGAGGAGGAGGTGAAGAAGGAACTCTGCTACCTACCGTTACTGGAGCGGTGTCCTGTCCAGAGTCAGGGAGCACTTCCTGAGAAGCCCCCCCCGACACCACCACTTCACCTGGAAGACAGTTTCAGGTGAAGTTTGAACGTGAGGGAAACATTTTACTAAACAACTGATTCCAAACAGTTACTGAGAAATTAAGCATCATTTGTTGTTATTGTCCCTTTTGATTTATGTTCACTTTTTGATGGTTATTGTCCCACAATGCAATGCACACAGGAAGCGAAGGAGCTCGTCTTAAAGGAAGAGAGAATGTGTGATACAACAGGGTAAGTTCACTGCATTTATATTACTATATAACGATAAATGATATCATTCCCAGTGTTTCATATGAAATAGAGACAACAAGATATTTGTGTTGAAAAAGATCTACAGCTTTTAACTGGGTCTCGTGTTCTTCTTCAGCAGAGGAACTTCAACCCAGGACCCATCAAATTAACGATACGAACAATATTCACTTTTTTCTCTCACGCTGCTCATCCTCCTACCTTGTGTCGTCCGTGTGTTAGCTAACATTGTTGTGACTGTTTAGCGTAGAGAAAAATTTACGTTTTTTAAACATCTATTTTTGCGCTACTTTTTTGACCAACATGCAGTTTTTCCCGGAATCTACGTAAACACAGCTGAGAATGTCGTTCTATCCACTGCGTATTGAAGTTAGCGGTTTGTTGTTGGTTGGAAACCTCTGTCAAGGTGCATTACCGACATTGTTTACGTTTTTTAACAGTTTAGACGGTTGTGTAATGTTGAATTAGTAACACTTTTTTGTATCGGTTTTTAACTTTTTTTTGTTTTGTGTTTTATTGAAAAGTTTGTTACCATCTTTTTGTTTAACGGTTCTTGGCGCGTTTTTCTCCTAACGGCTTTGCGCGGTTACCTGCGGGTGCTCGGGTCCCCCTCGGGTCGTTGCCTTGGAGACGAGCAGGCGGCTGAGCTCGAGCTCGGCCTCTCGCGTGCGGCAGCGCGGTGCCGCTGGCGGCGGCGCGCAGTGCGGTGGCGCGGGCGGCGCGCAGCTCCACGAGCCGCAGCTTCCTGCGCAGAGACTCGTTTTCTTTGCGGCTCCGCGAGATCTCGAGCTGCAGCAGCGAGTAGCCTCCGTCCACCAGCTCGCAGATCTCCGCCACCGCCGCGTTAGCCAGCACCTCCATGATGGCGGCCAGCTGCGCGTGCAAGGCGGCGGACATGTCTCAACCCTGCGCGTGCGTCGTCGTCTCCACGCGATCCAAACGCTCAGGCTCTTGACGGTTACAGAGCACGAGACCACACGCGCTCGCTGTGCGTGTTTGATGTGGAGATTGGTTCCCACCCGGCGTGAACGGATCCGACTTAAACCCGGAAGTGACGCGGCGGACACAAACAAAACACTCGATCACTACGGAAGCCGAGTCAGAGCGCGCATGTGCGAACAAAACACGTCTCACCTGAACGTGTCAACTACCAGGTGACGTCATTCTCACGTCGGATCCGAAGTCATGATCGTTTTGGTCAAATAATCGTTCATCTGGAAAAATGTTTGAAAATAGAAAGAAAATAACCCTACAACATGTTTACTGTCATCATGGGAAACATGTAGAAATTAAGAGTTAGGAAACAAGATCATTTGGGTTATTTTACTTTTTATTAATTACTTATTTTCGTTTTGTGGTCATGTCTTATAGTTTTCCATGTCTTAGTCGTATTTATATCTATATATATATACATTTTATCCCATTTCTGTGGAACAGTCAAGTTTCAAAATAAAGCACAGACCTCTAACATGAAAGTGTTAACCACACATCTTGCACCGAGAATCATACTTTATCTGATCAGCTGGAAACAACCTCAAACTTATTTTTACTAAAGAGCGAATTATCTCATCACAATAAAACAAAACACTTTTCTCCTTTGATTTCTCTGGAAAACAGTTTAATCGTACAAGAAAAAAGATTAAAATAAAATGACTGCTTCCTCAACAACAAATTTGAATAACAAACTACAACATGGGACATTTTCATATCTTAAATTCCTCAAGTGAAATTTGAATTCACCTTCAACAAACCCATTAACCAATACAAAACGACTGCATGTATGTGTTTAGCTCTTTACACAACCAGCAGCCTTTTTTATGAAACACTTTGATCTGTACACAAAAGTTAAACTTTGAAGTTTCACTCTAAAATAACAATGAGATACTGGGGATTCTTTTCTAAATGAATTCTATAAAACAAATGGGGCGCTGTGTCAGAGGGGTAGAGCGATCGTCCTCCAGCCAGAAGAATGGTGGTTCGATCCCAGTCTTCCCCACCTGCATGCCGAAGTGTCCTTGGGCAAGATGCTGAACCCTGACTGGCCCCTCATGAATGTTGAATGCACTAATTGTAAGTCGCTTTGGATAAAAGCATCAGCTAAATAACATGTAATTTCATAAAAATGGCAAAACCAATCATTCATTCATCATCGTGTTAAAAGACAGAAAAAAGCAAATGATGAACCATCAATTATTTCTTCATGATCCCAAATGATTATTAGGTGAAAACCCCGGGACTCATTTGGCTCCTGCACCATTCAATAACTGCTCTTTAAAACGGTGTATTTACAGAACACACTCATTCCCTTTGACGGTTGGGTGACATTTCTTCATGTGTAACTTGAGGCTGTACTTGACGATGAAGCTCCTGGAGCAGAACGTGCATCCGTATGGCCGCTCTCCGGAGTGAACGCTCAGATGCGACTTCAGGTGAGCCGACTGGGTGAACTTCTTGCCGCACTGACAGCAGCTGAACGGCCTCACTCCCGTGTGGATACGCATGTGAACGTCTAGGTTCTGGGACGTTGCGTACGTCTTGTTGCAGATGGAGCATATGAAGCGCTTCCCTAAGCAGTCGCTGTTCGGCTGCCCGACCTGGGATGGACCTGACGGGTCCCTGTAGAGGGCTAAGTTCATCATGTCAGCGTCCTCATACTCAAACGCAGAGTTGCTGCTCTCAGAGAGTTGGTAGTCTGTGGAGGTCGATCCCGAAACGCTGATCAGCTTCAGCCCGAAACCATCAACATCCACGTTTTCATTCTGGTGAAACTGAGGAAATGGCATCTGACTCTTTGACTGTTTGGACCACGTGAGACTGAGATCCATTTCCGCTCTGTTGGTCGGAGACTCGATCAGAGAGCCGCTCCCAAAATAAGTCTGTCTGTTTGAGGACGGAGAAATCATCGAGCACTCCTGATGGACCAGGTGGACATCTGGGTCCATTTGTGAGGAGTCAGCCTTCACCTCCTCGCCACCAAACTGACCGGAGCAGCCCGGCTCGCTGCGGGGGGAGTCCAGAGTGTAGACGACCACGCTCGTCTTCGGCGTCCCTGTGGTCAGTTTGGAAGTTTTCAGTGTGAGCTGCTCGGAAGACGACTGCTTCGCCGCCTCTTCGTGTCCCGACCAGCGTCTCTTCACGCTTCGGCTGACCGGAGTCGAAATGGCAGCCTCTCTGGTCACAGCCGTCGTTTTGTTATCTGAAGGGTAAAAAACGTATTGTTCACCATTGCTTTATAAAAAAATAAGAAAAATCATCATCCTTCTTTGAATTTGCCGTCTTTTGGTACATATCCATAAAATCCCTACGGACAACCTGCATGTATTTTGCTGAAGCCTTTGCAGTGGAACCAGCACTGAACCAGCACATTAACAGCCTTAGAAAGTGTTAGTGTTACCATTTATAGAACCAGTGAAGCTGCAGCACTCCAGTGTTACAGGAACATAATGTGGACCTTATTTACAGTCCGGATCCAGAGGCTGAGAAACTCACCTTCGTCAAAGGTGTCGTTACTGTCTGAGTCTTCATCTTTGATCAACACCACCTCTGGAAGCTGTGGAGGATGAACAACCGGATAACATTTGTTATATCTGGACATTTGCATTAAAGTTTATTAAAATGAATTTTAACAGGATAGAATGTCCACTGAGCTCTGATTGGCTGAACTCATCCTTACGGTTCATTCAAATTTGGACAAAAACAACAAGCTGCAGCCAAATGATTCACTAATAAACTAGAATGTTTCTCAGCTCATTCCTCCACAGTCCTTTAAATTCAATCAAATTACACACTCTTAAAGATCAGTCCTCTACATATGTCAATTATTTCCAGAGAAATCAACACAAATGATCAACCAACTGGTCACATGGGCCTCAGGGAGTCATGTGGACTTTTTTAATCATTTCTGAAAGTTAAGAACTGTTATAAATATTAAATAGTATTAAATACTGGAGGCTGTTGATGTGAAAAAAAATCACAAGACTAAACCAGTTCAGCTCTATCAGGACTTTTATTGTCATCACTACTTTTAAAACCAATGTAAGCCGTTTTCAGACTCAAATCCAGACTCGTTCACAGCAGCATCAGATCCTCCTCATGGTTCAGGTGAGAGGAGGAGCAGCCGGGTGCAGCAGACAGAGACAGGAAGTGACGTGTTACCTCTGCTGCAGAGGTCACGTGATCATGTTTACATCACCTGACACCTTCAGCTCTGATCACCACAAACTCTCTTCTGTGTCTTCATCATGTGTGCCAGCACTTCTTCACCAGAGACATCACCCCCCCCCCCACACTCAGTGAATTTGATGTGTTGTGCTATTGTTTGTATTATATTGTGTGTTTATCCTTGCATAGTCTTGTGTTGCTGTGTTGCTATAATCTGGTACAGTGCTCCCTTAATGGGGATCGTGTTTTTGTAAGAATGTATCTGAGATTATTTACAACCTAATGCTGATGAGCGCTGTTTTACCCGGGGCCCCCCGCTGTGTGCTCACCTCCTCCCGCTGAAGCACCGCGGCTCCTCCGTCCCGCCGCGGAGGTGTCCCCGCCTCATGTGACACCTCCGCGGCCGCTTCGACCTCCGGCTCCGCCGCCTTCCCCCCGCCGCCGCTGCCCCGGACCACGATGGACTCGATGAGGTGCAGCTTCTTCTTCAGGTCCTCGTTCTCCCGGTGGCTGCGGCTGATCTCCAGATGCAGCTCCGCGTAGCCCTCGTCCACCAGCTCGCAGATCTCCGCCACCGCCGCCGTGGTCAGCGCGGCCATGATGGCGGACAGCTGCTCCTGCAGCGCTTTGCTGGTGAGAGCGGACATCCCGCCGCTCCGGGGGGAAACCAGGCCGAGCTGCCGCTGCTCCTCACCGGCCCGACAGCCGCTGGACGAGCCGCACCGAGAACCGTCAGGACACCGACACCGTCCGGTCCGCCCTCATGAAACTACAAAGAACTACAGCTGACGACGTTTCCGGTTTCCGCCCATCACACTTCCGGAGACTTCAAAATAAGAGCCCGCTGCTGTCCAGTCAAGTAATTCTAGATATAAACAAATACATAATTATACATATTTATTAAGAACATTTAATGTTAAATTCATAAAAGCTAGAACCATAGAAAGTAAACAGAATGAATCCTGGTTCAGCTCCACTCTGTGCAAACGAGGAGGCAAATCAGACATTTGCTTCCTGTGGCTAGAAAAATCCCAGCGTGGCTTCACTTGTAGTTTTGAACCCTCTCCAGACTTTGTGTGTCCTGACGCTTCTATGTGTGTGACAATGTCCACACAATGTCCAACAGAAACACAAACACTGTCCACACAACAGAAACACAATCAACCCACACTGCTTCCACTGTTTTCTCATTCACACATTGTTCAAACACACGAACGACAGATTTACTGCTTTTACTTTGTCCTGTGTGATAATAAACTGAATTTATGTCTCGTTGGACGTGGAACTCTTAAATTATTAATGAAAATATCCACAAGTCGCTTTTTAAAAATTTAATTAATTTAAACTCCTGAAAAAAGTCCCAAATAGTTGAAATCTTGCAGATGAACTTCCTGTCGTTCAGTGTGTTTGAACAATGTGTAAATGAGAAAACAGTGGAAACAGTGTGAGTTCATTGTGTTTCTATTGTGTGGACAGTGTTTGTTTGTGTGGACATGTAGAAACGTCAGGACACACAAAGCTGGAGAGTTGTGTCTAAAAAACTATCTCAGTGCCGCAGTCGGTTCGACACGTTTTATCACCACCAAAATACTCTGTGTATTTAATCATTAGTCTATTTAAAAATATTAAAATCTACATAAAATATTTCCTTTTTTCAGTTCTTAGGTTTATATCTATTTGATCTACACTGCTTATTGCCTCAGAAACGAACATTGTCACAGGATTTTATTCTACCCATTTTATATTTTATCAAATTAATCATTTATTAAACTTTTTTAGTGTATTTTATCACAATATATATATATATATATATATTACTTCATTTATAATTTTTTCAACAAATTTTCTACTTCCGAATATTTACTCAGTTTAAGTCAGATTTTTCTATATTATATTACTTGTCTAATGTTTATAATTCCATTTATAAGTGTAATTCTGATAAATACAAATTATACCATATTATGTATTTAGGAATTCTGTGTCTTGAAAAGCACTGAAAATAATTATCATTATTACAACTCAGTAATTTCCAGCATTCTCAGTCCCACATACACAGAAACTGTTCATTTCAGTTTGCTCACGTTTTATTCCAGATAAACACCCAGTGAACATTCACATGCTTCTTCTACAGGAATCTGTTTTCATCCGGCAGCTCTCGATCCTGACGTCCTGACGGGATCTGAACACACTCCACAGTCTTTATGAGGTAAGAATTGATCAAGATCAAATTTCAGTCAATGTTCTGTTTCCGAGGCAGATTAGAGTTAAAAATAACTAAAGCCTAAATGAAACGGTCACAACTATTGATCAGTTTTTCTATGCAAAAGCACCAGTTCTTCTCAAAACTCTGTAAAAGGCCTTCAACTTGAGAGAGTTCTGTTTAAATGAGCAGTGACGTTGTGGTCCATCACAGTTTAAGGTAGTTTCCTCAGCACAGAACCATCGGTGCATACTTCAGCGGATCACGGCAGGATGTTGAGCAGCGGCGGCTCCCTGCTCGGCCGGGTGGTGTTTCTGCTGATGGATCCTGAGGTTCTGCTTCCCGGCGAATCTTTTCCCACAGTGCTCGCAGGCAAACGGCCGCTCTCCGGTGTGGACGCTCTGGTGCGTCTTCAGGTGACCCGACTGCGTGAAGCGCTTCCCGCACTGAGCACAGCTGTACGGCCGCTCGCCTGTGTGGACTCGAACATGTGTCTCCAGGCTCCGTGATGACGTGAAGCATTTCCCGCAGTAGCTGCAGATGAAGCGTCTGTCCCTGCAGTACCTGTTCAGGTCCAGAGGGTCCAGTCTGGAGCTGCCTAGGCCCAGTGTCAAGGGGAAGCCTGCAGCGTTCAAGTCGCACACTTTGTCCATGAGTGTCGGACGGTGGTCCGGTTTGAGATACGGCCGATGTGGGACGGGCACCATGCTCGGGAGGCCCTGCCCAGGCCATGAGGAGCAGAGGTCCAGCTCTGTGTCATAGGGGAGGGAGCTGATCAGAGACACGCCCCGCTTCAGCTCAGAGGTCCCAGGCAGCGAGGCAGGACTTTCCCCAGCCCCGAGCAAGAAGGGCTTCCTCAACGAGGCCGCGGACAGAGCTTCGCAGTCCGACTCTGATGCCAGCTCAAACACCATGTCCGATGAGCTGCTCTCAGTGACCTCCGCGGGACCTGGAGAGCCCGGCGCACTGAGGGAATCTCTGTGGTCGTCTGGTGGTTCTGATGTTCCGTTACTGGTCTGATCCCACAACCTCATGTCCGAGGTGGAGATCATCATCCCAGAGGGTCCCTCGTCACTGTCATCTGCTGCTGAGGGCTGCACCTCGGTCCCTGCAGACAAACACAGCAATGCACATTCGAAAGAAGACTCCGTCAAGAAGATTTCAAAACACAACCCCACTAAGAAAGAAAGGAAACAGCTGGAGTCTGTTTTGAGTGTTTGATGTTAAAATATCCTCCCTTGTTATAGACGGACACAGAATGGGCGACATTTTAATTTGCTTTCTAATTTGAATTGTTACTTGACAAGGTTCCGATGCTCTAATGTTCAGAGAACTGAACTGATCCATAAACTGATCACTATCTTGTGCTGTTCTTTCCCGAGGGATAAAACACCCTCATTGAATGAGGACTCTGCTGTTGAATCAGTTACGATCAAACTTCTTTCACCTCCCGTGTTCCTGCTTCGATAACATCTGTGATAGTGCTTTTATTTTGAAGCCTGATGGATCATCAATGTCTCCTCTCTTACCGCCCTTGTTGAGCAGCACTTCTTCTCCCGCATCACCGTCGTCCACGTCTGTTTTCACTGTTTCCTCCTTTACCAGAACCACGTCGTGATCGTCTGTGTCCTCGGCAGCTGCAGACGGATCCTGAGCGGAGGAGACGACAGAGAAACAAACCGATTGGTCAATAAAATGTCATAAAAAACAGTGAAAAGAAAATGGCGTCACGGTGGCATAAACCTCAGCATGATGGTTATCATTAGGTTTATTAATGGCAGCAAAGTACTGCGGTGGTTAGCCCCGTCAGCCTGAAGGTTTTAATCCTGGTTCGTTCAGAGTTTGCATGTTTTATAGGTGTGTGTGTCGGTTTCCTCCCACAGCCCAGACCGACTGGGGTGAGGTTAACTGAAGACTCATCACACCTGGTATCAACATCTGTCCTGAGAGATCCGACCACAAGGGGTCAGCTCAGCGTTCATCACACCCGGTGTTAAAAGACGTGCTGAGGGCTCCTGTCACCACGCCTGATCAGATCTCACTTCCTGCTTTACATGAAAAAAACACGCATGTTCTCAAAGACCACGTGATGTTGTCCTAACGCGGTCTGAGTTTACAGATGTGTGTGATGACAACGTGTTTGTTTCGATGTGTGTGCGTATGTCGGCGCCTCTGAGCTGTGACCCATGGAGGAAACGTGGGTGAAACTTTGTCTCACCTCCGTCGCCGCGTCCACTTCTGCTGTCGCCTCTAAAGCAGGAAACCTGCTGTGCCGCTTGAGGCTGGAGGCTCTCGGCCGGTTGGTGCTCACTCCCGTCGGTAAGACTCGTTCTGGATGAGAAACAGAAACACAGTTTACAGCAGAGGGGTTCCAGCTGAAGCTACTTCCACACAAACTGTCAATCAAACCACGACGCTGGAACGTTTATTCTGGTTTTAACCACAACTCTTATCGACTGTGACTCTTTTAACAAATTGATTTCTGTGATTAATTAGAACATAATTTGATCCCAAATACAAATATGAATCTTCCCCTCTCTGCAGCAGCGTCACTCTTCTACAGGACTCTGGATTGTCTCTGCTCCTTCATCCAGGAGATGTTTGTGAGGTCTGATGCTGATGCTGGACCAGAGGGCTTGGACTCTTCTTGTTCAGGGATGGGGTTGAGGTCAGGGCTCTGTGGGACCAGTCCAGTTCTTCCACACCAAACTCACCCAGCCGAGCCCAACGGACCCGAGTCCTGCTGGAACGCAACACCTCCACAAACTGTTCCACAAAGGTGGAACCACATGAAGGTCCAGAACGTCCTGGTCAGCTGCAGCACTACGATTTACCTTCAGGGGAACCAAGGTCCACCCAACGGGACTGAATCAAACACCCGAGTTTGAGGGGGTGCGTCCCAATACTTTTGTCCGTGCATGTGTTGTGATCTGACGCAATACAAATAAAGTGTGAACACGTGATTCCACTGCCGAGCCCAGACGGTTAAATCGAGCACCTCCTCCACCGGGCAACGGGACTCACCGGCACCGACGTCCAGCAGCCCCCCGCCGGCCTCCCCCTCCGGCCCGCCGTACCCCAGCATCGCGACGCTGCGGCGGTGGCTCCGGGCGACGATGGTCTCGATCATCTCCAGCTTCCTCCGCAGCGCCTCGTTCTCCCGGTGGCTGCGGCCGAGCTCCAGCTGCAGCCCCGCGTAGCCGTCGTCCACCAGCTCGCAGATCTCCGCCACCGCCGCTTTGGCCAGAGTCTCCATGATGGACGTCAGCTGGGAGTGAAACGCCTGGTAGCTCGCCATGATGAGCGGACGACAACCACCGACAACCACCGACACAGCTCAGATTAACATCGGGAAAACGCTGCGAGCTGAGGGGGGAGAGCAGCGCGAGGGGACCCGGTGTCCGTGCACCGAGCGGGGAGGCGGCGGCTGTCCGGCGGAGAGACGCTGCGGGCGGTCACACGTTGTTGTTTGTTGTCGGTGGCTGTGCTCCTCCAGGAAGACACTTCCGGAACGCTACTTTCAAAATAAAAGAGCAATCACGACATGGTGCATTCAAGTGCTGCTTGTAAAATAAGATTGGATAATATTATATAAGATAAAATAAGATAACATCAAATAAAAATACAATAAGATAAGATAAGTTAAGATAGGATAAGACATAAAATAGGATTAAATAAAATAATTTAATTTTCCAATATAATTTACACATTGTAAAGTACACAGCTCAATAATAAACATACAATTTGCATTATAACAAGTGATTAAAAGAACCTCAAACAGCTGTATTTTGTTGTTTGTACTGAGATTTGACGTGTTTAGTAGTTTCCTACAGTACATGAACGCAGCACCAGGTCGGTTTCCACGGTAACGGCTAACAAACGGAAGAAGATGGTTCACAGTAAGTTAAAAACTCTTCGTAAAACAGATGAATCACTTTTAACTCAACTTAGATATACGATTGTTTTCATGTGTTTGTAGCAAAGGGGCTGCTAAGGGGGGCCAGGGGGGGCCAGGGGGGGCCAGGTGGGGCCACCTTGATACAGTAAAGGTTATATTCAGAGTTTGTCCTTTTTAGCAACACAGAAGTCTAAACTGAATGAATGTCTAATCAGTGTGGAGAGCACTGGCCACGGTCATAGACTTGAAAACCTTATCTTTTACATAACGGCACAGTCGGTAATATTTGATATATTTTTTTTGGTTAAACCAGACAGAATTGCTGCGTTTTAGGGGGCGCTGTTGAGCCATTTTGCCACAAGCATTTCCAATTACCACAGAAGATGTACACTTTCACCAGGCCTGATGCACCGGCGAAGTTTGGTGAATTTTCGAGTATGTTCAAACCATCAAAAACCAATTACTCTGAATATGTTAACCCTTTGATACACAAGCTATGCAAACGCCTTCTCATGCACAACTTGGGTCAACAATGACCTGTGTGCAGTTACTGTGTTATTTCATGCACGAGTGTTTCTCTGCTATATTCTATTATAGTTTATTCGTCCTTCTTCATTGAGGAGAAGGCTCCTTTGATGTCACAGAAGATAAGTCATTCATGTCATCAAAGGAGCCTTCTTCATTTCAGGACACACCCACAACTCCAGCTTGATCCTGTAGAACATAGTCTAGGTCCTCAGCATCAGAGATTTCAGACTCAGAATCCAGACCAAGAACTGGCTCCTCCTCTTCCTCATCCTGTTCCTCATCCAGCATCTTTATGACCATCAGTAAGTCTGAAATGATTGGGACCAGCCAGACTAACACTCTGGATCAAGAAAATCAAAAGCATATTTTCAAAAGCATATCAATCAGTCTATTAAGTATAAACTGTTATATTTGGAGTTTTATTTTGTTGATCTAGCTATGGTTAGTTAGCCAGAAGATAAGCTAGTTCGCTAACAGCTAGTTAGCATTGTACAGATTTCTCTTTCTCACTAGTAATGGATGTAAAATAAGACTCACATGCATCAGATGTGCAGAAACAGCTGTGTGAAAGGAATGGCAGGTGTTGTGTAGTGAATTCATACTGTTCTGGTCATTTTCATGTGTGAAAAAGTGATGTAGAAATACACAATTTACGTTTGTTTATAAAGTAAGAAAGGAAAAATATGATTTGTGTTAATCAAAAACAAGATATTTAATGAATACTTTGAATATTAAATGATAAAATACATTTATCGCAAACATATAGCAAAGAATCACTCATGCATGCGATAACAGGAAATGAATACGGGTCATTTTTGACCCATGTTGTGTATTAGAAGGGCAGTGATACAAAAATGAATTTCATTCAAAAAGTAATAAAGGAAGAATTGAAGTAAGGATTTGTGATGATCAAAAACAAGTTAAGATATAGAAAATAAAAAACTGAGCCGGGTCACTTTTGGTTTTTGACCTGAACCGATCTGTTAGTCCGTATGTAGTGATAGTGATAGCGCCACCAACAGTGACGTTATATAACCGTTAAAGCCCAGATAACTTAACCCAGAACCCCCCCCCCCCGCTGCCTGACTCATCACATTTATCTCCATCTTTACTGCACAGAGGTTCATCAGTGATCCAACGAGTATTAACAAGAAACATAGAACAGCAGATTGTCAGATTTGACAGATCAGAGCATGACAATTAAAATAACCAGAATTAATGACAACACAACATCAGTTTTAAAAACAAGAGATGCAGTTAAAAGGAGATCATCTGGAAATGGATCATCTGATTGAGCCTGAAGGCCCCTGAGGAGGAGGGAAGACACTGACAACCCAAGAGAGTTTTAAATGAAGTTTAACATCTGGAGCAGTGGTGGTCATGTGACAGCAGACTCCTCTTCCCTCCTAATGTCGGTGGTGGTTTCTGCACCTGTGGTTGTTTCCGGTTTCCATAGCTGATGCATGTGAGTGTTTTGTCGTCCAGTCACAGAGGAGATGGTGCGGCGGCGAGCTGAGCACAACGACTGTGAGATCTTCTCCCTGGAGGAGGTTTCTCTGCATCAGCAGGACATCGAGAGGATCGAGCACCTGGACAGGTGGTGCAGGGACCTGAGGATCCTCTACCTGCAGAACAACCTGGTCTCCAGGATGGGTGAGACATCACACACCTCGCCCTCTGATATGGTGACATCTATATGCAGCATTACAACATTTAAATGTGTTCAATGTTGAAATATTTCAATTTCGTCTCCACTGAATCAGCAGTCAGACTGGTTGTAACCAAGATGACCTGATTGTTTAATTCACAGACACTTTACTCTGACTTGTTTTGTTTTGAAATTTCTTCCATGTCTTACTTATTATTTGTTCATGTAGAGAATCTCAGTCGCCTGAAGAAACTGGAGTATTTGAATTTGGCTTTGAACAACATTGAAGTCATTGAAAACCTCGAAGGTTAGTATGAAAAACAGAGAATAAGGTGTTTGGATAAAGATAACTGTGATTATATTTCATTGAAATTTATGATCTGGTGGCAGATGGGACCAAAGTAAAAAATCTAAATAGACGTTAAATAAATGTTTGTCAAAGATGGATTCTGTTATTTCAGGTCGTTCTTATCTCACTGATGTTTGTTCTCGTGTTTCTGATATGATAAGATATATTTATATATCTGATTGGTTTTACTTTGTTTTTTAAAAATGTATTTAAATAATGGGCAGAGAGATCATGATTGACAGGTGAGACTGACTCCTGATTGGCTGATCATGTGCCAATCAGGAGTCAGTTCGTATCCAGAATATTTTGGCTTCATTTGCAGATAGTGGGAGGAGTCGGAGTAGTGTCGTCCATCTTTATTTGCAGTCTCCGGTCATCGGTTACATCATTTTCTGTTAATTATTTGTGTTGAACCAATAAAAAACATAGTGTAGATTAAATTATAGTTTTGCCTGCAAACGTGTCAACACGGCTTCTGTTGTGTTCAGGCTGCGAGAGCCTCCAGAAGTTGGACTTGACGGTGAACTTCATCGGCTGTTTGAGCAGCGCGGAGTCTTTGAGGCACAACATCCACCTCAGAGAGCTGTTTCTGGTCGGGAACCCCTGCACCGAGTTCGAGGGCTACAGACAGTTCCTGGTTTCCTCTCTGCCACAACTCAAGGTAACTTTACTGCGTCAGATCAACAGCCTGGAATTCAGCCCCCGAACATCAGACAGGCGGCCTGATGGATGAACTCTCCTTCCCCCCCAATAGCTACATAATAAGAAACAAAATTGGTGATAAAATGAATTAAACAGCAGGTAGTTAGAAGTCTGTCCTGGTGTAAGACGCTGCCTGACTCTGTCCTCAGTCTCTGGACGGGACGGTGATCAGCCGATCGGAGAGGATTCGATCCTCACAGGGACTGGAGGAGGTGAAGAGACGAGTGTTAGAGCAGGAGAAAGAATTCCTGAGGAGGAGAGCCGAGGAGAGGGAGGAGGTGCAGAGGAAGGCTGCAGGAGAGGAGAAAGGAAACAAGGAGAGGAGAGGAGGTTTCGACGGCAGCTCGAACACCAACACAGGGTGAGAACAAACAACATCCTGTCAAAGTCATTGTTCTGAGCAGGAGGAGTCGCTGCAGCCTGTTTGAAAAACACAGAAGAAATGTTGGAGTCAGTGTTTGAATCATACGAGAGGAATCAAACTCTGACCTCAGTACTTTATCAAGTATCAGTACCACGGTGGAAAATAAATAAGGTCACTGTATAATACAAATTGAACTTAATTTAACTGGATAAGTAAAATACAAAGAAGAATAAGAAGAGAATCGACAAAGATGGAAAGAAAAGGGATTCAGGATCAGATTATTTTGTAAGTGAGCTGAATGAAAAGCTCTTTGTTAGTTGTCTGTTAGCTGAGAGCAGACATACTTATCTCAAGTAAAAACATGTTTCTCTAAAGAGTCTCAGAAAAGACCCGAATAAGTCACGAAGCAGAGATTTTTGTAAAGTTGAATTAAATAGCTGACCTGATCGGACTTTCCTCAGAGAAGAAATGAACATGGACAACGAGAGGAGACAGTCAAATAACTGCAGCTTTATTTCAAAATGTCTCTGCTCCGAGTGTCGACCTGAAGTCACTGAGTCTTTTCTGTCTTTGTAGTCGAAGGCTGGAGGAGAACGAGGAGAGCCAGGAGGTGGAGGAGAACACAAAGCAGCGGGCGACGATCCCCGACCTGGATGAGGAGCAGCAGGAGAAGGAGTTCTGGCACACGCCATGTTCGTTCACCCCAGAGTCTCGTCTGGAGACTCATCGCCACCTGGAGGAGAAGAGGAGGGCGAAGGAGAAGTAGGTGTTTATGAAGTTGATCTGATTCAAGATCAGTGATTGTGCATCAGTCACAATGTCAGAGGTCAAAGTCTTTGAGGTATTTTGACTCTGCAGTTTACTATTTCGGCCACTAGATGTCAATGTAACATAGGTCATCATCCAGCATAGGCAGCGTGAGGCTCAGAGCGAAACTGTTACTAACACACCGTCCATAAGTATGTTCTGTCCATATGTGACGTATAAGGACGCATTAGTGGACTGATATCCTGATGTCCTCCTGACTGAGGACGGAGCAGAGGACGACTCTGAGCAGGACAGTTACGTTTATATCTGTTTATAGTAATATAAAGGAAAAGACTCAAATCAATTGATCTCATTATGAGTCTGTGAAAAATACAACACCTTCTGTCTTTGGATCCTCGACTCAGACACAGAAAAACTTCAAGTTCTTTCCAACTGGAGCCACAATGACAATCAATCAATCAATCAATCAACAGAAAATCTATTTTGATAATCGATTTCATTTGTGGGTTAAAGATTATCAGTTGTTATAATTTGCTGTCTACTTTGTCACGAGTATTTTTGGACTGTTCAAATAAAACAAGTAATTTTAATGTAGAAAAAAGGTTAATGAATGATAATTTACTAATGAAATAAAATCAATAAATAAAGAGGAATAATGAAAATAATCAGCATAATAACTTATTTCAAATTTGGGTTGGTTTGGGTTTGTCTATGAAGAAGCTGAAAGACGAACAAATTAACGTCTGACACAAAATTAGAAGAATGTAGAATATGAGAGCTGTCCAGATACTTTTGGCCATGTAGTGTAACGTAGCTCAGTGACTCAATTTAGGAATTTAAACATTTTTCATTGACTTCGACCCTGAGATGTGCTGAGGCTGCAGGAGATCTCTCAGCCAATCACCAGGGGAGCAAATCGATCAGTCACCGTGACGACAACCCAGCGGAGCTCAGTCTGATTTGTTTCGGGACAAGATTGATAACGGTCATGGCTGACACAACAATTAGCAGGACAGATGAGGCTGCATCCACAGGTTCCTCAGTCCACGTTCACCTGTCGCTGCTGCGATCAGCTGCTGCCGGTTCACAGGGTCAGAGACGTTTCAGTTCTGACGTTTCCTTTTCGTGACTGATGAGTCAGCAGGCGAGCTCGAGGGCGCCAATCATTCTGAGTGATTTACTGAGGCTGTGGTGAGGTGTGCTGACTGCGGTTCAACTATGAAACAACATGAAACAAATCAAAGTCAGATGAATGAATGTGTTTCCTGGTTCCCAGGAAGCGATTATAGGTGATTTGCAGGGACAAGGACACACATATCGTCTGCAGAGACACTTCCACCATGGGACACCAGCAACATCATTCTTTGTGTTTACATCTGTGCACGGCTTCATCTCTTCTGGCAGAGCTGTCAGCTGTGACGGTTGTGGAAGGTTAAAGAATAAAGATTGTTGTGCCACACTACGTGATATCAAACGAGCAAACGTTTCACTCAATGGCCGTTGATCGTTTCCGAACCCGCCCGATGCCCAACGTCTTCTGGGCCGTGGGGTCTGACCCTGACACATGATGTGAACTCATCGCTGGTCATGACTGACGCTCTCCTCAGCAAATCTGACGTTAGTGACGAGGCGCAGCGTGGTTCAGAGTGAGTCGACAAAGTATTTGATCAAGTCTCATTAAGTTTCCCGCCATGTCTCTAATTAACGCTCACCCTTGCAGTGACCCTCTTGCCGGGGTGTTAATGGGGTGTGTGTGTTGCACATCCAGTTCTTGCTGTGCAGTCGCTCTCGCTGTAACACACACACACACACACACACACTCACACACACACACACACACACTCACACTCACACACACACACACACACACACACACACACACACACACACACACACACACACACACACACACACACACACACACACACACACACACACACACACTCTCACACACAGTGCTTTCAGTCGGCAGCTGTGAGAGAGTGAACTGATGAGGAGACGCCAGCAGCTACACACCCCACACTGCGTCCTCATGATGAAGAGTTCCTCTTAGTTGTTCCTAAGTGTTGGTCGTTGTCGTCACTGAGTTTGGGTTTGTCACTGTTCTGAGGTTTAGGAGCTTTCATTTTGTTGCATGATGTGTGCGTCGCGAGGCCGTGACTGTCACCGTGATTAAAGAGCGGACAGATAAACCTGGCGTGTGATGCATCTCCAGAATAATAAACACATGCAGCCTCCTACACTCATCCAGCTCCTCCGAGACTTCAGGGTCGGTCCAGTGCTTGGCTACGTCCAAGGGCACTCTGACAGTGATAGCAACATCCAGCTCACAGGGGGATTCACCCTCCCGCTGGGTGGGATTATCAAACCATCAGCCCTCTGGTCACTGGACAGACTGTCCACTTCTGCTGAGGGTCCGTCCGCTGGAGGACAGAGCAGCGATTCGTTAAACACACGCTTATCTGGAAATACATGTGGCTTCGCAGTTCAGTGGTCATGTGGGTGGAAAACCTGCAGATAAAACGCTCATTTCCTGCTGCTGCTCACACTCAGCAAGACAGAACAAAAGTATGAATGACGAGAGCAGGATTATCAGAGGTGCAATGTCCTCACCGCGCAAAATAGGACAACGTCTCCATGGACCAAAAGAGACAGATTCCTTCTCAAGAAATGTCCCTCAGTAGGACACGTACCTCCACCAAGTCTCTGAGGCCACATTACGATTCTCAGCTACACATCTCAGTTACAGGTTTCTGACTCCATTTGTTATGAACCACACTTAAACCCAGTAAATCTCAACAATAGTCCACAGTTCACCACTGATTGAATTCATATGATTCATTTAGGAAATGAAGCCACAGAGGATCAAATATAAATCAAAGAAATCATTTTAATAAGATCAGAATCAGCTTCTCAGTAAAGTCTTGATCAAACAATCTGCAGCAGTAGAAATGTTTTTCCGTACATGTGACAGATCTCTTTTACTTTTTCATTCTTATGTCGTATTAGAAATCCACCTCTGCCTCCTCTGACCCGCTGACCCATGCTCGCTCTGCTGACTCACAGCGTTTTCATAACACCTCCAGCCATGCAGGCATAAATAGCTGAGCGATATATGACGAACACTGTGTAAGTGTCCTGCTGGGTTCGTGCTCTCATCGCTGCTCAATCTCCTGCCCACAGGAAACTCTCTCATTCGCCTGAAGATGTCGCTGCCTGTGTTTCTGTAAGGTTGAATCAGCTTCTGCAGCTGGGTGTTTCTTCCTGGTTCTGCTGTGGCTCACACCCGGTTTATCATGCGAGATGCACATCTTTTTTGTGCACAGGAATGTTGTCTGAATCTCTGTGTGGAAAAGGAATTCAACCTTCGTTTTAAATTCACCAGACACAACTCACCCTCAACTAAATCGCTTTCTATTGATAAGAAGTATGGTTATGCTCTGGATAAACTGGATTTGGGTAAATTCAGGGTTGTGGCGCCACTCAGTGACAGTTGGCATCCAAATCCATATTATCTATATTATTAAAAGATCCCCGGCCTGTGTGCTGTCCAGGCAGAAAACCAGGGTGATATGGTGTTGCAGTTTTTATGGTTTCCCCAGTGCGGCCGTCACTTGGCGCTGACTTGATGCATGCAGTCGTGCCGTCATTGGATTGTCAGTAAAGATGAATTTCCTGCTCCTGAGGTGGATTCTGTGATAAGGTCAGGAGACAGTTCTGTGTTTAATGGCTGCTCTGCTCCTCTGAGAGGTGGAGTCACACTGGATGAACAGTAGCTCCAACCTGCCGTCGCAGGGCTGAACCTCAAAACGCTGCCAAAGCTTGAGGCTGGAGGAAAACTGAGACATGGATAAATGGATGCAGTCAATTAACATGCATGGATGAGATGGACAGGGGGTGGGGGGGTGTATTTAGAGTCGTCTTCGTTGGGTAATATGTGGCGTGTTGCTCAAACAAGACCAGCTTGATTTCCTTGGATTTTAATCTGAGTGGAGATTAACGACAAACCATAAAAACTCAAATAAAAACCTCACATCGTTGTCAAAGAGCTTTCAGTAAACAGTTAGAGCTGCGTCTCCTGATTGGGCGGCAGCAACTCAACCACTGCAGCTACTGGCTCCATCTGATCACATGATCCATACTCACAGTCACCGCGTAACACTCGCTCTTCTCTCATCATCGCTGTTGGAGCTTAAAAGATGGTGAAGAGGAGCTCAGATTCTCCTCTGATGGTCTCACAACAACTTGTAATCACTGGTAACAGGAGGCTGCACTCGCTGTCCGACAGAGCTGCAGTGAATCAGTACTTTCATTATTAAAACGCTCAGATGATCTGCCTGCCGGCTTTTTCTGTCACATCTCATGGTGTCCATCAGCTGGTGGAGTTTGCTCCTTTGTCATATTTCATGGCATTTGTCTCGTTTAGCTCTGTGTCTCCCCCACCTCCTGATGGAGCTGGACGGTGTTTTCTTCTGCACAGATGAAGAGCTCTCCCTGTCTGCTGACTGGACTGTGAACAGGGCTAACTGAACGCTGTCTGAACACATCGTCCTCCCCTCAGAAACCAGCAGTGGAGCTGTCACCACTGATGTCTTCATGACTCAGCAGTTTGATAGATGCCCCATCACACACACACACCCCTGAAAAAAACCAGTAGCCGAACAGGGTTTATAGAGCAGGGAGCCACACGCTGACCTTGACGAGTCAACAGGATGTGACACGGGAGGAGAAGCTGCTGTTTGAATGCAGAGGCAGAGTGATGCTGATGATCTTTTCAAGTGGATACTTGGCCTCCACCGCACCCCCACTCATCCCCAACGCACATGCACCACGTGACATGAGTTCTGTCTTGACCCGAGATCCATCCTTCCTGAAATCTGTTCAGTAGTGATTGTGTAGCTGTCAAACACACAAACACACAAACAGACATAACCTCCTTGGCAGAGGTGATTACATCACATGTCACTTGGCAGATGCTTGTATCCAAAGCAACTTACATTTAGTGCATTCAACATCTACGAGGGGCTATTTCTGCACTTCGGCATGCAGATGGGGAAGACTGAGGATTGAACCACCAACCTTCTGGTTGGAGGAAGACCGCTCTACCCCTCAGCCACAACCGCCCCGATTACACCACTCAGGTGTTGGCACGTTAGCAGCAAGATAATAAAAACCCTTCTACAGTTCTCCGTTGTTACTATGAAAGACACTCCGGTTGACTCAGGATGGGGGGGGTGCGAGCTGAACTGACGTTGTGTTCTGAATGAATCCACGTTATCGTGCAGATCAGTGTTTGACTGTAACATTTATGACCACCCTGGTAATGAGAGTGTTAATACCACTGGGCTCCACACCACCACTTACACTCATCGCTGGGCTCTCTGCAGCCCACCTCACCAATCACAACACGAACTCAGCTTCCTTGAGTTCAGCAGATTGAAGGCTGTTCCGACGTCACGCTCGTCCTCGGCTGAGCTGATGTACGGCTGCGGAGGTTGTGACGCCTGACCCCCAGCAGAGCGCTAAGAGCTCACCCGCCCACAGCCAACTCATTCATCTCCTGCTCAGTGGGCTTAATGGACGGACGTATGTGCAGTGTGAGTGTGAGTGTCACGGCCGGCTTCATGTGGCTGATGGAGTGGCTGGTTGTGCAGCAGATGGTAATGAGAGCACAGTCAAGCCTCGGCCTCAGAGGTGCAGGCCTGTAGTGGCTTCACTTTACAAATACACTGCATCTGAGTAGCACACACACACAGATCATAGACTATTAGTAAAAACCGGATCCTCTTCCTCCCACTATCCAGAAAAAAGCCTATATAGAGTCAGAGTCTGAGCAGTAGTGATCGTAGAGTCAAGGTCCAGGTCACACACACACTCCACCAATCCTGAGTCAGGACTGTCAATCAGCTGTCAATCATCACATCTCAGTCTGGTTTTATATCATCAAATAACTGATTCAAACCAAACTGACCTGAAACGACAGAAACATCTTTACAAACATTTACAGTTTGGTCCAAGTCCCATCTGCTCACATGGAGGAGTTCACGACCTATACTGGCTTGGTTTGGTCAAATTTGACAAACTTTAAAATGTTTGTTCGAAGTGTTTTATTTGGAAGCTGCTGCAAAGGCGGAGTTTCCTGTTTGTGGCTTCACACTGTGTGTGTCTGTCCGACAGTAACACACAAGTACACTCATCTGTCAACTCCGTCTTTATGGATGCTCCTCCTGGAGGGGGAGGTGGTTCTCTCCTTCACCCACAGACCCCATAACTCTGCTGCTGTCGTCTGTCAGTCCACACACACACACACACACACACACACACACACACACACACACACACACACACACACTTACACTGTGCTGTTTTTTCTGCAGGGTGAAGGAGAAGCAGCCGAAGGCCTCGAGGACCCTGATCACCGCTGATGGACGAGTCATGAACGTCAACGAGCCAAAGTACGAACACTGGCGCATGTCAATTTTAAGTGTTTAAGGAAAAGTGTATTTTTAATACCCAGACTTTATTCTGTAGATTCACCACCGTGTCCGTCTCGTGTTTGACTTTCCTGCTGAAATCTGCTGAAGTATCACATGTACCGAACATGACAGCCACACAAACACTAACACAAAGCCCTCTGCTGTAGCATGGGTTGCCAGATAATGTTGGTGACAGGTTTTGGTTTTGGACTTGTTTTCTCAGTAATTATCGAGACTATGGCGGCGACATATTATAATTTGTTGCACTTCTCATAATAACACAAGAGATCTCTAACTTGTCTGTCTGTTGCTGCACCGAGTAGCTGTGTGCAGAACAATTTGTTGCATGCTCACTCGTGCTGCTGTCGTTTATAAAGTTATTACCATCCATGCAGAAAGTCACACAGTTGGTGCTCACCAAGGATGATTGAAGGATGATTGAAGGATGATTGAAGGATGATTGAAGGATGATTGAGGATGCCATGGATTGAATGAATTCTGTGGGAAATGCCGACTCTACATGAAGACGATCAATGACAGTAAATGAAGATGGACGACGCGTCTTCACTTCCTCCCGTTGTTCAGACATGAAGCCAAAGTATCTGGGTTTCAAACACTGCCATCTTGTGGTGAGGACGTCATTTAGAGTCCGTCCAGTAGTGATCATGGAGAGGAGCCGTGGTATCCAGGTCCCGCCCTTACTGCGTGTAAGATTGACCAATCCTGAGTCGGTCTCAGCTGTCAATCATGACTTCTCAGCCTGTTTTCATTTCATCTAATAACGAATTAAATCCAAACTGATCAGATCCAACTTCTTAAGTGAGATATAACTCACTGAGTCAGTTTCAATAACACAATCACAGCTCGTCAGCGGGTTTGTGTCGTCGCAGCGTCACAGTATGTTTGATTGACTGAGGGGGAGATCGACCGTTCCACTCAGCGAACACAGCGGAGAGAGGCCTAATTGGTTTTCCAGTCTTTCAACTTCCCCTCACATCTGTAAGATATTTGTTATATTACTTCGTTCAGCGCTTGGTCAAACCGCTCGGATGGCGAGGCGAGTAACAATCTCCCAGCTGCTGTGTGGTTGTCGTGTTAGCAGCCTGGTGCTGGATTGGCTCCTGCCGTGTGTGTGTGTGTGTGTGTGTGTGTGTCTTGGAGGGGATGGGGGGGGGCTCCCTCCATTAGCCAAAGGTCTATAACCGGAGCAAGGCCACGGGCTGAGGCGTTAAAACACGACTGATATCATTTGTAATCTGAGCTGAGGACACAGTCCGGTCAGAAGTTTCCTTTTTGTGATGCATCACATTCCATCAGCAGGGAGACGCGACCACGTGCTTCACTTAGCAGTCAACACATCAGGGATGTTAACGTTGTTCACTGTCCATCGGGGGCTCGTGAAGCCGAGTCCTGTAAAGTCTTGAAATGTTTATTTGCTCTGTGTTCGTGTTCAGGCTGGATTTCTCTCTAACTGAAGACGAACAGAACAACACTGTCGTCTTAGACTTGGCTGTGTACAGGTAGGAACCAGAACCCAACTCTCAACAGCTCCTTTTATAGAAATATCCTTTCAATAGACATTTACTGAGGGGTTTTACAAACAGAGGCCTGTTTGTTTGTCACCCGATGTTTATCATTTTATAGTTTTCCATCTGTATTTAGACATGAAATAGTCTGCAGGTTTATTAATAGATGGTATCGTGTTTAATAATTTAAAGGTTAAAGTTCGTCACTAGCTGCCGTACATATAATTATCAGATAGATAACAATAAATATAATTATACTTCTAATAAATAATTAAATATACAATATTAACATTGGAAATATGAAAAATGATTATCATGTAGATTGTGTAAAACTGAGCTGCATCAAATCGAGTTTGTGGTTCTAAACAAGTTTCCTCGTTTGCAGATCCCATCTTAACGGTTTTGTAATGTTCAGTTATTGAAGTTGGAACCTGTTTCTGGCTCGTTCCTGATAAGTCAGTGAAGTGGTTTGTCTCACTGTGACATCGTGAAGTGGCAACGCAACAATTAACAAACAAGCCTGGAAGGAGCATCCAATCCTAACACTGACATCACAAGAAAGTAATTCATGCACATATCAGCTCCCTGCTGATTCATAGAATGTCTGTCGTTACTCTTTACTTTGCAGATTTGAAAATGACCTCTCATTCATACTAGTGGATCCTGCAGAGTGAAGAAAGGGAACAACTTCAAATGAAAAGTCCCAAAGTCGCACAGATATGGAGCAACATGCTGTCTCATTCCTGTTTTTACCATTTCAAGCCCTCGCTGTCTTTCGTACTCAGTCACTGACCGGCTTCAGTCTCTGAGGGAGGACGAGTCCTGAGGTTGGGGACACTGAGATTCAGCCGATGCTTTTAGACAGTTGTAGTTCGAGCCCAGGTCCCAATCAGACTGCTCCTCACAGACAGATAGAGGTGTGCCTGTGTGTCTTTATACAACTGACCTGGACCTCCGCCTCCCTCCTTCACAGACACATGGACACCTCCCTCGTGGACGTGGATGTTCAGCCGACGTACGTCAGAGTCAGCGTCAAAGGAAAGGTACGGTACGCCTCCGTCAGAGCAGACGTTGACCTTTATTTCCACTTCTTAAATCTTTGTTGACATAATTTCCATCACCGAGTTATTTCCAGTCAGTTTGTGCTGAATCAGTTCTGATGGAGCATCTCAGAATATTAAATACCAATAAAATAAATAAAGAGAAATCACTGCTGGTGAGAATCGACCCACGTTTCAGAGAGGCCTTCATTTCTTCAGGAGAACAAGCAGGCTCAGTTTTACCCCCCCCACACACTGCAAGCTGTGCCATTTAACCACAGACCGCTGCTGCCAGCCAATGAAGGTCCTTGCTCAAAGGCACTGCGGCAGTAGTTGCCAAGGAAATATTTCATGTTAAACTTGCGTTTAGCCCAGACCAGCACGACCATGAACCTGTCAGTGTTATATGTGATATATTTTGCAAATGCTGTTGATGAGTGGCTTTGTATTGTGTTTCTCTCGGGTCGTGTTGGTTTCTAATTCCTGCAGAAACACACAGTGTCACATTCAGTGACGCTCGTACAACCCAGCTCTGATTTCTCACTGCGAGGTGTCGATGTAGCCGACAAGTCAGAGATCTTCTCCTCCCGTCTGCAGGCGGCAGCAGGCACACAGCCCAGTGTTAACATCACACTCAGCAAAGTCACAGCGGCAGGATGAACCATCTGCCTCCATGTACTGTTTACACAACATAGAATCGTCCCGTCACCCTCCTGCTCATTTATCACTCATTACACTACAAGTGTTTGTCACTGCTCTCTGAACCGTGATGAGGGTTTGAGACAGATCCCGATCATGGCAGAGAGAAACCAGACGATAAGATGTGAACGGCAGGTGCTCTCACCTTTTTGCTCTTGAAGTAAAGGTAGAGCTAAACAGTAAAGTGAAGCTTGATCTCTGATATGATCCAGACTTCACTCTCACGCAAACGTTGGGATCTAGAAAAACAAACCTGACGGGAGAATGTGCGCAAACGTTAACTTATGCGTACAAACAGATTTTTCATCCACTCCATCATTAACATTAAAAGCAACAGCGTTGTTTCTGCTGCTCCATAAGAACCATCAATTGTAAGAGACACGTGAAAGCAAATGACGGTGATATAGTAAAAAAATAACAGTTGCATAACTGAGTGGTTAATAGTTTTTAATAATATCTTGCACAACACTGCGCCTCTGTCGTATTCACTCACTGCATTAACAGCAGCAGCAGCACGTTGCCACTCGTTCACTTTAATTAATGACATCACTGCTGTGCCACCAAACAGTCTGTCTTCCTTCACACCTCCTCTCATCACTTGACGTCACGATTCACCAGAGAAACCTCTTGGTCCACAGGAGAATGAACCCTTCTTTTGTAAATGAGGCCCCTGGAGTCTACGAACACTCGGCCCTTTGGTCACTTTAACATCACACTCACACCTCCTGTTTCCCTCTCTCCTGCCTCCCAATGAGATGATCTGTTCACGTGTGCTCGTGGGTCATCGGGTTCCAGCTCGCTGTGAATTCATGGGGTCGATGCCTGCTGCTGAGTTGGTAGCAGTGTGATGGATGAAGAGTCAGACTTAGAGCAGATGAAATGCTGTCAGAAGCTGCTGAATCATCGAACCTGTTTCTGACTCGGACACGCTGATACGTTTATGGACAGGGTTTATTATGCCTGCTCAGGAGTCGCTTCCCAGCTGTGACTTTGTATTTTCCACAACTGCAGCTGTCCAGTGCCAGACAGACTCTCTCTGTGGAAAATCCCAATGTTTACCAGCCAAAGTGTCGATGTTCATGAGGAAATAGCCCAAAGGTGGAGGACCCGGTGTCAGCAGAAGCTGAGCTGTGTTCGTCACGTGTCAGGTTTCATCTCCAGCCCCACACGAGATCTGCCGAAGTGCGGCTGTGCTTTATTGTGAAGGGAGTCTCCGTTGTGCACGTCATCGTAGCCACAGGGTTTACCTCCAGGCGTCCAGTCCGCCACATCGTGTGTGGAGGATTTTAATCTCCCACAAACAGACCACAGCGACCTTTAGGCCTGATTAAGCAGCTGTTTGGCCTCACATAAATCCAAGAGGTGTCATTGTTTGTCCCCTTTTTTACCCTCCAGGATACAGTTATAAATCCAGAGCCCTGCAGGTCCGGAGCTGTTCGGCCCTCGCTGCCAGAGTCCTGAATGTCACGGCCCTGCTTCAAGCCGTTAGTGTATTTATGGATGGTTGTTTTATGCCAGGGGTCAGCCTGATTGGACGGGTGGGGTGATTTACACAGTGATACATCAACTCAGGCCTTTAAAACTCCTTCTTTACATGAACTCATTTAGAGCAGTGGAGGGAATTCACTGTCATCCGTGAGGTGTGTACAGTATATCACATCAGACTCACACTCTGAGTCAGTTTTCCTTCTCGCTGCCTGATGTTGGTGAGGTTTCCCCTAAATTTCCCCTTGGTATCAAACGAAAGTAGATTAAAAAATGAACTTGTCCTCCCACATGGATCATTCTGCTTTTCACAGGATTTCGTTCCAGTGACTGATTGCCACTGTTCTCAGTCGGAGCTATTCTGGCCACTCTCCCGAGTCCTTTCTGGAAAGCGTACCTATAAAAAGACCCGCTAATGATTAAAGTCATTTGACACACCAGGACAGCGTCGTTCCACATCAGAGCATTAATCTTACTAATTAAAGCTGTGAATAATTTACTCTGCAGATATTTCAGATGGTTCTGCCTGCTGAAGTGAGGCCGGACAGCTCGACGGCTCAGAGGTCTCAAACCAGCGGACACCTGGTCCTCACCATGCCCCGGGTACGTACAGTCACACGGCCGCAGGGTTCAAAACTTTACAAAGCTGAGAGAAGTGCACAAAAACACTCCAGGAGCCAGGGTAAAACTTAGTTTTAACCTTTATTGAAATGAGTTTGATTGTTGACTGACTTGGAAAAGGTCACATTGTCTGTCTTTTCTTCCAGACTGTGCCAACAATATAAAGAACAGCTTGATTCTGTTAAACAGTGATTTAACTGACTTCAGGCCGGTGTTTGTTTTTCTCCTGCGTGGAGGAAGGAACGTCTCTGCTATCAGACAGGTGATGCTGTCTGTTGTGTCTTTAAGGCTGAAGGTGAAATCAAAGTGTCAAAGACCGTCCCACGTCCAGCCAGTGTGCGTCCAAACAGATGCAGCAGCTCGCCCCAGGACAATAGAAGGTAAATATTTCCATTTCACCCACTGCAGCTTCAAAGCGTGTGATGCAGGCGTCGTTATGATGTTCTGACAGGAAGGAGAATTAACATGTTTGCTTCTAGTCTTGTAAAAAAAACGTACTGTTCTATTTTCATGGCTGTTGATTGTGGTAACAGACGATAACACGGGGAGAAATAATAAGTTTGTCATATTGAGAGGAGTTCAAAGTTGCCTGCAGGCAGCTCGGTGTGTTTATCAGAGTGTTGGTCTCAGTCGACTGCAGTGTTAGTCTTAGTTTGGCCTTGAGTTGAACATTCAAATGCTTCTGGCTTATCAGGTCCCTGTTGTCCTCATTACAGGGGCCTGTTGTATATTAACAAGTTGATTCACTGACTCGCTCTCCCTTCTGATGACTGTGTGGCGGCCACAGATAACCTTGACCAGAGCGGCAGCATCACACTGGGAGAAGCAGTAAAACACTTCTGCTGCTCAGATGTAGCTACGGGCTCAAACCAGCGAATCCAGAAACACGGTGGATGCTGTTACCTGATATTAGTTCTGGATGAGGCTTCATGTCTCCATCAACAGAGAGAAAGATTTTCTGTTTTTTACATCAGCTCTCTGTCTGTGGTTCCACATGACGAGGGATCAGTGACTGAGTTGAGGTTCGCTCTGAGCGGAGCAGCTTCACCTCTTAATGAAAACATTAGTCTGCAGTGCTGTTGTCTGTCCCTGTCTGGAGGAGCGCTCGTCACCGCACCATCATCATTACCATTTCATCAGCTGGAGCCGCCTGCCGTCCTTCATCTGGCCTCATCAAACACAGTGAAGAGCTGCGGCCAGATCCTGCACCTCAAATTACACATTCAATAAAAATGCTAAGCTGCTCCGGCACTAAGGCAAGGTGACAGGTGAGCAGCGCTGCCGGCTGAGTTATTGCCTCTTTCGGACATGGTTAAGTGGGCGACCTTTGACCCCGGGCTCACCCACAGATTCTAAGGCCATGATTGACTTTGCAGTGTATGTGCTTGATGACACGAGGCAGAATGATGTGTGAGTCATGAAAGGTAATTTCAAACCTTATCTAAAACTCACAGCTCATGGCGCCTTTGAGAATGTCCCCAGTGTTTTTTTTTTGAAAGGTCAGAGGTCGGGGTCAGTGGAGGTATATTTCCTGCAGCAGAGTGATGGAGGGGGGTCCTTTAACACCAGTTAACTGTTCCAGTCTGTAGGATGTGATGGTCAGTGGTGTTCCACAGGAGAGGAGCTTGATGGCTGAAGATGATCAAAGTAGTTGCCAGTTTAAATAGTTTGACCGTCGTCACAGAGACGTGAGGCCGACTCCTCCGACCTCTGCAGGGAAGTTAACTCGTATCAAACAGACCCAGTCATCGTGTTCCTCGGGCCTGATTTGATCATCCATCCTAAGAGCAAACGCTGTGTTCACTGTCGAACCCCTGACCCTGACCTCCTCATCCTCCTCACCTCTGCACTGGCTGCATCGATATTGCACCGCCACAGCTACCAGTCAGAAGCTCTCTCATTCTAATGGCATGTCCTCTGTGTGATAATCAGCCGTGAATTGCAGATACGTGGCTCCTCTGTTGACGGCCCCCAGACCTCATTACTTGTGAGATATGACGACCAGCGGGCCTTTGCCTCAGGTGGACGACTGCAGGGAGACATTTTGGACTTCCTAACCAGAGCAGGCATTAGTGGAGGAGCTCTGGACTAATGACTCCATCCATCTGGATTCCATAGAGAAGTGCTGACGATTCAGTTTACCTGCCTGTTACTGAGATGAGTGTTGGAGCCAAACTTAGACCAGGCTCCCACACGTCATACATCTCCACCCCCTCATCAGTAGCATATTCAACTTCTTTAACGTTAGTGTCAGTTAAAGAATCGAACCCAAGGCCGCATAAAACCTGCGGAGGAGAATATCGTTCTCCTCTTCGCTTTCTATTGAATGTGTCGTTAGCTTATCTCAAAATAAAATATTCTTTATAAAATAACTCACAGAGGCTTTGTCAACCTCACTCTTATCTTTACAAGTTATATCTGATGTTTTCATGTCATAGAGCGTCACAGTGAGCGCCTCCTGAAGATCAGCTCTGGATCAGGAAGTACATTTTTCTTTCATTTTCTCTGTTTCAATCCCGAAACCAGGGCGACAGCAACAAATATTTATTAAATAAAGAAAAGGGCAACGGTACAATACAGTGGCATAATTGTTTTGAGAGGGAAGGAACTACACATCTCATAAATACAGATGTGTGACTATTGCAGCGTGTCTACTCCAGAGTGAATGATTACTGGATCCATTCCCATCGCAGATGAACAAAGTGAATCCATCGCCTGTTTGCTGGGGATAAAAATGAGCCCTGCTACGATAAAGACTTAAAACGTTATGTTATTAAACCTTCAGCTCAGAAACGGGCCTCGATCCACAGGACAATGATGAAAATAACTCTCCTCTCCGTGGTGGAGCTCCTGTGAGTGAAGATGGGCTCAATAAGCAGAACCCCAGAGAAATGAAGTGGCTCCTCCTCCTGCGTCCTGCTGCTGTGCACCAGATCAAATTATAATGTCCAGGCTCCCCCTGGACAGTCAGCACATTTCATTAATATTGTCTTTGGTGCCCACTCGATAGACTGACACACACACACACACACACACACATATATATATATATATATATATATACAACACATAAGCAGCCACACAGGAGGCGTAATTGGCAGTAAGATTATTACAGTGAAAAGGTTGAAGGTCAAAGTCCATTTGTGCTGTTGCAGTAATGACTTAACCAATTAAAATAAATTAGATTTTCTAACAGTCAGTGCGTCAGTAAATGTCAGTTATAACAATATGGTTCATTGACTGTGATCAGTTCACAGAGCGTAAATAAGAATGAACGACACCAATGGCTCAAATATATATAAACATATACATATATATAATACAAGTACAACCAAATGTATAGAACTTTAATATAGAAACGTTAAATATAAACATGAATTGTATTCTTTATTCCCCATAGTATGTGTGTACAGATTTAGGTCCCTACAACATTGGTAACACCTGGACAACACACACACACACACACACACACACACACACACACACACACACACACACACACACACACACACACACACTGGTGTTTTCATGACAGCAGAATTTATCTCTTTGTGAAACCTTTATGTGCTTCCCGGATATTAAACACAGTTTGTGCGACATGTGGTAATTTGTTGTGTCACCGCTCAGTGTCTGTAGGTTTGAGTCTGTAATATAACTCACATATGCACAGACATATTTGTTTTGACAGTGGTCATGGTAAGTTCATGACAATCCACTCCAACCTGTCATTTGTTTTTTATATTCTTTGTTAACTTATGTCATTATAAAGAATATGATGTTATTGCCTCAGACTTCATTCATCCCCTGATGTTTTCAACCCACAGAAACCCTAACTCTCCTGAGTGGCTGGACGTGGACCCCAGCAAGCGAACCGCCCTCGACCTCGGCAGCATCGTACCGGGCCACAGAACCAAACAAGGTCCAGTGGAAGCCTCCGGGGCGGCTCCACCTGCCGCCGCCGCTCACTGCTGCTTCTCTGAAGGGTTTGTGGACGATCCCGAGGTCCCCCCACTCATATAAGATCAAAGATGGAGGCATCTGCTCACTGAGCTTCGGTCCTGTCGCCTTAAATCAGACAGAATTTAGTGATTCGTCGGCCAAGTGGTGGCAGCGACTGGTGCAGTAGGAGTTTGTCAGGTTTTCCAGAAAAGTTAGAATTCTTCACTGTTACAAACCAGAAAGCAACCGATGTTTTATTAAATAAAAGATAGAAAACGTGGTGGATTCTGATTAATAATTATCCCGTGTGTATGTTACATTTGACCTCCATCAGGTAGTGGCTGTTGTAAACCAGGGTTAATGTGGTTCATGGTCAGCACCTGAAACACCTTCACTCCGGTAAAGGTCTGAACACCACATTTTAAACCTCTAATGATCAGCTGTTTCTGACATCACACTTTTGAGGTGTTGCGGTGCTGTTGGTTTTATTTTGAATGAACTGTGGTGATTTCACGAACCTTTAACTTCTTTACACCTGATTTTCCTTCTCAACAATGATAGAGTTACTTCTTACAGATGTTAGGTTCTGTCCCCTGCCTGTGGCTCACGTTATGGAGCCTGTTACTGGGGCCGATTGTGTTTTGTCTCTTCCCTGTGATGCTCCTCCCGCAGCCTCCTCTGAGCTTGAGGCTGATGTTCTGCCAGACTTTGATCAGAGCCTCCTCTCGGTGCCCGGAGGACACGGCTCCAGACATATTTTGAAGTTTGTTCATCTCTCCTTGAAACTCCGCTGAAGTCTCCGTGCTGTTTACTTTCCTCTGAGTTGCAGCAGGTCAGAGGTCACAGGTCCGTCTCCTCCTCCCAGAGCAGCTCTGAGAGCCACAGTATTTCTACAAACTAACGTCAGTCAGCCTGATGTCAGGATTATCTCACTAGTTGGCTCAATATCTGTTAAACAAAATGAACTATGTGAACAAACTAAACCCGTACAGATCTTTTCTTCACAGATAACAAACGGTCTTTATTCATGATCACTGTTTTTAGTTTCCTGTTTCCTGTTTCCTGCTGCTGGCTCGTTCTGTACAAACCTTCAATTCTGCTCAACTCATATCACGGATCCTTTAAAAAACAACTTCTTTTTTATCTTGATGATGCAGTTTTAAATTAAAATTTTATATTTTTCAACCCATACTGGAATATTTTTTAATATTAGTATTTTGTTGTATGAGCTGAGGTGAAAACGTGAATGTTGGATTTGTGTGGTGTTCTCAGTTGGAGTCTTTTATCTGTTGGAGTCACACAAAGTGTCTGACAGTCCTGTCAAATACCAAAATAGCAAAGAACCATAAATGCTTTGAATATTTCTCCGCCTCAGATCTGAACACAGTAAACTGATCGCTGATCTGTCGGCAGCACAGACTCTGCGCCGCTTCATTAATTATTGATAAATAATCTTCCTGTTGTGTCGTGTGGCAGCGAAGCTGCAGGAAACACATGTTGTGTTTATGTCAGTGGCCTGCGATCTGTGGGAAAAGCTTCATTAGGGATATTGAACAATTCATTTCACTTTTCTTTATTATCACACTGGGACCATCACATCATCGTGGTCAGTCGTTGTTTCATGTTAAAGGACGCAGCCTTCACTTTGTCACGTGCTGTACTTTGCTCTGCTGACCGTAGCTCCTGTATAGATATTTAATCGATCACATCTGATGGATCCAGTGGCTTTGAAGTTCTTCTTCTCTCTGAATCTCCTGAGAAGGAAGCGTTCGTCCCGTGGCCAGCTCATGTCACACCTCATGGTTTCACACTCAACCAATCACAAGCCAATTAGTGCATTCATCAGTGTGATAAGAACTACCCATTCACCCACCGGACCAATGCTAATTCACGTTTACTTTGGTTTTCTAGTGTGTTCCATGTCCCATATGTTAACATGGAGGAAGCAGGGTTCATGACTCAGATCCACATCCACACTGTGTCACATGTGTTTGCCTCCATGTCACTCAACGACTCATCAAGTCTGTTACAATACAAACTCACCATCAACTAAAAAAACAAGACACGAAGCCTCTGAGCAAACCAGCCTCAACCTTCCAGTGTCACCAGTCAGACTCACTGGGATTATTGATTTTCCGTTTTCTATTCCTTTGACATTTGACAGTGAGACAGGAAACAATCGAACCATGGATTCTACACTAACCAGCCACCACGCCGCCATGGAGCCTGTGTTTCACGCTGCGCCAAAAAAACCAACAGATTCTGACTTGACCCGTCAGCAGTGTTCGGACACACCCATCTCTCCTCCTCCTCCTTTTCCCAGTTTCAGCCGGGAGGTCGTGAGAGACTGAAGAGGGAATTTCATGTGTGGAAATCAGATCAGCTGCTCTTGATCTTGGATTTAACAGATGTAATAGACTTTTTCAGTTTGGCCCAGTTTTATTGAAAATGGACTAACCTCCGTAAAAAGCAGCACAGTCGTCTGAGGGAGAAACGTTCATTTTCCAACCCTTTGCTGTCACAGACTTTATCAAAGGTCGGCGTTTTGTTTCCTGTGTGATTAAATCCACAGACACGATGAAAACCCTGAACCCCGTTCTCCGTTTCTCATCTGCTCCATCGCTGCCTCATCGATTTTGGTCTGTTGCCATGATGCCGGCTGGTCCCACGAGTTCTGTGTACGCAGCTCGTTACGTCGACCCGGGTCCGACACACCCTCCTGTTACGTCATCAGATCCTGAACAGAGGAACTGTTATTTTCAGTCCTACTTTTTCACCTTCTGGAAACAACCTTGATCATTAAATATTTTAGTTGCAGATAAATGATCATCGATGGAATCACGTCTCTTCACAAAGTGAAAACAGGAAATACAAGAACAAGACAAACACCTGGAATCCTCCCCCATCATACTACTACTGCCCCCTCCTGGCGAAGGTCATACCTCGCACATAACTGCATCTCCTCCACTGCTCATCATCCGTTCTTCTTCCTCTTTGCTTCTCTTTACTGTTCATCCCGAGGGGAACATGAATGTCTGCATGTGGAGGTGGACAGTCAGTGAGAAAGAGGATCTCATCTTCAGGGGGATTCCCCCTCTGGGGACCATGACTGTGTGAAGTCAGACACACAACGAACTGAACATGTGTGGTTGTTGTGTTTGATCTGATCTGTAGTAACCATGGTGGGAGGCAGCAGTGAGACGCGACACAACATTTCCTCTGTGACATCGTCTCCTCTCTTCGGCTTGTTCCTGGTTGAAAGTATCACAGACGGGATGTGAACACCAGTTCTCTCATCGCTCTGCAGTTTTCTGGGGTTTGAGCCCATGTGTGGGAGGAGTTTATTTTCCTTCCTGTGGATCCATTTGCAGTTGAATTGTCGAACGCACTCCAGGAGGATCCGTTCTGAACTTGTTTGCCTGACCTCTGACCTCTGACCTCTGACAGTGTCATGACTCAGACGTACGTGTACATGTGGCTCTGCCCCGGGGCCTGATGGGACGTTTTCTTCCTGTGCAGGTATTAGCACCTGACACATAGACTCTAAATAACGATGGGCGACATCAACTATTCAGAAATGAAGCCAAATTACGAACGCTGCCATCTTGTGCCGATGACGCCATTTGGGTGCGTGATCGTGGAGCTGAGCCACAGTATCCAGGTCCTGCTGACACACTCGCCAATCAGGAGTCAGTCTCAGCTGTCAATCATGACACCTCAGCCTGTTTTTATATCACCACATTAAAACCAAACTGATCAGAAACACTTCAGTGTGATAAGAACGACCTGAAATGACAGAAACCATCTTTGCTGCACAGATCTGAGAAAACTGCAGGAAACTTCAGTTTGAAGGTTTGATTCATGTGAAAGAAATTCACAGACATTTAGTTTCCTGAATTTAGATCCTGCTTATCAAACGTTTAACAATTGTCGGGTTCAATGATCCTCGCTCCTTGTTAGTGTCTCATTTTAAAGAGGAAAATCCCCTGAACTAATCACCTTGGATCACAAAGTGCAGAGATTTCACGTCCTGCTCGTGAAAACTCTCAGGTCACAAACATTGTTTGTTACAGCAGCAGACGTCGCTCCAAACCACGCTGCAGCCAAATTGGAAACACATGCATGGGACACATGGTAAAAACTGCTTGCTGAGCGACCTTTTCCCGTGACCCTGTGTAGCTGAGCCCTTACACCTCTCCATCCGGGCGAAAGAGCAAGTAAAGCTGTTCAGAAAATCAATAATCAATGCAGCTGCCCCCGGGAGCGGCTGCGTTTGCATTGTGATGATTTCAGAGATTTCAGTCGGTCTCTGCTCCGGATGAATACCTCGGACTCTCATGTTAGTTCAACAAACCAAACGCCAGGTCTGTGGGGGGCAGAGCAGGACCCTCAGGAAGAAACGCTGCGGTACGACAGGTCACGTGGTGATTTATGGCGATCTGTGAGATTGGTGTGTTTATTCTGGTGTTTATGCTGAATCGTTGTATCTGGTGAACTGTGAGCGTCAGTTCAGCAGCGCTCGTCCTCTGGGAGTTGACAGCTGCAGTCGTTTTTCATGCAGCTGGAGACGCCGGCAGCCTGATTCATGGCGGCTTTAAGTCAGTCACACCTCCACCTGTAACAGGGGTTAGGGTCCGCACACACCGGGATTCTCCACGAAGATGCATTCAAGTCTGTTTTATTCTTATTGGACAGAACGAGATGACGACTTTAAGAGTTTCCAGTTGTCGGATGGAAGGTCAGTCCGTCGAGGTCTCACCTCCACACGGCTCCTCAAACTGTACCAAACCTGCCGTGTTCCTTTGGACCTCGCTCTGAAACTAGTGTCTTGTAAAGGCACCGATGGCAGAAGCTCAGAGCGGGCGACCAGCACCTCCACATGTTCAATGGCAGCAGAGGAAACAGCCGAACAGCAGCTTTAAGATTGTAAGAGGGGGGTCGGGGGTGCGAGGAGCAGCAGTGATCAGTGGTCTCCAGCCTCAGCAGCTCTCGTGCTCAGTATCATGTTTACTGTTCATGTAACAGGAACCAGGCTCAAGACGCTTTCACTAAAATCAAGTGCTGATGTCAGGGATTCTTTTTCTGCTCGCCTTGTCGTTTACCTGAAACTGAATCTCTTCTCCTCCACGTCTGAGAGCAGACATCTACAGCCCAGGTTCACACTTCAACTTTCTCACAGTATCACAAATATCCCTTTTTACTATATCCCTCATATGCTTTGAATATTCTTATCAAATTTCCCTACATACTAAAATATTTCCATATTTTCTAACGAAACTAAAATATTATCATAAATATAAATATATATATGTTTGTGTGTGTGTTTATGTTTTGCATCCTCCTGCTGCAGGACGTTCCCACTGCGGGGTTCGAACCCGTGACGCTGCTGTCACCGGCCGATCTCCCTGCAGGATGGACGGCCTCTCGTCGGGGGCGGCGCCTTCCTCTCCTGCAGCAAAGTTACACGGATGATAAATTTGTTCCCAATGACGGACACGAGTATCGATGGAGCCTCGTCCATCACCGGTCACTTCACACCCACATGTTGACACTGTGACGTGTCCTGCCCGGCTTCGTCAGTCTGTGTGTGGGCTCCTTGTCAGAGAGGTTGCAGGTTTGAAACCCTGAGCCAGCCGCTGAGCTGAATGAGTAAGAGTCTGGATCTTTAGTTTCATAGTTGAGCCACAGCAGCATCAGGGTTTCTCATTGTTTGACACGTGAATGGTTGGAAGTATGACTGTAGCCTGTGTAAAGCTGGAGTTACTCCTTAGCTTAGCATAAAAACTGAAGCTTCGTCCTCCCACTGATGAAAAGATGAAATATCTCAGATACGAACGCTGCCATCTTGTGATGATGACGTCATTTACAGAGTCAGTCTCAGCTGTCAACCATCACGTCTCAGCCTGTTTTTATATCATCAAATAACTGATTCAAACCAAACTGATCAGAAACACTTGAACAAACCTCAGAGAGAAGAACGACCTGAAACGACAGAAACATCTTTAAACATTTATTTAACGTCTACCTTGATTTTTTAGTTTGGTACATGTCCCATCTGCTAACATGGAGGAGGGGTTAATGAGCTGTACTGCAGCCAGACACCAGGGGGCGATGAAGATGATTTGGCTTCATTCAGTCTGTGGGTTTAGCTGATATTGGATATGCTGTTGACCCTGATCTGATTATGTTGGAAGAAGAGGAGGAGGAAGAGGAGGAAGAGGAGGAGGAAGAAGAGGAGGAAGAGGAGGAGGAAGATGAGGAGGAGGAAGATGAGTTTGATCTGAGCCCAGCCAGCAGCTCCTCTGTGATGTGTGTGAAGTGTCTGTGAACCTGGAGGCTGCAGCGACAGACGAGTCAAATTATTTGTTTTCAATTACACAGCCGTCGTTTTTCATTGTGGTAATTAGTCAAATCCTCCGACCGCCAACGACGAAGAAGAAAAACTAAAGACCACAGAGCTGCTGTGTGTGTGTGTGTGTGTGTGTGTGTGTGTGTGTGTGTGTGTGTTCTTGTATATTTATGAGGACAATTTAGAAATACACACCATTTACCAAAGGTACTTTATATTATATATACTTATAATTATCACAGCGATTCAATTTCTAATAGTGTTACACTAGTAACTATTCATTGTAATGGAGTATTATTTACTGTAACTAGTAACTATTCATTGTAATGGAGTATTATTTACTGTAACTAGTAACTATTCATTGTAATGGAGTATTATTTACCGTTACTTCAGGAAGATATTTTTTGTAATGGTGTATTTTTATTGTTTCTGGATTTTTGAGTGAATTACGTGAAGGTTTCTTCATCTTCTCAGGTGCGTGCGCGTCTCCCTCTTTCGTAGGTTTGTGCGCGTGTGTGTGCGCATGTTTGTGTCTGCGTGCCGATGCGCGCGTGTACACGTGTACATGACTGTGCATATTGCGCGTCCTCTTCCACCTGTCGGTTTTATTTCCTGTAGGAGGTGCGCGGTCCCTCTCTGTGCGTGCATGTGCCCCCCCCCCCTCCCCTCTCGGTCTCTCTCTCTCTCTCTTTCTCTCTCTCGTCAGTTACAGTATCCACCTCCTTCTCGCAGCATCTCCACTCTCCATCTTCCGTCTCCACCCTGCTCTCCTCCTCTCCTCTCCTCTTCTTCTTCTTCTTCCTCCTCCTCCTCCTCCTGCTCGACGCCGCCTCAGCTCCTCTTCCTCTGCAGGTGGATGGAGGCTGGAAGCCCCGGAGACACGAGCCATGTCTGGGATCCGCTGCTGGTAAGTGTCGGTGCGGCCGCTGGAGCTTTGTGTCCTCTTTCCACCCATAGGTGTGTGTCTGTGTGTGTGTGTGATGGATGCAGCTCTTTGTCTCTCCGCTGTGTGTGTGTGTGTGTGTGTGTGTGTGTTTGGTTAGTGATGAATTGTTGCTTGATGATTGACAGATTCAGATCCACTGGTCCACAGTGATCCAGACTCTCAGCTGCTCACACTTTATTCCACTTTGTTTCTGGTGCAGCTCTTTTCTCTGCTCATCGTGTGTTTGTGTTTTCATTTTTACAATTCATCTGAATGTTGAGTCTGATTTCTGCATCAGAGATATAATCATAATCTCTCTCCTTCTCTCTCTCCCTCTCTCTCTCTCTCTCTCTCTCCTCCCTCTCTCCTTCTCTCCCTCTCTCTCTCTCTCTCTCCCTCTCTCTCTCTCTCTCCTCTCTCTCTCGCTCTCTCATCTCTCTCCTTCTCTCCTCTCTCCTCTCTCTCTCTCTCATCCCCTCTCTCTCTCTCTCTCTCCTCTCTCTCTCCTCTCTCTCTCTCTCCTCTCCTCCTGCTCGCTCCCTCTCCCTCTCTCTCTCCCTCTCTCCCTCTCCTCCTCTCACGCTCTATCTCCCTCTCTCTCTCCTCTCTCTCGTCTCCCTCCCTCTCGCTCTCTCTCTCCGCTCTCTCTCTCCCCCTCTCTCTCCTCTCTCGTCCTCTCTCTCTCTCTCTCCTCCCCATCCCTCCCGCTCTCCTCTCTCCTCTCTCCCTCTCTCTCCCCTCCCTCCCCTTCTCCGCCTCTCCTCTCTCTCTCCCCTCCCTCTCTCCCTCTCCCTCCCTCCTCTCTCCTCTCTCGCTCTCTCCTCCTCTCTCCTCCCTCTCTCCTCCTCTCTCTCTCCTCCTCTCTCTCTCTCCCTCCTCTCCTCCCTCTCTCGTCTCGCTCTTCCCCTCTCTCCCTCTCATCTCTCCTCTCTCGATCTCTCTCTCTCTCTCTCCCTCCTCTCCTTCCTCTCTCTCCCGCCTCTCCTCTCTCTCTCCCTCTCTCTCTCTCTCCTCTCTTCCTTCTCTCTTCTCTCTCTCTCTCCCTCTCTCTCCCCTCTCTCCACTCCCTCTCACCTCTCTCTCTCCCTCTCTCTCTCCCTCTCATCCCTCTCTCCCTCTCGCCTCTCTCCTCTCTCCCCTCTCTCTCTCCCTCTCTCCCTCTCTCCCTCTCTCTCTCTCTCCCTCTCCCTCTCTCTCTCCCTCCTGTTTTCACTGGTTTCCAGTCAGACTGCTGAGCACCCACCTTCTCGCCGTGGACCCCATCCTTAAATGACCCGCGGCTGAGGAGGGTTGTGTGTCCGGATCGACTGCTCGGATCATGGCATGCTGCTCACACCGGGCTTCCAGCACTGACCATGGGGCTCCGGTCCAGGACCGTCGCTAGCGGCTCGGAGGAGCAGAAGAAGCCGCCCGGTGCTGCTCCCGGGGACCTGCTGGACCAAGGCACCGGGGGAGCGGACAAGGATGGCGCCCTGCTGCTGGTGGCGCCGGGCCGGGAGGACTTCAAGCGGGGCTCCCAGGGCATCGGCTTCGGGCTGCTGGCCAAGACCCCGCTGAACTACACGCGGCCGGCCAAGAGGAATAACATCCGCAGGAGGAGGATCCAGAACCTGATCTACGACGCGCTGGAGAGGCCGAGAGGATGGGCGCTGCTCTACCACGCGTTCGTGTGAGTACATGAAACTGTTTTAACGACTCGTGCGCGGTGATAAACATGTGTGTGAGCGCGTGCACCAGTGGACCCGTCACTTAGTTGCAGCAGGTTCCACTGATGAGCTGTAACTTGACTCTGCTGCTGAGGGGATGAAGAGTTCCCTTCTGGATGTCACTGCAGCTGCTGCCCGGTGAAACCTCTGTGGTGTCCTCATGGTGTGGGGATCCAGATGTGGACAGAGTCACTGAGAGGTTTTAATGTGGGACACTGTCTCTGATCTCCTCTGACTCTAATGTGTCCACAACATGAGACATGAATTCACATCCAGAGAGTTCACATTGTGTCACTGATCTACTCTTCATCAGTACTCTTCATCAGTACTCCTCACATTCAAACGCTCCAGTGTTATATCTGCAGGGTTTATTGAAGGGTTTGTTCTTGTGTCAGTCACAGTCTGATTTATTGAGCATTGTATTCATTAAAAACATGTTTAAAAATGATTTTCTTTCATGGCTGTTGACACGATCGTCTGATTCATGAGGTGATGGAAATCTCCTCTGACTCATGTGTCGACAACGTGAAACATTATGAACCTGGTTCGATCCAGCGTTCACATTCCAGCACATTTAAATGTCAGCTCATTAACGTAAAATGTCGGAAAGCTTGTGATAGAAAATGATTTGTCTTAATGTCAGTGATGAGCTGAGGAGGTTCAACGACATCATGTTCACATCTGTCCCCTCTTCACTTAGTTGTTCCGTCATGAATCCAGATGATTGCAGATGTTAGCGTGTGTCCTCACAGCTCTGAGAGCTGATTGGACGGCTCGTCTGCATGGCTGTGATGTTGTGACGTGAAGCAGTGGCTGATTTCATTAATATGTGGACTCCTGTTGAATTCACAGTGTGTGTGTGTGTGTGTGTGTGTGTGTGTGTGTGTGTGTGTGTGTGTGTGTGAGCACTAATGTGCGGATATAAGATAAACATGAGAGCATTTTTTAAAATTTACTAAAACATCAGAAAATATAATAAATATTCTGTCTCAAGTTACAAATTCAAACTTTTGATTTCGTCTTGAACCCTGAAGTCGTTCAGTACCGACGCAAACGTCACATTAAAGAAGCTGCAGAGCCACAGAAACAGTAGAGCGTTCATCTTTGTGTAATTGATTCTTAAAACAGGTTGTAGTTTATTTGTCGAACTCTGCAGAAACCCAATATTATATATTATATATCATTATCCCACGTGTGCGCCCCCTGGAGGTGACACTGTGAGGGAATTTCAGGCTGCGGAGCGATCGGAGTCAAGCTACCATTACAGGTCTCCAAAATTTGGTTACCATAACAACACAGCAGAGAGAGTGAAATCAGATCTTCAGCGGAGGCAGGTAGAGCGAGCATGTGTGAAAGCAGAGAGAGAGAGAGAGAGAGAGAGAGGGAGAGAGGGAGAGAGGGAGAGAGAGAGAGAGGGAGAGAGAGAGAGAGAGAGAGGGAGAGAGAGAGAGAGAGAGAGAGAGAGAGAGGGAGAGAGAGAGAGAGAGAGGGAGAGAGAGAGAGGGAGAGAGAGAGAGAGAAGAGAGAGAGAGAGAGAGGGAGAGAGGGAGAGAGAGAGAGGGAGGAGAGAAGAGAGAGGAGAGAGAGGGAGAGAGCGAGAGAGAGGGAGAGAGAGGGAGAGAGAGAGAGAAGGAGAGAGAGAGAGGAGAAGAGGAGGGAGAAGAGGGAGAGAGGAGAAGAGGGAGAGAGAGAGAGAGAAGGGAGAGAGGGAGAGAGAGAGAGAGAGAGGGAGAGAGAGAAGAGGGAGAGAAGAGAGGGAGAGAGAGAGGAGAGAGAGAGAGAGAGAGAGAGAGGGAGAGATGTGTGGGAGGCCGAGATGATGAACACGAGATGTCCGACATCAGCAGTTTCTGTGTGCAGATCAGAGGTGAACCTTGGCCTCGTCCCGGCGTCCAGACGGGTTTGACAGAACAGCTCCTTCCCAGAATGCACAGCTCTTTGATTCCCACCCCCCCCCCCATCTCTTAGCCTCTACACAATGTGTATTTTTTAACTAGAAAACAACACCAGCAGATCTGAGTCGGATGAAAACCTGTCGTTGTAGATTTCCATGCGTTCAGACCTCTCGCTCCTCCTCAGGCTCATTAGATCCTTTCAAAGCTCGTGGATTAACGTTCGAACCATCACGGATGCAGGTTCAAGGTTTTCGCCTGCTATGTTTCACTCTGATACATTTCAAACATTTTAGATTCAAAGCTGTTTACAGATTTTCTTTTTGTGGCCTGACTCAGAGTTGGAGGCTGTTGACTGGACGGACTTCAGCGGGTGTTCGTCTCCCTGCAGCTGCGACATTTAATCCATCGATTGTTTTAACAATCAAAGCAAAAAGGCTAAAAACGCTTCTTTGACATATGAGGATTGTGATGATTTTCTTCTTCATACATGATCGTAAATTGTAAACCTCTGGTCTAGAGCCTCGGTGAATAACAAACTTCATGTTTCACTATGTTACATGATTTATAGACAAAACTCTTTTCCCTTATTCTGATTTTAGATTCTGATTCTAGATTCAACGTCCACGAGACATTTGGATTTTTTCCATCTGATAAAGAAATAGTGTCTGATTCATGAATACTTGTCTCAGTTTAAGTGTGAAATACAGAAGCTTTAATATGAACGCTGTAGAAATGAGAACAGTTTAGATGAATCAGCTTCATTTACCTTCAGGATCTGTGCAGAGATTTCAGCACCACGGACAGAGACGGGGCATTTGAACCAAACTCAAATATAAGAACTTTTATTGGTTCGTTTAGAAACAGTCAATTAACTGTTTTCTTCAGATTTGGACTAAAAGACAAACTGGTTAGATTTCAGTGGTCAGTGTTTCTACTCAGTTACCCTTCAGTTATGGGGAAGAGAAAGTAATTCTGAGACTTCTTCATAGCAAAGGTCTTAAACTACATGAAGTTATTAAATGCAACCTGTTAGAACCATGTACAAAGTCCTGGTACTTTTCCAGATCTCTATAAATGATAGAAAACCATGGAGTCATTCGCTCACAGTGCACGAGCCTGAGAAACGGTGCACGTCGGCCGAGTGTGAGGAGTTGGCGAGCTCAACAGGAGGCTAACCCTAACCCTAACCCTCCCTCAGCCTTTAGATTGAAAGTTCAGATGCTGAGTGAAGTGAAGTTTTGGGGCTGAAGGTTTGATAAACGTCTCCCTGACAGTTTCATGTCTCAGCTCGTTGTTCAGAAGTTGACGCTTTGACCCCTGTTTCCACAAACTTCAGAGAAAAGCTGCGTTAAGCACTTTACTTTCTGAAAAGATGTTTTTGTGGACTCACCATTTTCACCCAACAGCAAGACACAGATGGTGTTTGATGCAACGAGCCGGTGGTTTCCAGCACGGCTGAAAGGTTCCAGTGAAGTTAATGTGGTGCTTGTAAACTCGTCGTGTTAATTTTAGATAAACTGACTGTTTCTGTTCGATGACTCACTCTGGTTTGTAATGTTCTCTCTGTTTCTGGATCCGCTCAGTGTCCTAATGGAGTCTGTGGTTGTGGTCATTTAGTGTAATGACATTTATCTCCCACAAATGTTGTTCCAGTGGGAGACTCGTTCAGCTGTTGTTTATGGACACATGAGCATAAAGGTCGAGGCTTAATTTACTGGAGATTTCATCTAATGTGGAGTCTGATGGGGTGGGGGGGCTGCAGAGGCACATATCTGGACGTTGAGTCCTCTTAATACAAAACCTGGGAATAATCAGGAGAAGCAACAAGTTACATTTGCTCTCTGTTCTGTAACTCAGATGTTATTTTGTGTTTGTGTACTTTGTATTTAAAGGAGACATGTTGTCTGCACTGTCCTTTGCTGCAGCTCCTCTTTTCAGCCTCTGTCTCAAACAAGCTTTAGCTCGTGTATCTGTAGCTGTTGTCCGAACTGCACTGAACTCTGGGTAATCTCCTGAAATAACCCGAAGGGGCAAGAGGACAAATGTCTGAGTCAGTGTCTCTGAACATGTTCTGGATCTTCTCCTGCAGCCTCCCAGTAAAGTGTCAGTGTGAGTCCATGTGAGGAAACAGCAGGACAATGTGTGGAAGCTTCCCAGTGAGCGAGTGGACGTGTTGACGAGGTTTCTAACACGTGACGGACGTGAAACTGGAAGAACACAAACATCTCAGGATGAAGAAGAGGAGCCGTACACGTAGAAGACGAAGACGTCAACTTGGAAACACGAGGAGGTTACCAGATCTTTTGGTGATGAGGGCCGATGCTGTATCCGTGACGATATAACCCCCCCCCCACACACACACACGATTACCCCAAACAGCAGAACAAACTCAATCATCCTGCTCTGATGCTCTCTCTCCGTTCTCTTCTCCGTCTCATGCCTAGATAATTTTTTTCCTCTTTCCCTGAACTAGACAACCGTAATGTTCTTGGCGCCCAGAGGCTCCAACCTCCGACCTCCCCTGAGACTGTTTGCCTCAGGCCTCCGCCTGCGTGAGACTGATGCCGTCAGGCTTCATCTCCATCAGGTTGTGTGGCAGGACGTTGTAATCGTCAGCTGACGTGACACGTGTGTGTTCCTGATCACATGTGAGACGCGTGTTTGTTTTCAGGCCTCGGTTGAAAGTTGATGCCACGACTGAGGAGATTTTTATTTTGATGCGCTGCAGCACAGCGACAGTTTAGCAGGTGGCTAATGGTGATTCTCATCAGTTGGTTTGACGTGGTTTACGGCTCAGGCAAAGGATGCTGGGAAACAGAGTTGAGGATTTCAAAGCTCATTGTTTTTATTGTTGTGATGCTCACTGGGTTCAGCTTCTGCATAAATTAACACAGGAGCACCGATGGATGATGTCGGATGGTATTGGTCTGATTCCCGTGCAGTGTTACTGAACCTTCGTTAATCAGAGACCAAACGATCTGGAGGCCTTGAGGATATTATGAGATAAGTTTGGTGATCATTTTAAAAATAGTTTAATCACTTTTCTTTTTATGAGTTATAGGTTAATGTTGAGGTAAAAATGTAGCTGGACACACACTCACCAGATCTGTAATCCCTGACAGGTTCATTTGATACACACGCACACACACACACACACACACACACACACACACACACACACACACACACACACACACACACACGCGCACACACACACACACACACACACACACATAGACAGGGATTGATTGGTGCAGGTGGAGCAGTCGCACCCTGAGGAGGATGATCTTACTGGGGTCAGAAAGCAGATCCAGCTTTTGTAAAGGGAACCCCCCCCTCCAATCCCACAATCCCTTTCTCCGCACAAAGCCTCCGCCACTTCTGTGAACCGGTATTTAAGTGTGTGTGTGTGTGGTCGACGCGCTCTAACCCAAAGTCAGTGTGGGGATGTTGAGGGTGAGGCGGGGGGAGTTAACGCCCCTGCAGGAGGGGGGGGGATGGGGTGAGGAATCGTTAGTGTCTGTAATTTCAGTCTCGTCTGAATCAGATTTTCACAGTCGGCCCCCATTCTCTCCCACATCCTGTCACATGACCTGCTCCACACAGACTGAACGTTTAACAGCGTTTTACTAACAGCACTGGTTTAATCCCAGTGAAGAGATAAACAACAGTTCATTTGTTTATCCAATTTTATTTCATGTGAACCTTGTTGATTTTAGTTTTGTGGAGACGTGGTCTCTAATCGTGTGTTTATGGTGAAAGTGGGTCACGACGGCCTCGGGCTGCATGATGCAGACGCTGAAAGGCTCCAGCTCGCTCCCCGCTGAGCGAGTTTCCCAGAGACGAAAACACGGCGGCATCAGCCCACCAGGAAAATCAATGTGCGGGGAAATGAGCGACTAAAAGCTCCTCTTAACAGCTGCTGATGGAACATTCGCACACCTCAGATTTGTTCTGAAACCGGCTGCAGGAAGTGTCACAAAACAGCCGCAGACTGGACGAGTCTCCCTTGTTAGTGCGAGGGTGGATTCACTGGAGGACGCCGGTTTGTGTTTTGGTCAGAAGAAGGTGCAGCTCTGCTTCATGCATCGGGAGCTTTTTGTCTCTGTCTCACTCACTCATTGATTGTCTCTGAATCAGGACTGATTCATTCAGCGTCTTTACTCTGCAGGTTCTGTCCATATGCAGATGATGTACCACTGGTCATAGACCTCGCCTCCTCCGTGCGAGCAGACAGGACAGGGAGCAAACTGAAAAATCAAAGTAGACATTTGAATACATTTTTATTTGATTGGCTTTTGTACAGTGGGAGGAAGTAGAGACATGTCGTCCATCTTGATTTACAGCTGATCCACCAGCTCTGTTTGTGTGTGTGTGTGTGTGTGTGTGTGTGTGTGTGTGTGGGTGTGTGTGTGTGTGTGTGTGTCCTATAATCAGTCGTGTGATGTTTATTGGTCCATTGATGTAATGATGCGTTTTTAATTCTTCACATCCAATGATCAGAGAGACGGACAGTTGAGGACGTCAAGGAATAAAAACGACAGACACATGAGTCCTGACACGGAGCAGCGTCAGTGAGCCCCATTAGCTGTTAGCGTCTCACACAGGAGTTATTAGCCTCCATTACCACTGTAGTGTGACTGACACACACACACACACACACACACACACTCCCCCTCTCGAGGATCCAGTTTGGAAAGTGACAGCCGGCGGTTTGAAGCCGACGGTATTTAACCAGGCTGTGGCTCCCAGACTTCCTCCGGGTTAAAGTATTGTCTCCTTCCCTCGTGGTTACGGTGGATTGTTTTTACTTTGATGCCGCATCAAGACATTTTCATGTAAAAACCCTGAATCACATCTCGTCTCGTTAAAGATGCTGCACACGTAGACGGGTGGACACCGTGTGATTGATTTTTGGATATTTGACATCAGTGAGTGAATGTGTGACGCGGAGGCATCATGTTGCAGCGCTGCTCTCCAGCTAACGCTCGCTGCAGCTGACAGAGCACTTAGCTCCAGTGTGAACTCTGCTCTCATCATTTATTCATGCTTTATTTTGCACCAGGAACCATTTGTTCTACCCTTCCTACCCACATCCACCTCGCTCTGTCTCAGGGCCGTAATGGAGCATCGGTTCCAATTCCTCCGAGACTCGACTTTCTCCCCTTAGTGCTTCCTTCTTTCCTGAACGCTGGCGATTAAGCCTCAGTTGATCGTCTGTGCCGGCATGTCTCTTCCTCGCTGTTTTCTCCAGTTGGTCGGTTTTGGCAGCGAGGAGACGGACGGGAACCCTCAGTGTTTGCAGAAAGCTTTTGTTTCAGAGCCTGATGAGAGTGAGCAGAGGCGGGGCCTCAGTGTGAGAGGTAGCTGGTCCTGGTCGTCCTGGCTGAGCTCCATGTGTCAGACGTCTCTTCATCTGAGGGCTGGTTGAAGACGTCACAGCGTAAACACAGAGCCACGCGGCTGAGTTGAAGATCTGTGCTGGTTTCAGTAAAAGAGATCATTTAAATCTGACGTAGACGTGGACTGAAAACTAGTTTGTGTTTCCGACAGGTGAGAATGAACCTCACACCACGGAAATGTGTTTGATTTAGTCTCAGTTTGACCTTTTCCATGTTTGATGTCTGTCTCACTGAGAACGTGAACTGCTTTGAAGAGTTCCGGCTGTAAAGGAAGCAGAAGAAAATCATCATTTCCATATTGGATTTGATGTTTTTATGTTTGTATTTTTGGATCCAGTAGGTTAATGTCAAAGTGTTCAAATAATTGACTGGTCATATAGGCAATGTTGTGAGATACCAAACATTGGTAAAAAAACATTATTATATCATCTTATTTTAAAGTTCTGCCAGGAGAAGCCTGTCCTGTCTGGTGACTACCATTCGGCAGCGGTAAACGAGGCCTGGAGTGACACGGGGGGGGGGGGGGTTTGGGACGTGCTTGATGGTTGATGGTGTTTCCATACTTTGCTCAGAGCTAATTTTCTTTTAATTTGCAAGACATTAAAGCTTTAAAGGAGCTGAACGCGCCGATCTGAACCGTTTTTTAGTGGCCGACAAATGATCATTCATGTGACTCAGATGAGTCAGATCTACAGCTCTTTGAGTCCTTGTTTGTTTGTGAGCAGCAAATTATGATGAAAGATGCTTTCAGCGTTTTTTAAGTTTGTCATTACCGTTTCTTCTATTGGGATTGAATTTAAAGAGAGCAGAGTATTCTGCAGGAAAGCCTCCAGGAGCTAGTGCTTCTCCTCAGAACCCTGGTTTCACCTCAGAGGGGCGATCAGGGTTAACGTGGAAACGAGGAACAAAGGCTGTGTCCGGTAATATTTAACACTCGTTGAAGCCAAATCTCTGGCAAAGATGCCGGCCCACGTGCGGCGGTTGAAGGGCGGGAGAGGACACAGCAGGAGGCGATGGCAGAGGGATCCCAGCGACTGCTGACTTGACGAGTTGGAGTTTCCTTTTCGCAGCAGCACTTCCTGTTCGACAGGACAATGATGATTAGTTTCCCTCTGACGTCCTTCTGTTGTTTAGTGGAATCAGATGCAGGAGGTGTGAGGGAAGCCTCCATCCGGTCAGACATGATGTTGAGTCCTGATCAAACAGGAACATGAATGAAATATTTCATTTTATTATTTGAATCAAAATAATTTAATATATTTTCATTTACAAACTCAAACCGGATATATCGACAGAAAAAGAGATTTGATTTTGTGCATGAAGCCTCTTAAAATGGGACACAACACAACGCCCTGCTGCTCGCTGCCGTCTGGGAGATGATGGAAGAGGAGGAGGACGAGGCTGAAGACTCCACCCGCTCCGTTGCCTTTAAGGGATAATTTAAGGGATAATTGTATCTGGAAAACATTTGGACTCGGGGACGTGCAGATGTCGCATAATGGAATCTGCAGAACAGATGAGCATTAAAGACACGAGGCCACAGCCCCTGAAAAACAACACGTTGACCTCCGGCTGGTTACTCCCTGCACACTCTGTAGTAATCTGATTACATCTGACTTTCAGGTGTAATCTGACTCCTGTAAAATGTCGGACCTGGTGTCGTGTTGAGAGCTCAGTCCTCCGCCAGGGCCCAACAAACACAACCTCCTGACTGCGAAACGTTTCCCCTGAAAAGCTGCAACCAGCAAACATTTGAAATGATTCCTTTTTTATTTCACTGCAGATCTAGAACAGCAGAGACACGTTCAGCTTTGTCTCAACCACAGACAGAATAAAGATGGACGACATGTCTCCACTTCCTCCAGAAATGAAGCCAGAACATCTTGGATACGAACGCTGCCATCTTGTGCTTTTGGAGTCTGCGCTGTAACGATCCGGAGCCACATACACACGTTGGACCAATCACGACGTCTCAGCCTGTTTTCATATCATCAAATATCTGATTCAAACCAAACAGCAGTGAGACTTTTTGGCTTCCTTCTTTATTTACAGTTTTATTATGAAATATGAAGTTGAGTCTTGTTCGATGCGTCTTTGCTTCTTTCAGACCTGAACATTTATTCATGTGAAGACTCAGACGTTCACATTCTCAGTAAAACACACGTCTTAGATTTCAAAAGTAAACTGAGGAGATGCACATCAGAGGCATCATCAGTGTCCACCAATCAATCAGCAGCGAGGTATTCTTCCTCAACTCAGGTGGGTCTGTGCCGTCCTGCAGTGTGTGTGTGTGTGTGTGTGTGTGTGTGTGTGTGTGTGTGTGTGTGTGTGTGTGTGTGTGTGTGTGTGTGTTTGTTGTGGTCTGAGCATGTGCAGAACCTGCTGACATTTTCCCAGCGGCCCAGGCTCGTGAATAATTGATCACAGGCCTCACCTCTTTGAGTGTGTGTGCATCGCTCCTGTCGACCCTCCTCCTCCTCCTCCTCCTCCTCCTCCTCCTCCTCCTCCTCTTCCTCCTCCTCCTCCTCCTCCTCCTCCTCTGAATGTCCCTGCAGCCCTGAACGACCTTGTTAAAATATATGTAGTTTAATAATGACCTGATGTTTTTGTCCATTTAATCATGTAAAGTTTCACCTGCAGCAGATTAGTTTGTCGTTCACTGATCCAAACGTAATTATCTCATCAACTTTTGAACCTGTTGTCACAGAACATGGTTCATGTTCCCTTCAGGATGAACTTTAACAACGTTAAGCCTCTGACTTTTCATCTGGAAAATCTTGTTTTGTCAAAAGATGCTTCCATCAGCCTTAGTTTCTACTTTCTTTCCTGTTTTTCTCCAGATAATCGTAAATTTTTATTCCGATATTCCCACAGACATCGTGGAAAATATATATCATATGGTATCAAGGTATTAATTTGTCAGTAAAACCGTGTCGCTGTGAAATAAAAGCACATATGAGTTTTTCCGCTGAGTCAGCAGAGACACTCCTTCACAGTAAACAGCTCTTTGGCTCAGGCTGGTGTTTAAACCTCTTTCCAGTGACATTAAAACATGTCAAACACATGAGCCCACTCCCAGAATGCTCTGCTGCACCGCCCCGCACTTATGAAAGAGATTTACGAGATGCAGCAGAAAACTGTAAATTCACAAATTTAAAGGATGAGATAAAAGCACGTACCTGAGCCAGAACCCGACCCGATCACTGTCACGACACGTGACCACGACAGCAGCTCTGAAGTTCACAGGAATCCAGTCAGTGAATATTTAACTGAAGCAAGTTCAAGTTGTTTTTTATCACACACACAATTAAACACTTAACAAGGCGTCTTCACCCGTGTGTTTGTTGGTTTGTCAGCAGGATTTCACAGAAACTGTTTCATTGATTTCCACTGAATATGATGGACGGATGGGACCTGGAAAGAACACAATGCAGATAGAAGAGCAGATTCAGAATTTATTATCTGATGAAAACAGTTCAGGCTGTTTTCAGTCAAAGTGCTGACCTGAGAATCTGAGTAAAAACAGGGAATATGAGAGAAACACTTATGAAGACACTTGTTCTTTATTTCAAATAGTGAATCGTTCATTTTACTTGATGCAGCATCAGTTTTACAATCATGTTTTCACTCACATTTTCCACCAGTATTTACATTTTCTACTTTCTTGGTTCTTATTTTTTTTTAAACAAAGAATTTTCCAAATCATATTTTAGTAAAATAAAGATTCTTCAACTCCAGTTTTTATATTTCCATCATGATGTTACCTTTATCTTCAGCACCCTCTCCTCCCTTTTAGGCTCCCCACTTACATATGGACCAGTTGCAACGGTTACCAAGGGTAACCATGTGACTCGTTGCCACGGTAACCCCTCTGGATGGGCAGGCAGGGAGTCTGTTTTGCTCTCATTCGCTGCGGTTCGGTTCATGATGCTCATTCTTTGTGTTTGGAGGGTTTTTCTCTTCACAGTTAACCGTGTGGCGGCTGAAGCCAGTCATACGTGTTGTCAGATACCGTTCATACACAAAACACAGAGCTGCCCCCCCCTCCGCTTCCCACTCCAAAGGCCGTCTATATTTATCAGGTTGGTGTGCGGCTTGTTAAGATTAGGCAGTGTGTGTGTGTGTGTGTGTGTGTGTGTGTGTGTGTGTGTGTGTTGATTCGCTACAGCACGATGACACAGCCATATACAACAAAGTCTCAGTTGCTAGGCAACTCCATCTAAAAACGCTCACTAACCATGATATAGTATGTGAGCAGCAGCAGCAGCAGCAGCAGCAGCTGAGGTGTTACAGAGAATCAGCTTCTGACAACAGCCATTACTGAATCTGCACCAGGATCAGCTCATAATATCAATATTCATATTTGAACGAAACCAGCATCACTCGTCACATTTGTCATCAACTTGTATTAGTTTTATCTAAATGGAAGAGAAACAAAATATATAAACCACAATATTAGAGTCCGACAGATATATCCATAGGCTGATAATATCGGATAATATCACTATTACAAATCAGTATTTATGTTAAAATGTATTTCATAATTTACAGAATCAATTAAAATATGTTAATTTCTTAATTTAAGTTCTATATATTTGTTTTTTATTACTGGTTATTCATAATAAAGTTTACGATGGCTCTCACTTTACCTGGTTTTGTTGCAGGCATCATGCTAACGTCCCATGATGTCATAATGACACGTGACTTATGAGCTCATCACGTTTTAACTGTGCAGAACCTTTACACAAAACCCTCATAACAGTGAAAAAACACCATGTCACCTTTAGAGAAGGTGAAACAGGGAAACTCTGTCCCTCGATGACCTCCAGAGGCCGGGGGCAGGAGCGCAGGTCACTGTTTGCACCTGACAACCTTCCAGTTCTTCTCTGGTCTGAGCTTCCAGCCAAGTTGAGTAATTAGTCTTTGGAGAATGACCTTGGTTAATTACATTGCTGAGAGCGGAGCAGCACAAAGTGTCCGTCCACAGCTTCATTACGCTGATCTGGCCTCACAAGAAGCAGTTTGAATTCTCCGGGCTGAATTCTGACGATGGTTTGACGACAGCAGAGCGGTCGGACATCATCATCTGAATAGTGACAAGTCAGGGCTTCTCCTTTTAAATGCTGCTTCAAACAGAAACAGACCTGGTTTATATATTGGAGCACTGGAGTCTTTTATTATCTCTGACTGTAGATTCACAGTAGTAATAATATTTTGAGGAAACGTGAGACAAATGAAATCAGTGTTTGAAACCAGCAGACGAACAGCAGCTGAAGCGACTCGTGGGAACCACAGAGTCCAGGGAAGCAGATCTGGAGGAAAGGGGCCAAGGTTTGATGAGGTGCTGAGTCTGAGCCAGCAGGAGGAAAACTGAACCTGTGGAGAAACACATGTCAAGAGCTGAAGAATACAAGCTGGAGGGGAAGAGTCAAACAGAAGTGAGTGGCAGGTAACAACAGCTGATTGGTTACCTGTGACCTGAGCAAGCTGACGACAAAGATAACAGAGTAGAGCCAACGTGAGCGCGGCACGTACCTGACGGTTTAATCTGGTGATGAGTGGAGAGACGAGCAGGGTTCTGCACCAATCACACTCCCTCAGAGGGAGGAGCAGACACGTGTCCAACGTCCATCTTCATTTACAGGCTGTGGTCGCCCTGCACGATAAACTCCTGGTTGTGGGTTTATGAAGTTGACGCAGTTTCATGAGTCATTCCGATGCTTCAAATGTCACTTTTTCAGCCGGGCTCAAACAAACGGCCCAGAATTCCTTGCAGCTGCTATTTCTGTGCAGTCTGTGGTTTCAGAGTCTCCTGAGGTCCAGACTCCAGCAGCGGCTCCGGCCCACGCAGGCGTCCTCCTTCTCTGACCTGTGTCTGTAGCGACACATGGCTCCTCGACACCTCTTCATCCCAGGAGGCCGAGTTCCTGAAAAGATGCACAATATGGATTTTTCCAACTGATGATAACAATGAATTACCTGCTTCTCATACAGATACAGATGATCACAGTTTTGTATTTAAAGAGAACTGGTGATGATGGATGATTTAGTATTTTATTATTCCCTAGCTGTGACCCAGCCACATCCTACAGGGCAGGTAGGGGGTACAGATGTGCTTCTCGCTGGTGAAACCCTCGACCTTCCACTACGGGAGGGGCTTGGTCTGCCAGGACTATAAATTGTGATTTTGTGGTTGTTTGCTTCAGCCTTTCTTCTGTCTCTATTGAACTCTGTCTCTTTCGACCTCAGTGCCGCTGCTGCAGCAGCCGCTTCATATTCCTTCCATACAGATGTGTCAGTCTTTCTTCCTCCTCTCGGAATCCCTGCTGATCTTTGGCAAATTACAGTCATGGTGTCGTCTTCTGATGCTGTGAAAAACAAGCACACGGGTCAAAACATGTTGTTTTGTCTGTACAGAGTTTGGAAACTAACCCTCGTCATGTGATTTAAGCGTCAGGAGCATGTGGTCGCTCCTCGCTCCCCCTGTGCCCTGAAAAACAGTCAGACACAGAGAATCCTCAGCTTTATCACGAGAGTGAAGATTTAAAATGAGTTCGGTCTCTTTTCATTCCCCCACTGACTCTGTGTGAAGCCACACAGCAGCTGCAGGCTTTTGTCAGTCGTCAGCATCTAATTATTATCATCACTGTTATTACTGTTTGTTGGCCCACCTCCGTGAACCTTCCCCCTCATTACCTTAACCAGCAGCAGCAGCTGGGGCTGCGCTGCAAAGACTCAGAGAGTTAAAGACACGTTTACTGTGAAGTCCTGGAGCTGAACAACTGGAAACTTCCAGGAAAGTTTGTTGGACATTTAATTTGTCAGATGAGACCATGAACATCCCAGAGCCAGCCGTCCTTCTATCACATTGAAAATGGAGCGTTCAGGTGATCAACTTGTTCGGTGATAAAATATTCCAGACTTGTTTTTCAGCTGCTCATGACCCGTTGGAGAATAAAAGCTGCTGCAGGATGTAAATAACGGCAGCGAGACACAAAGTCCAGCTTTGTTATTGTCAGTGTGGACCAGTCGTCCATCACAGGCTGCTGTGAACAACACAATAATTAATCTGTTGCACGTTTTGCTGGTGGCTCAACTTTTACATTCACAAAAAACCTTTATTACACACTAAAGGAAATAAACACTGAAAAACATCATATGATAAAAGAAAAGAATGAGTTTTATTTCTCTGTCGTGACGTGTGTGGATGAACAATCCCGTTATGTTTTAATATTTACTGTTTGACCTCAGTCAGGAGTCACTTCCTCTCTTTATCTGATTTCTGGCTTTCAGAGTGTTAGAAAGAGAAGACGAGCTGAAGTCCGGGAGGAGGTGTTTTAAATGAACTACTGCAGGGACAGAATAACAACACTCTAAATAAAAGAAAGAGGCTCAGTCTGTGACAGCTTTAAAAGCCTCCTGCTGTCACGACGGGTCCCAGCCTCCCTCTGCACCGAGGGTTCAGTGTGACCTGCGAGCTGCAGCTCAGCGCTGCTCAGAGCTTTACACTCCTCCAGCTTTGTTTGGACCTGAGAACGACCTTGAGAGCTGCAGCAGCGGCTCGTCGTTTTATTTTATTTTCTTCTGTGAAGTGAATTGATGAAGAGACGAGACGAGACGCAGCAGACGTACTCACAGAGTTTGGTTCAAATTGCAACTAAAACAGACACAAAGTTTGATTCAGTTTGTCGAGTTGAGTTTATTTGTGTGTTCGATGTTGTCCCAACTGTTTATTGAGCACCAGGTTATGTGAATCTTTCCCTGGAACTTTGTTCGGGATTGTTTGGAAATAAGTTTTTCGGCCCATGAGGAAATAATGTGTTGAATATTCAAATGGAACAAAATAGAGTCCGACCAAGTGAGGTGTTCTGGTTCTGGATCAAACTGAACCATGGTTCTGTGGGTGATGACGACAGGACGTACGCATCACAGGCAAAATGCTTTAGTCCCTAAATAACAATGTGAAATCGAAACGAACCAGATCGAGTAAAACTATGGACCAAGCACATGAAGCCGGTTCAGTGGAACAGGATCTAACCAGCACCACGTCTGGTTTGAGGTTCAGTCTAAACTCACATGCTGCAGCAGTTTCCCTCTTGTTGGTGGTGATTTGTGTAAATCTGCTCTCAGTTGGAGAACTGATGTTTTTATTCTCAAAGACTAAAGAGCAAAGTTGAGTGTGGAGATCATCACAGGACACTGATCAGTCGCTCTCCTGGAGAAGCAGCGGTTGTTATTCTCTCCTCAAATGAAGTGCAGACACACAGATGTCGGCAGCGTCGCTGTGATGCAGAAAATCAAACCTGATAAGTGCAGCTGTCTGCCTCCAGGCAAATAAAGGCTCTAATTACCATATTTACTCAGGTCTGTGCTGACTGCATGAGGGGGGGGGGCAAAACGTTCTCTTTATTTATCTATTTATTTCTCCAGCCTGCCGTGTTTCAGTCACCATGGAAACTAAAATGCCAGACGCAGCGGTGCTTGGTTCCCGGTGAAAGCTTCACATCAGGAGGTGGAGAGAAAAGCTCGTTTGATGTGAACTCAGAGAAACGTGTCGGCACCAGGACTTCAAATAAACATCACACCTGTGACTTCATCGAGGGGCATTTACACCTGATGACGAGCAGCGGCCTCCTCTTCATCCCTCACAGCTGCACGGCGACAGACTTCAGGATATAAAGATGGATTCAGGTGCGTCAGGTGCACAAGATGGAGGCTGAACCCAAATCCGCTGACCTCTGACCTCTGACCCTTCCTGAGTGTTTGACTTTAGTTCACGTCTTATCTCCGACCAACAGTCACGCAGGTCGTCTCTATCAAAATCTAACGATCAGTCGTTTTACTGTCAAAACCAGAAGTTTATCTGACGAGTTCATGAAAAAACTAAAAAACTCAATTGTTTCAGCAAATGTTTGCGTGCAAGTGACAGCGCCCCCTAGTGGCCATAGGAACTAGCACTATTTTAATGAAACCAAACTACAACGTGATTCAGTCGAGCAATATGATGACAACTTTTATTTTACAGAAGAAACAATGCAGAAAATATGTTCATACATGTTTATACAAATTAGTGTCAAGTTTATGGTTGAACTACAAAGTTAAATTTAGTTTCAAGGGTTTTATATCGACATCTTTGGAAAGATCGGCCAAATGTCTGAGATTAGAAACTGTCAACCTCTGGAAACCGGAGAACGACGCTCCTCTGGTAAATAACGACGCTCTGTGGGAATCAGGAGCGTCGGGAGTGTGAGCTGGGAGCGATGCGGCAGCAGGCGGTGGGCTCGGAGAATGAGTGACATTAAGCCGGAGGTCAGAGAGGAACTCTTTGTGTGAGTGTGCATACAGAGCCGGGGTTTTAATACATGATGCAGAACTTATTTCCATATTGGAGCAGAGCGTCAGGACGTCACGCAGCCAAGGTTGAACCAGTGGTTTTATAGCTTTTAGCTCATTCAGCACAAAACCCCACCCCCCCAACCAGCAGCTGTGTGAGATAATCTGCATGTTTTCTATCCTGGAGACCAGAGGAATCATTTCACACTTTTAATTGATTTGTATTGATTATTTTTTTCTCTCTGCAGCAACTCAAGACAAAACATGATCCTAAAATAGTTTTCTTAATTAAAAACTGCCGTAAATCTGTAAATGTGTAATATCAGCAAACAGCAAGCTTCTGTCTGGTCGTTCACGGAGCCTCTGGAAAACGAAGCGGTTGCTCTGGACTGTTTCTACCTGGAGTATTTAAATATGCGGCGATAGCGTGAGACTCTCGAGATGCTCTCTCCTCTACTGATTGAATTATGATCGAATTGGGTCGGGGCTTCACGCAGATTCATCCTGTGACGTCGAAGGAATCAGAGCTTTGACTTCAGAGACCAGTTGTCAGCTGATCCTCGGGCGTCGACTTTTCGATGAAACAAACTCATAAAGTTTGGATCAGAAACTTCAGATCCGTCGAGATTCGGCCACGATTTGTGGAGCTGCTGTGATTCATGGCTCTGCCCCGACGGTCGTAAAAACACACCTCTGTTCACCCTGATCACCACAACATCCAGATACTAGTGTTCCTCTCTTCACACACACACACACACACACACACACACACACACACACACACACTCTGAACACACCCTCTGGGCCGCCGGTGATGAATGCGGCTGTGCAGGGACAACACAGGGTCACATGGTGATTCCCTCTCGTTGGCACGAGACGTAAAGAGACGCTGACTGAACCCGCTGAGAGTCACGCCCTGAACTCGTCTCGCACCTCATGTGACCCTCGTTCATGAAGTCACTTAAAATGATTTGGACACTTTTCACGACAGTTTGAGGCCGATGGTAAAGTAACGCAGTGATCAATTTACGATCTGGCCGAGGGTTTTAAGACCAAACATAAACCACAGAGTCTCTGGTTCAGATCCAAACAGGGATCTCTGCTGTTACCTGCACTTTAACAAACACAAAACATCTGTGTGATGATGATTTAAAAGCGTTTTCCTCCTCCGTCCTCATTGGTCCGTCCTCCGTCCTGCTGCGTGATTTGTCCGGATCTCTCTGCTTCGTCAGCGCTGACGTCCTCTGTCGCCGACAGGACTTGTGTCGTGTCTGATCTGAGGCAACAGCTTTGGGATTTGTGTAGTTAATGGAGCACACGTCTTTAAAGCAGCGCTCAGTGGTTCTGGCCTAGATTTAAACATTTAGTCGTTTATAAGAACAAAATGCAGCTGAAATGAAACAGCTGGGTTTGGTTCTTGCTCAGGGAACAAAGCCTGAGAAGTTCGAGTGACAATGAACAATAATGAATAAGACAGAAAACAGCTGATTTACACCGTGTAGAGAGAGAGTGATGTTTATGTTGCCTGTTTCAGGACAGAGCTCAGGAACTGAAATCTGCCTCTTGATTCGGTCCAATATATCGACCGGAGGAAGGTTTTTTGGTCAAAAAATAAGTCGTTCCACAGAAGTTGTCTGATTTTACTGGGGTGGTCGACGGGTTCTCATACAGATTGTGTTCACTTTAATTTGTTGTTTGCCGCACGCTGAACTGACTTCACTCTCGTCAGTGACCTGATTCCAGCGCATATTAATGACATTTGAGTTTTAAGCAGACTGGAGGAAGAGGAGGAGGAGACGACGATGCACGGCTGTCGTCCACCATTGTTAAAAATTCTCTTTGAAGAATCTTTAGACGACTTCAAACATCGTGACCACACACGGTGCAATTAGGGACGGCTTTCTGAGACACCTGCAGCTGAGCTAACGGGACAGTCTCCTGGTCCTCGAGGCCGCCGCCGCCGCTGTGAGATTGTCCTGCGAGGCCCTGACGTTTGTCTGATGTCTGCAGACGTGTCAGGATTTCAGATCAAAACCTCTAGACTGACTTGTTGAGTGGAATCCAGCGTAGAAGAGAAGAGCCGTGACCTTCAGTTGCTAAGTGCTTCACACACAAAAACACAATCTGTTTAAACATCACAAACACGAGGAGGTCAGAGGTGCTGCTTTCATTTACAGAGCATGAAGAATGAAAAAATCTTGAATTACCTGAAGTCAGCGTGAGTTTGGAACATAAACAACGTGCTTCATTTCCCTCGGAGAAGGAATCAGTGAAACAGGATGTTCCTCACAGGTTCCACAGACGGAGATAACCTGAGGAACAATAAGACCTGATTAAATGAGATGAAAGCAGCGTCTGATTTAAATGATTATGAAGATCGTGTGAACCCGTCAGTCATTGTGTCACATGTCAGCGTGTCGGTCTGTATTCTGTGTTGAGCTGAAGAAATAGATGCAGGTTGTTAATTTAATCAGATTTACGTGGTATCATCTGTGGAAGAGCTTTTTCTGACTATTTGGATTTGATCTCTGAACTTGACTGGAGTTTGTGTCGACACACAGAACTTGTACATTTATTTCAGTGCACAGCACCTTGATATAAAGAACTGAACTAATGACAGCGTGCTCCTGACCTGCCGAGCCCTCGTGGGTCTTGGACGAAGATAACTTTGGGGTCGCAGAGTAAATCCAACTCTCTGCAGTGAGTCGGTCGCTTTTCTTTTCTCATTTTCCACATAGAACGTGAACAACAAACGCGATTCCTCCGTCAGTTTCAAACCAAACGTGGTCAGCAGCGTAGAATCGATGCTGTGAACTGGACACAGGGTTTATTGATGCACGTGGCACCGTGTCGTGCAGGACTTATTGGAATTCTGCTCAAAAAACCTGTGGACGTCTTTAAAAGCAGCTGATTTGTTTTTCAAATATTTGCCCGCTGTCATCCTCTACAGGCTCAAATTTGCTCAAGCGCTTTGTTGTGTTTCAAAAATCAATGGTTGCAGATGATTGAATTTGTTGTTTGTGGAGCGAAAAGGACGTGAGAGGACATTTGAAGGATGAGGACATGTGAGGTCTCGTCCTTCTGTCTCTTTACGTCATTCTGTCATCTTCTCATTATTTCCATGTTGCAGTAGATCTGACGTTTACTGCCCCGGGTCATGTTTGGGTCGACCCGTTTCACTGTGAAGAACTTTCTGGAACTCATTTTGGTTTAGATTTAGGGTTTTCTGGGGTTGGAAAGAAGAAAGAACTCATTAAATAATCAGGATCACACAAACTGATTCTGTCTCACGTCACACAATCAACATCTGGACCTGAAACGACCTGAGCTGTGGCCCCAAGTGTCTGCTTCACGTGATCAGGCTCCTCTTCTCCCACAAACTAAAATCCAAGATGAAGTCCCCCCCCCCGTCTTCTCCGTGGCTGGGCGGGGGTGATATATGCAGGTGGTTATCATGGGAAATAAACTCTCTCACAGACTCCATGTAGAGGCATTAATCTGAGCGAGACGGCGACATCTCTGGGTCGTCAGCTGAGGTCTCAGCACAGCGGAAACTGTTTATTTATGTGTGATCACGCCCAGAATCCATCTGGTCAGAAGCAGCCTGGCACGTGACCTGAGATCTGACGGGTTCGGGTTAGAGATCTGATTTACTTTTACTGTACCGTCGTTCTCAGGAGTTTAATCACAGTCATACACAGTAACTATGTAGAAACCTCTGTTCTCTGCAGGATTTATACAACAGCTTCCCGACGGTTGCATCATCACAGCTTCAGGACACAAACAAGCTCCTTTAATAACTTCTCTCTCTCTCTGAGGATGAATAGAAAGAGAAGATGTGTTGTGATAAATTGGCATTTTCAGTTGAGAACAGAAAATGAGAAGAGAAACGTCTCCCGTGGCGTTTTCGCTGCTTCACAGCTGAAGGAATTGGTCAAATTTCCTGGATGACCCCGGGCGAGAGCGCTCCGTCGGTGTGGGGAAATGGATTCCTGCCGGTCGAAGCGTCTCGCCCTCAGGATGCAAACGTGGACAAGAAGATATACAAAAGAATAGAGAATGTGTGATCCTGCATCTGAACCTTCATGCACTGGATAAAAAGTCAGCCGCTGCATTTTGAATGAGGAGTAGAAAAGAAGGATCCACAGTTTCCTTCCTCCTCCTCCTCCTCCTCCTCCTCACTGACCTCAGAGCCACTCGCCTCATTTCGCCTCAGTTCAATTCAATAACTGACAATAGTGATTATAAGATGATGAGTTGATCATTAGTTGAATAATTGAATATTGAGCTCAGGTGAAGGCCTCAAACGCACCAATCACGTCCAAAGCTCCTCGAACCCCGCAGCACGGCTGACGTGGAGCATCGCCATAGAAACACAGACGAGGAGGTGCTGCTGGTGATCCCCGACAGACTCCGACGGGAGGGAGGGGATTTGGAGCTGGAGAGGATGCTCCAGTGAGAGTGGAGTGAGCAGCTGTTGCTATGGAGACACACAATGCATGTCATCTAATGCTTGGGGTGTTGGGGGCGGGGGGTTGCAGTGATACAGCACCTCATTAATGTGCTGCTTGTGATGTCTCTGCACATTAAGAACAACAAAACACTTATTTTCAAATGATGCAAGTAATATAAAATCAAATCTATTAATTGATTTTGAAATGATTGACATTATGTTTTCCGGGTGTCTGTCTGTCTTCTTTCGATATCTCAGGAACACCTCGGTCGAGTTTAATATTTCAACATTCAACATGTTGGACCGAAAAACACCGAAGACACACAAGGTGGTTCGACTCCAGAGGGTCTGAACTGTGTGTTAGTGTGTGAACACGACAGATGAGCAGTTTATATGTTTCTGTCACAGCAGCAAACTTCATCCACATTCAATCACAAGAGCGTGGAGGTGTCTTCCTGCCACCAGGCAGCGTGTTTGACAGCTTGTACCGAACACGTCCCTGCTGCCGACGCCCAGTGAAACGTACCACACGACCACGCGGAGCAGACAGTCAACCTGAAGATGAACAGAATGCGTCTCCTTTAAACAGACGATGCACCTTTGTGGTTTCTGTGAAAATATAAAAGCGCCCTGCACCAATTACTCATTTAATTAGGTTTTTTATCATCTCTGAACTTTATGATTTCATCTCCGTCGCCTCGTCTCCTGCTCCATGAAAAACACCTTGCTCATCCTACTTTTAATATCTCTGTATCTCTGTCTACTTTTAATATCTCTGATCATTTCCTTGGAGTCCGCGTGCGTCATCCGTCTCCACTGCACTCTGCTGGAGCAGTGCTGCATGTCCACTGTTTTCCAGGATTAACGAGCAGGCCTCAGAGCGTCCCCGTCCTGACCGGCCAGGACAGCACTGTCCGGTGGACTCCAGAGTCTGAGTGACGGCTTCCACCGCTGAAGCCGCCGTGTCCCCTCACTTCGCTGAGAGCAACACTGCTCCCTGTGTGATTCACTGCAGCGAGGGCGTCCTCCTGCGTTAATCAGCACATTTGTCCTGGTCTCAGAAAACCTGACAGTAACTCGTCAGTTGAAGTTTGAGATTTTAAATACAGACACTACATCTCTCGGATGAATCTTTGATCATCTTGATATGCATGTATTACTTTGATCTAATCCTGTGTCCTTGTGTTGATTTGAATTCATGCTCAATACATTTTTAAACACTTTTACTTTGAAACCAAACACATACTATTGATGTGTCATAAATTCCTCCATTGAAATGTCTCATCATATAAGCACAGTGGCTCTGCTGCAGCTTTGCAGGGTCTCCCCCCCCCCCCCCCCCCCCCAGTCATTTACATGTGTGTAATTAAGTTCCAGTTCAAACCTGGATTCAATATTGATCTTATTTATTTTTTATATCTGAAAACGTCGTGGAGCTGTTTCAGAACAGAACTGACGATTTCTTCACGTCTGTCGTCAGTAACCTGCACAAAGCCAAAGACTAAAAGAGAAGAAATGTTCCAGGTCCTTTGGTTTGGTTTTGCTTTGTGCTCCAGGTTCTTTAATCTTTTATCATCAGTAAATTTCATTTGGAAATCTAATTTGGACAAACAGTGAATCTGCAGTGTCTCAGTTAGTGGGGGGGGGGGGGGGCACTCTCCTGCTGCAGCACCGCTGATTTAAGCTGATAAAACGTTTTTCTTTCACAGAATGAACCTTTAACTAAATCCGGCCTGAAGCAGTGGTGGTAATTAGACTCTAAATGCACATCTACCTCCCCTCTGCGGGTGCAGAGCTCCTGACATGTTGACCAGAAGGTTCCGACGGACTCACACAGGATTAGTTTGTTTACATGAATGAGAATCAGAAGCGAAGAGACGAGGCTCGGGATTTATCTTTGTTGGCCGAAGAAAGTCAATATTTAGTAGAAAACAGATCATCATCTGCTCTGCTGCGGCTAATCTGCTGTTCCTGGAAATGAAACAAGCCGGAGTCCTTCTCCCGCTCCCCTCACCCGTCTCTCAGGGTGGAAACCTTTCCCTCAGACCTCAGCCTTTTTCTTGTTTGGATCCAATACGTCTCACTTAACCACACATGACATTTATACTCAGCCTGTGGAAATCAAATAACACCCACTGGCTGTGTTTTCATTTGTCTCATACGTATGATTGAAACACTCCCCTGACTTCGTTCAGCTCCATGAATTATCAACAGCCGCCCACCCTGTTTTCATATGGATAATAATAATAACAGGTTTTATTTTTAGGACACGTTCCAATATACACACATGAGGCAGCAGTGGACCTGAGTCACCCGAGTAAATTCCTTTTAAAGTCAAGTATTGATCAAGTTTTTAAACATCAAGATTTTAGTTTTTTCATTCTAATCTAAACCAGGTGAGACACATGTGACCCGAGCTGCTCGTCCCTGCATCGGATTTGAAATGAATATATTCCCACCTGGTGTTAACGTGTGTCCACACTGAGGTCTGTCCTCTCGGTTGAGGGACAATGTGGTAGGACTGGTCTGGAAGTAAAAATCCTGTTCATCCTCTGAATAGAGATTTTGATTATCAGCCATAATATTTTTACCATCCACGGTACAGTAGACTCATAAAACAATGTTATATTCTCCATGTCAGAGAGAAGTACTACACTACCCACAATCCTCAGACGTAGTAGTGACATCTCTGATTGGTGGAGCTCACTGTGTTACTGCACTACACACTATACGAAACACTAAATACAAACTACAATATATTACCACAGTGTATTTGTATAAGTCGCTGGAAAGGATCATTCACCATGGTTTATGGGATGTGTGGTTACTTAACTCTTAGAATTCTCACGTGCACAGTTTTGTATCTTTGAGATTTTTATGTTTTCAAATATTTTCCTCTGATTTAAATGTTTAATGGTTCTTCACCACTGAGCTGCTGGGACTCAAACCCACTGGTGGACAGTGATTAAAATGTACAGTGTGGTAAGCCGAGGCGTATTCGTGCTAATGAACAGCGCCGCTGACCGGCTGACACTGATTACTTACCCCTTGTCCTGCCAAGCCAGTAATGGCTTCCCCGTCCTCGAGGGCACTCAGGTGACAAATTACAGCCTTTGGCAGCGAAGCCCTCGTAGACCAGGCTCCGTTCTGGCTCATTGGAGGCCCTGCTGGATTCCACAGCTGTGGACTGATGAGCGTATGTACACTGAGATCATTCTTACAATAGTTTAAAACATACAAAATATCTTTACCTGGATAGAACATTTGTAAAGTAATTTACCTTTGATTCCAATCATAGACTGTAAATATATAAATAAAATGATGCATCTCCACTTCCTCCAGAAGTGAAGCCAAAATGTCTCAGACACGAGCGCTGCCACCTTGTGGTGAGGACGTCATTTGGAGTATGAGTTTGTTTGGCAGAGATGGGGGAGTGGAGCCGTCTGGCAAGGTCAGCTTTTTAGTTTGGACTTGTTGAACTCTTTGGGGAGCCAACATGTCGGCCATCTTCCCCTTCACTCACTCACATTAACTGTTTCACTGTTCAGGTGTTTGGTTTATTTCCTTACCTTCAGACGTCAGCAGGTGTGACGCAGACTTGAGATATTAGAGAAACAAACAGACGGATGTTTCAGCCGGTCGATCGTTTTATTACCCAGCCCTCATACACCGCTAACCTGCCCCCCCCCCCCGTCCTCCATCCCTCCCTTTGTTCCTCCTCCATCATCATTAGGGAAACGTGATCAACGTCACGTTAACGTCACTCAGCTGATGTGGCGCTCACTCCCCGCAGACCGTGGCGATAATTCATGGCCTTGGAACTGGGTCAATGAGTCTGGTTTCTTCGCTGCAGTAAACAAACACAAATGGCTGCTCATTAAAACGCTGCATGAATGGGCCAGAACCCCCCCCCCCCCCCCCTTTAATAGTGTGATTTTTCATTGTCGTCCATTTGTCCATTAATAACTTCACAGCAGAGCAGGAGTGTGACAGCGAGCTGCCGCTGATTGATGATTGGACGCAGTGTCAGAAGAACAGTATTGATCGATAAGTGAGCGACGCCGACAGGAACGAGGGATGAAAGACGAAATGATGTTAACAAGTATTTAAAAACTGTACGTCTAGTATTCAAATATATACTCTCTTTCTTTCTTTCTTCTTTCTTTCTTTCTTCTTTCTTTCTTTCTGTTTTCCTCCTACCACACTTCCTTCCTCGTTCCTTTCGGTCTTTCCTTCCCTTTACGCCTCTTTTTTGTCACGTCCTTCATTCGTCACATCCTTTGTCACTAGTTCCTTTCTTTTTTTGTGTCCTCTGTCCTTTCTGTCCATTATTTTGTCCTCTCTCGTTCCCTTCTGTCCTCCCTTCCTTCTTTTCATCTGAGCGGTCCTTCCGTCCTTTCCTTCCTCACCTGTTCTGAAACATTTAAAATCCCACAACCGACTCATGACGACTGTTTCATTTCTAACCATCAAACTTTTAAAGGGTCATTTCTTCACTTTTTTCTCGCTCTGTAACTTCAGCTGTTTTTCATTAAGTCTCGAGAATCCGACCTTTCGTCAGGTTCTTTGTGTCTCGTTCTGTTCCAGCTCAGAAACATTTTGATTTCACGAGGCGCGACACTGGCAGCCACTCGTCTGTCCTTCCATTACCGAGGGGCAGAGAGGCGTTACTGAACCTCATTTCCTTTAGAATGACCCTAATTATACGGCCAGGAAATCTAAGATAATTAGCGCTCAGGATTTGAGATTTGGTCCTGAACTCCCCAAAGATGAGGTCAACCAAGTGCGTCTCCCGTTTCCCCTGCAGACAAAAAACTGGGGAAAAGTCACAGTTATTTAAGACAGAGGACATATTTGTCTGAAGGCTCGGCCTGATGGATGTAAATTGTTGTGATTTGTAAGATTTACAAAATGAAATCTCTTCCTGCCTGAGCTGCTGCAGCTCTGCTGTTAGAGCCGAGCGGTTTGATCCGCCGGCGCGGTGATTGATCTGTGTGTCACCTTGTATCAGCAGCAGGACGAAGCGCAGGCACAGTTGTGACCCGGTGTGCTCGGAGTTTACATCGTCTGTTCCACTGCAGTGACTTTCAGAAAGACGCCACATTAACAAGACCTCCCGAACGCTTTAACTGTCAGATCTCATCCATCTGTGATCGATAAAACGTCCATAAAGTGCTGCTCTCCCTCAGCCTGTGGTTTCACCTCCTCCACGTCGCTGAAGACGAGAGCCGATGCTGCGGTGTTTCCTACTGCTCCTCTTCCTCTGCTCCGTCACAGACACACTTCACCTCCACCCTCCAAGGCGGAAACACACTATAAATCTATGTTGTATATAATATAACAGGAACATATGAACACGTATAACCAGGTCGAACACTTGATGTCTTTAAGTTAGTGGAACTTTGCTCTGTAAACTTTTATACGACCTTTTCTCATTGTATGTTGAGTTTGTTCTCTGTTGACGACCTCACATCAACTCAGAGTACTTGTGGAGATGATGCAGTGACTCGTGTCGTCTGAGCCAAAAACCAGGAACAGCTTGAGAACTTGAATCTTAAACCCCACGCTGCAGCTTTTTAGCTGAACGACGTCCTTGTTCACTTCACAGGGAACTGCACTGAACTCCCATGAATCTTTATTGAGCAGCCGCAGAAGGAGAGATTAAAAGAGAGCTCCATTGATCCTCCGGCCGCTGACTTTGGTCCCGTGAGGCCGAGGGGCCACAGATGACTTCATGCCGGGGCTGTAACAGTCAATTTGATTGGCTCGTTCCAAGGACATGAAGCTTTGTGATCCAACGCTCACGTCAGCCTCTTAAACTCAGACCCTCCCTCCAACTTCCTGTGATTTGGCAGGTAGACGTTCCAGTGAGTGTGACGTCCTCCTCGGGACCTTTGTGCTGCGACGCCCAATTAACAAATGTTTCATAATTGGCTCCAATGAATCAGATTAGTTTGACTAGTTACCTTGTTTGTTCAGAAGCGAGTGAACACAACGTAAACTGAAGCAGAAGAGTCAAAGTGAGCCTGTGCTCATGAATGTGTCTTTACTTTAACCGTCAGTTATTCTAAATGCTTTTATTCTGTAATGCTGTAAAACACGGTGTGTGGCATGATTTGGATAAAACGTCCTCCACTAATAACACCGAGTGATTGATTGGAATAATATTCATAGACAAAGGAGGTGATTGTGTTGCTTGATATCTCCATGAATTATGAGTTTGTGTCTTCAGTGTGATCAGATGGGCGGATTAGGCAGGAAGAGAAGGAGGATGGAGCCAATATGAGCTTTGAGTTTATGTTTGCTGATATTAAAACTTATATTTTACAGAATAAACAGTACATAGAAGATGTGTGTTTATGTTGAGATTTCACATTGAATATATATTCTTAATTCTATATATCAGGTTGTATTTGCCTTTTCTTTTTTATTTATAGTTAGTTATTATAACGTTGGTGGTTAAACTGTAACATTTTATTTGTCATTAGAGTTTGATAACGACATCTCAGGAATCATTGACAATCTTTTGCTCTTCTCTTTATATGAGTAAATATTTATCACACACACACACACACACACACACACACACACACACACACACACACACACACACACACACACACACACACACACACACACACACACACACACACAAGGTGAGGATTTTCCCGGTCAAACACCACGTTCTACATGATCAGCAAATCCCCAATATCCTTCTCTCTCCTCGTACCGCTGAGCCGTCCCACAGCGGGGGGGCGAGGGGGGCGGGTGATGGTGCTGGAGGAGAAATCCATCACTCCCAACACGGCTCCTGACGGCTGTCGGGGTGAGGGGTGGTGTCGGGGCCGGGGGAGTGTCCCGAGAGAGAGAGAGAGAGAGAGAGAGAAGGAAAAATGAATGAGATTTCTGACAAGGTTCAGCTGCCCTCTGTCCAAAAGAAACGAGCAAACACGCAGAGAATCCGACTGCCAGGTCGTCGATGAGGTAAAGGCCGGTGCCAGGAGGTCACATGTCAGCAGCGTGAAAACAGAGTGAGACGAGCAGCTGAGAGAGCGGAACAGGAAGTGAGGTTTTGTCTTGCAGAATTTAAAAGCTGAGACGTCGCAGACTTTGGATTTATCATCAAACTCTGTAACATTTCGGCGAATCATAAAAGTGCGGCGGTGGTGATCATTCAGGCCCGATGAGTCTTACTTTAACACGCCAGACATCTTTGAAGGTTTCTCCGACTGTGAAGCTGCTTCCAAACTTCCTCTCACATCCTCGGCTGAATAAAGATCAGCGTCTCTCATCTCGTCCTTGTGACTGCAGTCATTAACGGCGTGCTGCTGCTGCTGCTGTCCTTTTCCCACTAATGTTTGCATATCGCTGAGCAAATTAACTGTCAGAATTGCATCGTCTGCACTCTCTTTATTGAATCTCGCCTGCAAATTGGTTGTTAGGAATCCTCAGGGGTGGTATCGGCATCGGGGAGCCCAGCAGGGCTGAGCCTCCGCTGGGCCGAGGGAGGGATTAATGTAGAGAGAGGCTACAGGTGGGCTCTCATCATTATGACATGACCTTTAATTACAGATAAAAACATCCATCCAGGGCCCAAACAAATCAGCTCATTCAAAATGACCAATAAGGGCAAGTCACACGGTTGCTTTCATTTTAAAGACTCGTTGTTGCTCCACCGATTTTATATAAATTTGCAATAACTGATCTTTTTGGCCACTGATCAGTTGAACTTCTTGTTGTTTATTTCCACGTCCGGCAGATACAGAGCAACATAACCATTCATGTTTGTGTCCCGTGACGGATCTACGTCCCGTGTTCCCCCTCTCTTTTACCTCTGTGGCTTTCAACGTTTGTATATGAAGGAAGAAATTGAAGAAAAAAAACGGAGAATAATGTCGTAATTGAAAATTCCGTCGTAATATTAAGTCGTAATTTAATCAGAGAAAGTCGAGAATAAAAGAAAATAACTTTGGGAAATATGCATTAATGCTCCACCACCAAAGTTTCACTCCTTCTGGATCCAAAATCATTTTTTAAAGAAGATTTGTTCTGTATGTTGTTCTGTGGCCGTGGTCGAGCCTCAGCTCCTGTAAGAGATCTCCCCTTCCCTCTGTTTAACTTTTAGAACAGGATGTACCTAATATCTGCCCTTCGACTGTCAAGTGACAGATCCTATGATCAATCCAAACTTTTATTGAACGTGTGTTGCACCTTTGTTTTGTTTTTTGTCACATCTGGTGTGTGAAGGTTTTAACGGCGTCTAGAGTCTGTAAATAAAGATTTACGACATGACGGCTCCTAGAAGTGAAGCCAAAGGTGTGGTGATCGCCCCCTGGTGCATTATAGGTTATAAACCCTGCCTCCTCCATGTTATCAGATGGGACAAACTAAACAATCAAAGTAGACGTTAAATAAATGTTTGTCATCGATGGTTTCTGTCATTTTAGGTCGTTCTTATCTCACTGATGTTTGTTCGAGTTAATCAGTTATTTGATGACAGACAAACAGGCTGAGACGTCATGATTGACAGCTGAGACTGACTCCTGATTAGTTGAGAGCGTGTGTGGGTGGGACCTCGATTTCACGGCTTCCCTGTGTAACTGTGAAGTTTCCTCTTACACTTAATGTTTATTTATTGTCACTTATGTAAGTTCATGTGATGAAGCAGCTCCTCATCCTCTTAATAAGAGCTGCTCTTGCTGCTGCTGGCGTAGAGACGGAGTTAGAACCGCTGTGATGATTCAGTCTGTTTCATGAAGACATCGTGTTCAGGGCCTTCGTCAGGTCCATAACCTGCACACAGGCAAAGAGACACTTTCCACTGAAATGTCTCCATCACTTCCAACTGCGACACCGAGCTGAGTCCTGCAAACCGAACCCGGAGCCTCAGCCGCCGCTCGCTCCTTCCCTTCGCCCAGAGAAAATTGATGGAAAGTACATGTCTGTGTCGCTCCCTCACAAAACCTCTTGATTGCCAATCAGAGCCCAGATTGGATTCCACGCTTCATTTATTTGTTCTACAGCCGGTAATGGAGCGTTACAGTGGTAGCATCCAGCAGCGTCACGCCACGGTCGGACTAACGTGGTGACGTCGGTGGGAGGTGTGGAGTTCACCTCAGGAGCTGTGTGAGCGCAGGATTTACAAAATGAACCAAACTGACTCCTCTCTGATTTCTCTCTATATGTTCATAGCGATCATTTGCCTTAGGAAATAAATTCTGTGGAAGGTCAAATGTAAAAAAAGTTTGGAGGCCGGGTTCTGAATCACAGCCGTGTGAACGCCACTCGTTACCGAGTCTAATGCTTTATTTCCCCGCTGGCTCCTGTTGATGTGTCGGGTCTGACGGACATCGACGTCGCTCCCGAGCCTGATTGAACAAACTATTTGAAGCCGGATAGGAAGCTGCCTGTGTTGCAGATCAGTATCTGCTGGATCCTATTGAGTTATCATCGATGTCCTGCTCGCTGCAGGATAATCTCTGTCCTCTGGGTAACTTTGAGGAGAAACACTCAGATTTAATTTAGGGGACAGGAAGTCTGGTATAAAACACGGTTTGATGACGTTTGAGAGTGAAAAACACACACGACCACCACAGTGCTCGGGCATCAATCGAGAGGCGTCTGCTTGGTCTCTACTATCATTTCCTTTAGGTGAATTATGTCAAACCCTTCAGACTGTTTGGCTGTGAAATATTCATGCTGTTATGTTTGTGCAGCACTTCAGAAACTTCTCCGACATGTCAACACTGCTTAATGGCAACACAACAGACCATGAATGATTTAGGAAGCAGAAGAAGAGGGCGGAGGTTCACAGAAGGAGGCCGAAGGCCAGAAAAATCGATCCAGATCCATTGTTTTATTAGATTTTAGGACCATAAAAGCAGGATTATAGTTATTTTCCATAAAGCATAAAGGTATTTACTGATTTCTGAATGTAACAGCATTCAGTGTCTTATCCAACCTCTCAGCACCGGTCTGTGCGTCAGGATGAGCCTCTGACAGCCGGAAAAGCTTTTCCACTGGTGGAGACGATTGGAGACGCGGCGCCACGTGAACCGGTGGTGGTGGTTGCTGGTTGATGCTGGTTGTTGTTGCTGTTGTTGTGCAATGCTGCAGCTGGTTGGGCTCATTCACTGTGGCTCTGCATCATATATCACAGCAGGGTGGTTAACTCCAGACTAACTGGAGCACAACCAGGCTGTAGTGTAGCGTACAACATTTAAATACCCATCTGTGTGTGTGTGTGTGTGTGTGTGTGTGTGTGTGTGTGTGTGTGTGTGTGTGTGTGTGTGAATATTTGAGCTAATATGATGACAAGATATAAAGTGTGATATCAGCCTGTATCATAGACTGTAAATAAACAGGGGCCACGCTGCCATCTTGTGTATTTAGAGTCTGAGCCCTTGAAGTGTTTTTGAAAGATTCTTTGTTCAAGCACATTGAGGCTGAGAGACTCTGCGGAGGAGACTCACTGTTTCCTCTCGTTTCCAGTGTTTCTGCTCAGCCGACACTTTACACTTTATCAGTCTGACCGTCTCACCCACTAACCTGCAGCTCATCACTCCACTGGATGTTCACATCTGAGACATTAGAACTGAGGGAATCACAGGTTATTTAAGTTGTTCTTCTGCTCAAATGAAACTTCCACCACAGTTTAATGAAACCTGTTGAGTTGAGGCACAGCGACAAAGTGTTCGACCTGAATTTGGCTAAAATGTGATGGATCCTGTGACGAATGTAAAAACAGTCAAACTGATCAGTGAGTCGTTTCTTTATGTGACCTTCAGATGTGTCCTCTTTGTCCTGGGACGTTCATGATGTCCATTAAATGAGAAGCTGTGGTGATAAAAGCAGCTTATTTACAGTTAACAGTAGAGATGTAGCTCCCTCTAGTGGGGGGATAAACCGCTGCCTTGTGCTGGAGCCTGAGTTTCAGACATGATCTGATTCAGGAGATGCTCAGATGTTACTGTGTTTTAAATATGATCTGATACAGACTCTCAGGCTCTAGCTCTGCTTCACGGTCATGTTTTTATTTATATTTCTCTCTCTGCAGGTTTTTAATCGTCCTGGGATGTTTGATTCTGGCCATTCTGACAACTTTCAGGGAACATGAGAAGGTGTCTGCACACTGGCTGGTTATTCTGGTGAGATGACTCAGATTTATATTCTGTCTTATTTTATATGTAGTGTCCTTTGACCCCAGAGTCTCTGGTTCCTGCTGTGATCTTTATTTCGAACATGTCTGTCTTCAGATCAAACTGCTTAATACAAACAGAAAAATACATGAGAAGGTGAAGAAAACCAACAGGGTTCGAGTCCCAGTTAAAAGTTGTTGTAACGTCCTTCCTCCTGATTGGTCTCCCACACAGGAAACCTTCGCCATCTTCATCTTCGGAGCGGAGTTTGCACTGAGGGTCTGGGCAGGCAGGATGCTGCTGTCGCTACAAAGGATGGAGGGGAAGGCTGAAGTTCGCTCGCAAACCTCTGTGTATTTTAGGTGAGGAGGAGGAATCAGAAAAATTTTTTTTGGGCTGAGAAATACACGTGTGTTTCACACCACTTAATTTACAGACTTTATAGAAACGATCAAAAACAGTCCGGGTGCTTAATGTGATGAGATACAAGAACCAGAGCGTCACTATAATCTGAATCATGTCAAAATAGTCAGAAGGACGATGTGTGGCACAGGTCAGACTCATTAACGATTTGATTGGTAGAGAATCTGTGACACATGACTTCCTGTCGTCCTGTCTCAGACATCTTTGTGCTGATTGCCTCGGTGCCGGTGGTGGCCGTGAGGAACCAGGGCAATGTGTTGGCCACGTCCCTGCGCAGCCTGCGCTTCCTGCAGATCCTGCGGATGCTGCGCATGGACCGGAGGGGGGGGACCTGGAAACTGCTGGGCTCTGCCATCTACGCGCACAGTAAGGTAGGACCAGGCTTAGTTTGCTGAGCTCCAGACAGACGAGAGAAAAACTGCTGAGAGCCAAAAGACCAAAAGGCCAAAAGGCTTCAAGTGACAGGCGAAGGTGAGGAGGACGAATGTAAGTGTGTGTGTGTGTGTGTGTGTGTGTGTTTCTGCAGGAACTGATCACAGCCTGGTACATCGGCTTCCTGTCTCTGATCCTGGCGTCTTTCCTGGTCTACCTGGTGGAGAAGGACGACGTCTCCATGGATGTGTCCAATCAGGAAAACCCAACCGCTCAGCCCAAGCAGCAAGACTTCGACACCTACGCTGACGCTCTGTGGTGGGGGCTGGTGCGTGTCCGTCACATTCTGTCCATCGTCATTGAAGAGCAACGTTATTCAGGAACAAATCTTTCCTCACCCACTGAGCCATGACCGTGAAAGAAGATGGACGACACGTCTTCACCTCCTGTTTTACAAAAATGAAGCCAAAATATTCTTGATAATATAAACGCTGCCATCTTGTGGTGATTTTATCCGCTGACATTCTTATGTAGTCATTTGTCGAACGTTCGATCCAAACTGGAGCAGAAATAATAAAATCTGTTGGTGGATCAGTATCAGGGGAACCGGATGCAGAATGACCTCACTAAAGAGACCGCCTCCAGATCAAGTTCAGTTCACGCTTGGTGAAGGCAATGGCCGCCCTGCTGAAGTGTCCTTGAGCAACGATGCTGGACGGCCGATGATGGTCCCAGGGGTCAAAGAGCAGAGTGACACAGACTCTGTGTTGTGTGGATGTTACTGAAACATTAAGAAGTCGATTGTGGGAAACTTGATGCAGTTTTGTTTGTTTCCTCTGCAGATCACTCTGACCACCATCGGATACGGAGACAAAACCCCGAAGACGTGGGCTGGGAGGCTGTTGGCCGGCACCTTCGCCCTGATCGGAGTGTCCTTCTTCGCTTTGCCTGCAGTAGGTTCACACTCCTGTCGTTTGACTGTCGATGAATTTGCTGACAAATGGTTTCTGCTCAAGAAAAGATCTGAGCTTGTTCGTGAGGCTGAAAACGTTCAGTTCCGATCTGCTTGTCTCGCTGCAGGGGATTCTGGGATCAGGCCTGGCTCTGAAGGTCCAGGAGCAGCACAGACAGAAGCACTTTGAGAAGCGCAGGCATCCGGCCGCCGGGCTCATCCAGGTGAGACGGGACCCTGACCCCTCAACTCATGTGAAGCTGATATGAAAGTGACTGAAGCCTGTATTCTCTCAAATAACCAGCAGGGGGCGACTCACTTTATAACGTCTAGTTTCAAGTCGTCTTCAAACAGCTGATGTTCATTTAGTAAGTTATGATCATTTAGAGTCAAACAGACCATAAAGCACCGGATGTGTTTGGTACCGTCCAATGAGTGCAGGTGGGCGTGTCCTCCAGCTGAGATGTACCTGATTCCTAATATACGTCATTTTAACGGTGATATGATTTTCTGTTGTGTTTCTGTCCTCCAGTCTGCCTGGAGATATTATTCCACCAATCCAGTCAGGGACGACCTTATCGCCACGTGGAGATTTTACGAAACAGTCATTTCTCTTCCCTGTTTCAGGTAAATCTGTCTATTACATTACATTACATTACATTACATTACATTACATTACATTACAATTACATTACATTACATTAAGTGCATTCAGCATCTATGAGAGGCCATTTTTTGGAGTTCAGCATCTTGCCAAAGGACACTTCGGAATGGGATCTGAGCTGCCGACCTTCTGGTTGGAGGATAACTGCTCTACCCCCTCAGCTGCAGATGCCCATCTATCTGTCTATCTGTCTGTCTGTCTGTCTGTCTGTCTGTCTGTCTGTCTATCTGTCTGTCTGTCTGTCTGTCTGTCTGTCTGTCTGTCTGTCAGTCCGTCCATCTATCTATCCATCCATCTATCCTCATATGTGCCTGTAAATAAAATGTGTGTAAACTGAGACTTGAGTTCCAAAAGTTTCATTTTAATAAAGTTAGGATTGTGTCACGCAGCTTGTAGAGCTTCTCAGCGGTGAAGTGTTTGACTCACAGTTTGACACTTTGTGTGTCCTGTCCTCTCTTCCCTCTGCTCTTTGTCTCCGTCCACAGGAAGGATCACCTGGAGGCCATAGCGAGGTAGGTCCCTGTCTGATCTCCACTAAATCACACAGAGCTCAGGCTGCAGGACCCGTGACGGCCCTTTAATTAGTCCCACACGACAGAAAGACTAATCACCGTTTCCTGCAATATTTCCAATATGAATTCACTAGTGGAATAAATCTGTGGGCTAACGGCCAGTGGTAAATATGAGAATCGTGATATAAAACGCTCTTTTATAGCGTTGGCTTCCGCATCAGCTGCTTTGATGTCATTTAGGCGGAGAGACTTTTTTTTTTTTAAACCTATTAGTGAGTCCATTAGTCACGTTTCAATTATGAAAGACAGTTTGGACGGAGTAATTAGAGGAAGAGATGAGGCCTTTGATGGTTCTTCTTTCTTCTCTGCGGTGCTGAGGGACACTAACGAGTCTCTCCATCAAAACGATGACTACTGCACAGTGTGTGTGTGTGTGTGTGTGTGTGTGTGTGTGTGTGTGTGTGTGTCTGTGTGTGTGTGTGTGTGTGTGTGTGTGTGTGTGTGTGTGTGTGTGTGTGTGTGTGATATTAGACCTTTTCATCAGTTATCCAGTGGTCCTGTGAGGTCACTGAACACAACACAGAGAGGAAATGATATCCCATTTGACTCTGTTTGGTGTGTGTGTGTGTGTGTGTGTGTGTGTGTGTGTGTGTGTGTGTGTGTGTTGTTTTGTTGTCATTGTGACCTTTGTAGTGAGGACAGTGTAACCACAGTGAGTTCAGTTTGTTTAGTTTATTCTTTTACAGTGTAAAACATACCAAAAAAATAAGAACACTCATGATTTAATGTCTATTCTAACAGCAGGTGTTTTTAGGCCTGTGTCCAGATCCACTTGTTAACCCCGAGATAAACAGATTCATCCTTTATATTGTCGCTACAGGTCTGTGCAAGTGTAGTACACCAAAGTGTGTGTGTCTTTGGAAACCAGAGCTGAGGGAGATAAGAAGCACTTCCCTGTTGTGTTCCCTGGTTTACAGAAAACCACGGGATAATCAGGTCTAATATTCTGCTCTTTATCTGTGGTGGAGCAGTCAGAAAGAGATTCTCTCCTCCTGTAAAGCTTCCTATTCTGCAGCCTCTCAGCGCCGTAATCTGCCGTCACCATTCTGCCCCCAAGCAACATAGAGACTCATATTGTGTGTCTGCTGTGGGAGCAAAGTCGCTGAGAACACTCCACGTTTCAGAGGCCTCGTTCAGGCATTTGTCAGCTCCGGTTACCCCGCCTCTCTACCTCTTCCAAGGCACACAGGAGTCTTATTTTACCCAGGGAGCTCTCGCCTTTGTGCTGCCAAATATCGCCAGCCATTGGATGATAAAGGACACCAATCTCCTCGCAGCTCTTTGAGGCCTCCTTCTGCCAGGAGAGTGGCATTGTCACGTTGAGGCAGAAGAAGATGAAGACTTTAACTCCTCTGTGAGAAGAAAGTCAGACAAGAGGATGATTCCATCTTTTTTTTGCTTGGTTTAAAAATGGATCTTTTATTCACAGAAAGAAACAAACCCCAGCGAAGGTGCAGATATAATCCAGAAACATGTACATGTGCCCTCAGGTTATATTACATTAAATATTGCATTTGTTTATCAATTCATAGGATTTGTGAGTATTTCTCTATATTTGGGATCCAGGACAGGATCAGATAGTCTGATGGTCATATGATCAAAAGCTCCAGAAGCTAAATGGACCCTGAGATTCTTTCTTCACCTTCACCTCACTTTGTCTTATAAGAAACATCATCTCAGTCTTTGAATTTGAACATTCAGTCGAGTCACATGACTTCACGATCTTCTCTCTTCTCACCTATTTCAGCCAGAAGCTGAGTTTACTGGAGCGCGTTCGCCTTCCCAATGCCAGACCATCAGTGGGGCCAGGCAGGAGGCTCACAGGTCACACCGACTCCATCGAGGAAAGCCCCTCGAAGGAGCCCAAACCTGCCGGCTTCAGTAACCGGGAACGCTTCCGCACCGCCTTTCGCATGAAGGCCTACACACTCCGCCAGAGCTCTGAAGGTACAGGGGACATGAAATCAAAAGGTTTAGTCTTTGTCCAGGCAGTGAGCTAGAATCATATAGTTATCAACTGTCTTCGGTTTGGTAATGAACTCGTCTTCCTCTGTGATTTCTTGGTTTTGACTCTTCAGACTCCGGAGCTCTGGCAGATCCAGCCTTAGAGGAGCGAGGCTTCCCTCCGGACATCCTCCTGGAGGAGATGATCCCCACGCTGAAGCTGGTCATCAGGGCACTAAGGTCAGTATCTCCAAATGCTCATCAAGATTTATGATCCCGATCCTGATCCATATTTTTTGATATTCTGTCAATACACCAATAATCAAACAAGCTAACCCTAACCCCTAACCCCTAACCCCCGAACATTTCATGTCCACTTTCTGTGACGGTGATGAATATAAAACCACTGGTACTCAGATAGCACAGAGTTTTGATTCCAGCCACTACAGGAGTGTGTGGGCTGCAGGAAGTGAAGGCACAACTCATCCACGTGCTGGTAAATCTACAGGAAACATCTCTGACATAAGGCACGAGGGCCTGTGAGATGAGTGATTGACCCTGTGAAAGTGCTGCTTACTCTCTGAGTAGACTGAAGCTCCAGCAGCAGCCACAGACTCTGGAAGGGTGGAAGTCATCTCAGAGTGGGAGCTCTGTGGAACCAAGGAGCTCAGTGGGCGGCAGAAGACTTTCAAAGAATTGAACGATGTTTAGTTTGATCAGATCCAAACATGGACACGTCGAAATCCCTCGAGGAAGTGCTCAAGGGATTTCATAAACCCATTTGGCCTGCAGACAGCTGATGGACGTGGCCACAGAGAAGGACTTGATATGTTAGAAAAGCAAACAAAAACAAGATCTCCAGTATATTACAGTACAGTACATTTTGTCCTAAGTGGTGAATTTGAACTCTTTGTCTCACAGGATCATGCAATTCCTGTTGAACAAGAAGCGGTTTAAGGAAACTCTGAGGCCTTATGATGTCAAAGACGTGATCGAGCAGTATTCTGCCGGGCACCTGGACATGCTCTGCAGAATTAAATACCTCCAGACAAGGTCGGCAGCTACATTACAGATGTCTGATATTGTTTGAGTGAGGTAAATGTCCCCTCTTCCTCAGGCTCATCCTGTTTCTTTTCCTTTTAAGGATCGACATGATTCTGGCCCCTGGACCCCCCCTCACTCCAAAACACAAGAAAACTCAGAAAACGCCCTTTGCCTATCCGCCGAATCAGTCGCCCAGGTACTGTCCCACTGTTTTGTTTGTTTGCCTTTAACAAAAGTCTGTGCAGTCCACATCTACTCAGTGTTCCTGTGTTCCAGGCACGAGTCCTTCATAACCAAAGCTGCCTCCATGCCGGATGCTGACGACCAAAGCATGATGGGTAGATTTGTCCGAGTGGAACGACAGGTGAGGATTGGAAGTGAAAAGCATCTATTGACTTAGTGAAAAACGTAATGTTGTTTTCCAGCTTTACAGAAAGGTAGACATGTAGAAATATAGTATATATAAAACAATACGTTTTTAAGACCTGGATGCCGATGGGGCAGAATTATGGGAAGGACCTCCCAGGTGTTTGGAAGTTCAGCTTTAATATGATGCTGTTGATCTATTTCCAACTTGACTCATCAGATCATTGATGGTACAGAGTCCAAAATGGTGGACGGTGTGGTATTCGTTTTACTTTTCAACCAACAGGTCAGTTCTGGTACTACAGTGTTTCCTCTCTGTCTCAGGTGGAGGACATGGAGAAGAAGTTAGACTTCCTGGTGGACATGCACATCCAGCACACTGAGCACCTGCAGGTGGACTCTGCCGGCGCCGCCCACATGACCCTGGAGACCTGCGATCCGACAGGGAACGGTGCGATCAGACGGGTTTTCTTCAACTACGTGCAGGCGTTTCCACACATGTCGTACAAGGTGAATCCATATTGTGGCAGGGGTGGAAGAGGAGGCGGAGAGGGGAGGGGGTCAGCAGGAGGAGTCTGTGTACCTCCAGATCATCAACCCCCGACGTCACACCTCTACCAGCGCAACCCCCCAGCTGCCATCCCTACCTACGCTGAGCGTCCCACGGTGTTGCCCATCAGCTCCCTGCAGGACTTGTCAGTGGGTCTGGGCAGGACCACAGGGGGGCGGGGGGCTGACTCCCCTCTCTCGATGCTGTCGGTGAACCACGAGGAGCTGGAGCGCTCGCCCAGTGGGTTCAGCATCTCTGGAGAGCGAGAGGGGGAGGAAGGAGAGGATCTGTCCACGGGGGGAAGGACGAGACCCAGGCCGAGCTACCTGGCGGAGGGGGAAACTGACTCTGAAACGGACCCCTTCACTCCCAGTGGGGGGCCCCTGCCCCTCTCCTCCACGGGGGAGGGATTTGGTGACGCTGTGTGGAACACGCCACCCTGAGGGATTTGTGTGACTTCACAGAAATCCACGACTCTGAGTTAAGACCTTGAATCCAGCCCATGCCTCTAAACCCAAATCAGTTTGGGTCAAATCTCTGGACCAAACTTGGAGTGCAGGTGGGTTAATCCGCTGCTGCCGCAAGGTCAGGGGTAAGGTCATCGACCTTCAGAGGCCACAGACGATCTCATCCACTGACCCTCAGCACCGACAGAGCCATGGCATCGAGACTGCCCAGAGAAAAAGGGAAACCTGACCGTTTGTAAAGTTCAACTCTGTACAGCGCACTCTTCGCAAAACTTTAGCTAAAATAAAAAGAACATTAATATACATACTATATACACCCGAAAGCTTTATCGCTGCAAAGCCAACCACACTGCATGTAACGCATGCAATTTTTAGTGTAGACATTGCAAAGTTCAGGACATCAGGAAACGGAAAGGAGATCGGATGGATACATATACTTGCTATGCCATTTTGTAACACTTATTTTTTTATATGACAACATTTTCATTGTTTTTTGCATGGTTTGCATGATAATGCACCATTGGAGGGGGGGTTATGGTTGGAGCGTGATACTAGAACCAAAAGTCTCCTGCCTCTTTGTTTTGTACGTTGTTTGGTGTGTGTGTGTGTGTGTGTGTGTGTGTGTGTGTGTGTGTGTGTGAGATAGAGAAAGACTTGGGTTACAAACACTGGCAGACGTCTTTCTCCAGCTCTTCTCTTCTGTCACGTTGTTTTCTCACCACCGTGCTCTTCACTTGTTTTTCACCACTTCATGCATCTAAACTTTCCACTTGAAAAGGACAAAAAAAATGAATTCGCCAAAATTTAAAACATTAAATCTCTGCTGCTTTGTTGGCAAATGAATTCAGGGATATAAACCACCTGTAGGTCTTCAGTTTACAAAGACTTTCTGAGCGTCTTGACGGCTGAGTTCAGTTCATCCCGACTTGAATGGAATCAGATTCATGTGATCAGTGACAAATAGCAGCTGAAATTCCCAACTTTTATTCTTCTTAGGTAAAAGAATGAGTGGAAGTGGAACTGGCTCCGACAGACTTCACTTCACTTCAGACACAACTTGTTGTCTTGTTGATTTGCAGTCGTTGTGAGTTTATTCCAGACACACACACTTTCTTTCACCAATAGAAGCCCCCGACTAGTATGTCTGCTCACCCTGTCCTGTGCTCTGATTGGCTGTAGCTCCATTTACATAATTAACGGAAGACGAGTCACAGGAGGCAACGTGTCGTGTCGGCGAGCCTCTCAAATCTTTCACTCTTAGATATTGGTGGATACCGATTGACCGAAGTGCAGAGAATAAGATCCCAGGAGTCCCAGGAGATATAAATACTGCTGGCTCCACAATGCTATTATTATGAATTCATATTATTAATGTTGAGATTACAAAAAGAGCAGCACATCTTTAAAAAGTAAAAAGATGGAACATAATGTGCTCTTTTGTCGCTCACTGCTGCTCTAAACCTTCCAGTCATGAAAGTGACACTGAAATCAGCCCTGTATTGTAAAGTGAACTGTAAAGATACTCGTAGGTGATTGGCTGCGGAGGATTGAAACGTTAGTTAAAAAGCCGCAGCACCAGTTCTCTGGAAGAAGCTTCACAGAAGATCACGTATTGACCTTAACTGCATTTACTACTTTAGATTTAGGACGACACTGATACTGAATGTAACCTCTGAAAACCAACTATATCTACACACATGAATTATTACTCAGTTATAGCATGTTCAAGCACCTTCAGAGTCAGCTGACGTTTACAGAGGAGCCTCCACACCGGGCTTCAGCTCCCACTGGGTTCGTATTGTTTCAAATGAACTTCCACGACATCGTCTTTTTCGTGATTCGCAGCAAATGTTACGTTCCACCCGGTTAACTCCGTGGATGTTTCCATTAGCCGGCAACATCATCTTCACAAGTTAACACCACTTTTATGATTTTTATGAAGATACAACTGCCAGAAGGGAAAAAGCTTGCGAGAGACAAAGGTCACATGATATCAAGCGTCGCCACGACTAAGATTTCAACTTCTCCAAAGTGAAAGTCAGCAGCAGTTTGGAAGCTGGGAAACACAAACACTCGTGAGTTGATCGATTTTCATCCTTTGGCCTGATGACGTTTAATGTCCTTCACAAACTCTGTGGTCTAAAGCATCATGAAAACCCTTTGAGACATTATTTCTACTGAAAGAACTCGTCAACGTCAGGACGCTGGAATCAGACGCACAAAGAAACTGTTTTCTGGGTTTTCTGTTGAAATCTATACGTCTTGAGCTCATCGAAAATCTGTCGACTCCTAAATTTAGACATGATCAGAGATATGAGGTATGTTTGTTTACATCACGTTCACATCATCTGCTCTTAAAACTGCAACAAACCTTCCTGCGTCGCCCTCGGGTGGGAAACTCCACCCGCCTGGTGCCCCGAGCAGGTTAAAACAAGCGCTACATCATCCTAATGAAACCCGGTGTGGAAGCAGTAATTAGTAAAATTGTCAAGGTGAACCAAACACTTATTTACTTACTTATATTGTTATTATCTACTTAACTACTTGTATTCCAGTTACTTACAGTATTGACTGAAACCGTTCGATTCAAACACCAATGGTCACCACATAGAGATACAGAGATCATGATGACATATCCCTGTAGACATTCATTCAATGTGCCTCTGAAGCAGGAAACATCATCAACAACGTCGTCATTCTGTATTTAGTGTTTCCATCATCTCATCCCGAGCACACGCAGCGGATCGATGATCGTCGATCTGTTTCCTTCTGTCGTCATTTGTCCTTTGCTGAAACTAGGTCACAGCTCCGTCTTGCTTTTGTAAAATACTGATTTTCGTGTCACTTCTGCTTTATTTTGATGGTCAGTTTTGTTTTAAATCTGTTTTCCTTCCTGTTCACGCTGGAGTCGCTCAGTCTCGTTTGGTTTAATTCTTCAACACCAGTGGTTTTGTTGCCTCGTAACATTCAGTTACATTTCCAGAAACTCTCGTGAGGGTTCATCGCTTCCTTTTGAAATGTTGCTTCCTTCCTTTCGTTACGGGCATTTATCAACTGAAGAATATCACTGGACTCATGAAACCACATTGGTATGTTTATGGTCACATGGCTCACTACTGTTAAATCAAACATTTTAATATTTTGTAAATTGTTGAAGAGAAAAAATTGTCTTCCAAAGACACAAAGACACACTGGAAAGAAAAAGTGATGCTAGCAAACACAGTTGATCTGAATCCTGGAATGAAAACATTTTTCAGATTGTGATTTATTTATTACTCCAACAAACCTGAATCAAACCTTCTCAGGAATTTAAAACAGTTTGAATAAAGTTTTAGATAGTCTCCACAAATCAGCCATAAAATGTCAACTGTTATTCTCTTAAAACAAATAAAACTAATTATTTTGCCTCTTTCCAAATTGAATCAACAGGTTTCATCATTTAAATTTTGTCCTGATGAAAGTGCAATAATCTGCCTCTTGTTCTTTTATGAAACAACTACAATTGTCTTGTGTTTTTAAAAAGGGTCTTACGACGATTGTGTTGTTACGCGTGAGCCCCAGCCCTCGATACGTCATCAGGAGAGCTAGCATTACTTTTTACGGTGAAAACACGTTTCCAGTTACGGTTCCTGTCCACGTTGATTGTGTGTGTGTTCTTCTCAGACATGATACTGTGTTGTTTCGCTCTTTGTGACCACATGTTACTCAATGTTGTGTTTTTACATATTTTCGCCGTCGACGTCCTCGCATCAGGCCTCTGACAAATAGAATGAGAAATCAATGATACATAAAATCATAGTATGACAGAGAAAACTCAACAAACATGACTGACCCATGTTTCAGCTGCACACTTAAGTCTCGTTTATTGGAAAATTATCCTTTAACTGTTAATTGGACAGTCAGCATTAAGCTGTTTTAAGAGGTGTGATGGAATTCTATTATTTTACTTTTAGAATTGGCAGTGTTGTCCCTGGTGGTCGTTTCAAACCTTTAAACCTTCACTCTTGATTTGCCCGGTCACGTGTCTTGTCAAGGTTCTGGTGCTAATCCTGTTTGAATCCTTTAATGTAACGATATTTTCCCCAAATCTACACGCAAGTCATTCAAACACTAAAGTATGAATAGTGTTGAGTTTCAGTGACATCTTGTGGGTTAGCTCAGTTTCTGGGCTCGTACCTTTAACCTCTGGAACTGAATAAACTTCCCTGTCTGCACACTTTTCATCCTCCTGCTGTCCTGAAGGCTTTTCTCTTCTGAATGTACAAACAACTGTGGAGAAGCTTGGACATGCAGCAGTTTGTTGGACGCCTGCAGGAATATAACTCACAAAAAGCCAAACACACGTATTTCACTTCGACGCTACGATATCAGAACTGTTTTTTATAAATCTAAAAACTTTGTAGGTGACTTAAATCTTAATCCTGCCCCCGTCTTTCAAAGCCATAATCTGGAATCACACATTTTCAACCCACTGTTGCCCTCTTACACGTGCACTTATCATATGTGGAGACTTACATGTGTGTGTCTTTTACTTTCTTCATCTGTGTGTGTGTGTGTGTGTGTGTGTGTGTGTTGTTGTCGGTCCGTGCATTGATTGTGAATGCAAAGGAGCACTTTATGGCATCTGTGTATTCAAGAGGGCAATAGTGCTTGCTGTGATTATTCTGTCGAGGTCACATTCACTGTAACTGCAAACCGAGCAATGCACTGATCCACACATTCTACATAACCTGTCATTTCACAGACATTTTGATTGCTATAAATTATTTGTGCCTTTGCCTTCTGCAGTACATTTCTTTTCAATGTCATTATTTTTTACTGAATGCTTTTTCTCGCTGTGGCTGTTGTAAAACACGGCTGTTGGTAATATCCTGGAGGGCGGCTGCGTTTACACGGATCCTAACTCTCGCTTCCAGTCTGTGAGCTACGCTAACGGCCAAACACACCCTGGGTTCATCCCTGTGCTGGGTTAGCATTTAAAAATAGAATTAAAAGGTGTATCGTGTGCACATCCAGCTCAACTGAACAAAAACACAAGCAGATGAAAAGGAGGCAGAAGAGGCAGTTGCACGGTGAATTTAGATTTTCAGCAATATTTAAATTCTTATTTGACTCTGGGTAAGATGACGAATAAAGACATTTATCTGACATTAAATAGTTCTTCACAAACATGTCGTCAATAAGCAACAGCAAACAGAGCTCAAGTGTCATGATAGAGGTCCAGTGGAGAACAAATACAAATAGTAATTGGTTTTAACGAGGTTTAGGTTCAGATTCGTTTTTAAGACAAATCAAACCTGTTATAACCACAACGGGAATCTTTTCAGTTCACGTCCAACATTGTCTTCGTCACATTTGTGCATCAGATGGACGAAAAATACACAGAATATTCTGAAATTAAATAAAATCTAAAATGCTACAGCACCTCAGCATCCCTACGTGTTCGAAAGCTAGAGCTCCTGCTAGCTCCTGCTCCGTTAGATGTGCAAAGCAAACATCTAATTCAATGAGTTGAATATTATATATTAATATATAATATTCAACTCATTCATTTCATTAAAACCCATGAAAATATCCAATAAACAACAACATTAATGAATAAAAACTTATTTCATATCCTGCCTCGATAAACAGCATCAACTACATTACAATTACAATTACAAATAGAAATTGTGCCAAAAAAACTGCCAACTGTGTTAAAAACAAACTGCCTGACATTAAATAACAAAATATTTCTAGTTTCAATCTTGAAAGAATAGAGAACACAGATTTAGATAGGATGTTTAAAACCCTGTTTACTGTTTGTGTGTAAATGCAGCCTGGAAACCTTGTTGGTGAATGAAAAAGAAAAGGTGTTGAACACGGATATTACTCACAGCTTCGTGTGAGCTGAACGAACAGCAGCTCGGTTCGATTTTGGTTTTAAGGGAAGTTAACTTTACACTAGTGGCCTTCAGAGCTGTGCATCATTTCTCTCATTTCTCATCTCTATTCTGTATTAGATCACATCTTTCTTTCAATGATATAATATGCAAATGTGTTCTTACTTGATTTTTTAATTTTTTGTCTTTTCAATTGCACCAGTTATTAATAAAGTATTGAATTGAAAATTGCGTGAGTGGACTTTGTATGAAGGTGAATAGAGATGACGTCATTTAAACTTTATCCTCAGAGATTTTCAAAAGGCTTTAAGCTAAACAGACGTTAGCTTCTGCTTCATGTCACTTATATATATTTACAATATAATAACCATAAACGTCTCAACGTCATGGGTTTAGTGTAGGGGTCTTTTGCCTTTTGCAAAGTAAGCATTTGAATTGCTCATGTACAGTTTGATACAACCTGCATTAGAAAAGCTTGAGAAATATCATAAAAGTGATGACACACGTTTTCATAAAGCCTGGATGTGAATGAATTAAATACATTCGTGCAAATAAATAACATACACTGCTCATATATGTTAATAAGGCACATGAGTGAGATAAGGTCATGTGAAGAGTTCGGGTTTCCTACATATAAACAGGACATCCAGGCCGCCTGGTGCCTGGTGGGCAGTTTGTAGAATCTGTTAATTGTTGTTCTCTGTCCTTTGGTTGTGATTTTGCATGTGTTGTTATTGTGTGTGTCTGTAATCGTTCAGTGTGTCTTTGTGTCTGCAGTCGTTTGACGTCTCTTTCAGGTGCAGATGGAGCAGAAGCGTTCAGGTTCTGAACGTCAGTGTTTAATTCACACTGGAGATGCAGAACTCACCTTTAAGTGTTTCCCTTCATTCTTTATTTCCCATTAAGTCGCTGGTGTTTCCAGAGCATGAATTTGTAAAACTTACACATTTATTATATCTTGTAAATCCAGAGCATCAGCTCATACTGAGAGGTAGAATAACGGCCCACAGAGAGAACACAGCCACATATCGTATGTGCTCAATTTCTTACTGGTAATGATCATTAGCTGAATGGGTGTCGACTCCCAGCGGGCAGCTGTTCCCAGGCCATCAGCAGTTTCCTCCTCTGCCTGAATGTGACCCCCCCCTCACATTGTCCACGGATCCTCCCCACGGCTCGTGTGTCGCTCCAGAAGCTTCTCATTTACCTGCACCGCAAAACCTTCTCAACAGGAAAGACTCTGTAACCAGTTCGATTCCTCCCCAAGATAAATGAAAAACTTGTGTCGCTCGTCCACGTTAATAAAAACATGATTTTGTGTATTTTGGGTTTGATGCTGTGAAGTTCACAGGAGCAGGTAAAACTAGAGAGTGTGTCAATACATAATTACTCCTTTGTTACTCTGCACTGTAACTTTTTAACATTTCTATCTGAGTTCATATCAATTGATATTTTCTGTAACTGATATTAAAAGATTTGCTGTGGTCACACTTCATGATTGGCCTTGATTGGGATGTTTTCCTCTTTAAATATAATAAAGATAATTCTGCTTCTGCTGCATCTAACAGTTCAGTAGAATGTGTTTGTGTCTCAGTTGTTGCTGCCGACCACAGAAGTGGAGTCTGTGTTTGATGAGGGATGTTAGAGATTTAGAGCCAGTGGTGAATGTGGAGCTTTGTGCTCTGCAGCCTCCCCCGATGACGGCGCTGGAGATCCATCCTGATGACGACATCGTGCAGGAACCAGAGCACGTTGGTAAAACTCAACACGCCCGTTTGACAAGAGGCTCGAACCTGAGACGTCTGCAAACGAGTTCCTGACTCAAACACCGACGCCGGCTGAGGACGAGACACCGAAACAAGAGGAAAGTCGATCGCACTCGTGTCTTCTGTGTTTTTCTGGTGACAGCAGAGCTTCAGCTGGACCATGGCAGGTTCACAGAGAACCACACCGTCTCCACGCTGCTGTTTAATCATCTGGGTTTCTACTATTTTACTCCTCGTCTTCTTCATCCCAGGTTGGTCTGAACTCTTCTTCATTCAACACCTGTTGGGTCATATGGTTGTAGAAGCTGTTTAAAAAGTGGAGGAGGTGTTTCTTTTGAATGTCAGCAAGTGTGAGCTCCCTCCACACGAGCAGCGTCTCTAATCAGCTGCTTGTCATCACCCAGTTCGTGTTGTGGTTCTCAGACGTCACTGGTCACGTTTAGCTCCTGGTTCTGAAGCTGACCGGCTCCTGCTGTCGGGGCCCCTCTCTTCGTCTTCTTAAATCAGGAGCGAGAAATGTGTCGATGTGACGAATGAAATGTCCTGAAAGTGGAGTTTTACTTTTTAGTTGTATATTTCCCGACAATAAGAAACCTCCCAACACGGCAGGAATCAGGAATAAAGCTCCGATCACATTCTGAACAAATTGATTGTCTTTGAATGTTGCTTCACTTCCCCAGGAGGAAGGTCCCAGTCAGTTCTACTTGCTCTGCACAGTCCTGGACACCAACACTTCAAAACAGTCAAAGTAATAAATGAATCACCTGTGACATGGTTTTCGTCTCTGCAGCTTTCAGACACGGACAGGACGTCAGACACAGACGGGACGTCCTGGACTCCACAGGTACATTTATCACTGCTTAGTTTTTAGGTTTCAGCTCAGCTCCGCTCACAGACTCCACTGGGTTCGAATCCCAGATGTTTTAGCTTCATGTCAGGAGAGGAAGAGGAGACGTGTCATCCATCTTTATTTACATGATGCTGTCTCTCACAAAAATACAGCACACAAAGAAACGCGTGAAGAAAATAGATCAGTTTCTGTGTTGCTGCGTTTAGAGAAACTTCCAGAATATAATCTGTGCATAATAAATGTCCACATGGTCTTGATATATGAGACGAAGCTTTACAGTGACTGGAGTTAGCTGCGCCCCCGGGGCCAGTGGCTCCAGGTCACTGACGCTTTCCTGTGATTTTAGAACATCCTGCAATTATTGAGCCACATTTTTGCTGATGCTGCTAATTCCACAAAAGAGATCAAATACGTTCCCATTGACTTCACTGTCTGCTTTTATTTCCCAGAAATCCCAGCAGAGCACATCGACCCCGCTGCCATCGACCTCACCCCCCTCGTCAATACTTTAATAAATTCAAGTCAATCGGGTACGTTGTCATAATATCATTCATGTGCAGATCAATTCTGAGCTGTAAATCGTTCATGTTCCACATGATGAATCCTCCGCGGAGTCAAACTGCAGGATGGATGATGTCCGATCTGATGGAAGCACAGAGGTTTGAGTCTGGTAGAGAGATGAAGTGTTTGTGTGGAATCGTCCTGTCGACAAAACATCTGCAGGATTTTCCTTTTGGATAAATGAGAGAAACAAAAAGATTCAACAATTCATGTTCTGTCGAATAAGATAAACTCAACAGAATCAGACTGGTTTGTTTTTTTGTGATTCACGAGACCAAACAGACGGAGGATAACGAGGCAGCCATGATGTGGGGGGGTCAGAAGCAGGTTTATCTCCAACCTGGACCTCAGCCTCAAGGCTCGGACTCAAGTCCAGGAGTGTGACGTGATTTCCTCTCAGTACTTTTCACTCCCGGTCAAAGTTTTCATATCATTTCCGTTGATGCTGCTTCTCATCACCTCGGACATCTGCGTTTCTTTGTTATTCAACCGATTTCCATGAAACCTGGAGGAAGCTTGTGGCTCAGAGAAGAAATCACTCAGCTGTGCTTCAGATCAGAATCAGGGGACAAATCCAGCAGCTTTTAGTCCTAAATCCTGATGAAACAATCCGACATGTTTATGGGATGATATTTAGAGTGTGTGTGATCTGGTTTGGATCAAAATCAAAATCCAGGTGGTTTCATTGGTGGACGTGTGAGATCCACTGAGGGACATTTAACTTTCAGTTATCATCACAATAATGTGACGGTTTAACTCAGATTTCACTTTTTTCTGGACGTTGAAACGTGAAATCAAACCAAATCAATGAGTTTTGCTCTGATTTCAGTCACAGTTTGTATTTCCTGGTCTCTGTTGTGGTTCAGGTGATTCACAGTCAGTGACGATCTGAGTGATGTTCTGTGTCTCAGGCTCCCGTCAGCTGTTCTCCCTCCTCAGCGTGACGTCCTACAGCTCGCTGGCTCTGCACAAGCTCACCCTGCTGGTGTACAACAGTAAATAAGCACTGACACCACATTCAGACAGTCAGACATTTCACTGTGGGTCTCAATATGATGAGTGTTTGGGTTCTGGGGTAAATCTGTGTCAAACATAACTTTGTCACCAGTGCCATCTAACGGTGTGGGTGTGTAACTGCATGTAATCCCATGTTATTGACACGTTATTGGCACTTTATTAAAAAGATCATTAATGTGTTGGTTTTTCAAAATCCACAGGATTAACATTCACTCACGTGCACTTCACCACCGGAGAGACCAGGTTTTAAATCAGGGCTTAAAATGATAAGATTGAAATGAAGTTATGAAGTGAATGGTTCAAATCAAACATATTAAATACGCAGAGTAAAATTAGAGGAAATCAAACAGATTATAAATCAGATATAAATCAGTATCATCTTTAATGTTTGCTGATATCAAAACTTTTATTTATTATCTTACAGATTTACCAATGTAGGAAAGGTTTACATTTATGTTAAACTTTAAATTGTTTTTTTATTGATCAAACCTCAGTTACATTTGTTTGACATAAGGGTTTGATGACAGAATTTAAGGATTCGTTTTTTTGTATATATAAATATATATATGTATATTGTCTGAATATAAGTATTTGTAAAACCACATTGGTTGGATATTTAAATGAAAATACACATGTGTGTCACGCTGGAATATTTGAGTTGAGGCTCTGTTGGTTTGTCTTCATTAACTCTGTTTGAGTGTCAGTGTCTCTTGTCTGTTTGAATAAGTTGAATGTGTATTTACACCAGGACACGACAAACAGCACAGAACCTTAATCCTCAGGTTTAACTTCTCTGAACTCTCGTTGTTTCTTGAGTTTCCAGCATCAGAAGTGTGGAGAGCGACGTGTTCAGGAGAAGATTCTGTTACTGTGTCACCAACGACACCAACGATTTAACTGGTGAGAAACGTCCCCAACGTTCGCTCCTGTTTCAGTTATTCTTCTGGTTTTAATTGATCTGTCTTTATCTTCAGATTTCACTGCCGTGCTGTTGGATGTGATCGGAAACTCGACAAGTTACCTGCACGAGCTTTTCAAATCTGCCTCCATTTTGTCAGGTGAGTTCACAGAAACGTGTGTTTGTGTGTTTTGTAAAAAGCTTCTTCTCATGAGGTTTTCTTCTGTGTGTCAGTGAGTCACAGGAACAACTCGGGCTGCATCTACATCTGCGTGATGGCAGGAAAGACGGGTGAGTGGAGCCGCTCTGCTGCGGGAAGTGTTGTGTTCAGATCATCGCCAACACGCCACCGGAGAAGCTCCTGCTGGGTTCGAACATGGGTTCATCCAGTTTTTACTTGGAGGCTGGCAGGAGAAACTCCAGAGGAACTCCGGAGAAACTCCAGAGAAACTCCAGAGAAACTCCAGAGAAACTCCGGAGAAACTCCAGAGAAACTCCGGAGAAAATCCAGAGAAACTCCAGAGAAACTCCGGAGAAACTCCGGAGAAACTCCAGAGAAACTCCAGAGAAACTCCGGAGAAACTCCGGAGAAACTCCAGAGAAACTCCAGAGAAACTCCAGAGAAACTCCAGAGAAACTCCGGAGCCTCTGAGTCACACTTGTGAATTTAGACCTGCAGAATTTTTATTCTTCCACCATTGAAATTAAGTTTATTTATCATTTTTTTAAATATGGCAATATTTTTAGCCCCTGATGACGTCAGTTCAGATGAACTTATTTTCATATTTTCAGTATCAAAATATTTGCTCAAATTTAACTGATGAAGAAGATGATGATGATGATGATGATGAAGCTCAGTGTGTGTCTTGTCCAGGACCAGAGGCTCCAGAGCTCTGGGACGTCGGCTCCATCTCGCCGCTCTTCAACCAGACGATCGTTGAAGGACCACACGGAGGTTTGATGCCTCCAGTCAGACACTGAACATGAGAAACTGTTTGAACTTTGATGAACGTTTATATTCACATTATTTTCCTTCTTCATTTGAAACCAGGTAACGTCTCGTCCTTCAGAATTCCCGTCGGTGAGTCAGTCGTTGCATCTCGTTCTGTTGTCGTCCGTCCGACACTAAAGAGACGTTTCGTCCTCTCTTTCCAAACATCTACTTTCTGCAGATTGGAACCAACTGCCCACGAATCTGAGTCACACCGCTCCGTCAGGGATGAGCTCGGTGTTGACCAGCAGAGTCCACGCCACTGCACACGGTGAGTCTCCTGTGACATCATGACGCCCCACATTGATTCACACATGTCCTCAGGAGTAGTTTGAAGGTCTCCAGGTTCGGTCAGTGACTGCTTCCTCTTGTTCATCAGTTTCACCAGCGAGTAACCACGACACGGCTGCGACAACAGCTAAGATGGCCGCCGCTCGACAACTGACCAGCGTCGTGCAACAAAGTCAAACTACAGCAGACGCACCTGAGACGACGACAATGATACCAACGCAAAACACAATGAAACCAACCGTGAATACAGAGCAGTCACAGGCGGCAAGTGTTCTGCAACCGACAACAAGGTCAACGACGACAACTGCTGCAAGTACAACACAACTCGCCACAGTGTCGTCCGAGCACGTTACATCCTCCCCAGTTGTTAGTCTGACCCGGCTGACCTCATCTCCACACCTGAGAACCACAACCCAGCCCTGGACCCCCCCCCGCCCTCTGAGCTGGAGAGCGACAACACCCAGCAAGCAACCAGAGAAACCAGGTGAACATGTCTGGGATCAGTGGGTGTAACATGATTTGAATTCTATATCACACCACCGGTCGTAGTAGTGGCAGCGCCCCCAACACCGTCATGATTCACACACAGTCAAAACGCAAGCAGAGGTTATTTAAATCAACACAACTTGTTTACCTGAAACCAGCAGCTTGGTTATAATGAGTCTGATGTGTGAGTGTGAACAAGGAGAAAGTGTGAGTGTGTGTGTGTCTGTGTGTGTGTGTCTGTGTGCGTCTGTGTGTGTGTGTGCGTGTGTGCAGAGCTGGAGCGATCCATGCAAGCGGCTGAGATGGTAACCACGGTAACGCAGCACGGCCCCTTCATGTGAAGCTTTGATGATTTTTTTTTAAGCTGCAAAGGTTAAAAGCAAATTAAGGTCAAATATTCATGTTTGAATGTCGAGAGAGAAAAAGACTCACAAGGTCGAATCCTTTCAGAGATAACGTCAGGATTCAGGAGCTTCAAAACAAAAACAGGCTTATCGTTCTGAAGATGATGAATATTTAATAGAAGCAGAAAAGAATATTCATAAACACAGATGATGCAGGAAACTCTAAATGATATGACGTATGGATTATAGGACGTTAAAATGTGATAAAGACGTAAACATGTGTTTTGGAAGAGATTCTTTAAACACGTAAAGGAGGATTTTTGACAATTTAAAATCAAAATGTTTTAATATGGACATTTTAACAGAATGTATTTTAAAAAGATTTTGAGCAATAATCAGTTTTCCAGATGTGAAACTGTGAACCAGCGCACATTTCAAATAAATGACCCTGAACACATGATGTCTCTGCTGTAAGGTTCACATGCATATTTCCCAGTACAACCACTGGGTGGCAGTAACACCTCACCCTAGAAACCACGGACCGCTGCCCCCCCACTGAGTTCTGCCTAGCAACGAGTGGAGGGGCAGCAGTGTCCTCCATGATTTGTCAGTGAGTCATTTGTGTGCAGAGAAGAGTGTTTGTTGCCAAGCTGCACAGCTCACACACACACACACAGACACACACACACACACACACACACACACACACACACACACACACACACACACACACACACACACACAGACACACACACAGACACACACAGACACACACACACACACACACACAGACACACACAGACACAGACACACACACACACACACACACAGACACACACAGACACACACACACACACACACAGACACACACAGACACACACACACACACACACACACACACACAGACACACACCTGGGATCGGAAGCGTTAGCTCATTGGCGGAGTCTGAAATGCTTCTGTGTTGATTTGTAAACAGCAACAGATTTGATTTAAAGGTTCAGTGTGTGGGATTCAGAGACATCTAGTGGTGAAGTGTCATGTTGCAGCTGAACACCCCCCCCCCCCAACATGAGAGAGAACCTGTGGAAGCTTCAGTTGTCATAGAAACTCTGCCTCCGTAGCGAGGACCTGCTCCTGATGTAGATATAAAGTATGTAAATATAAATAATTTTAATAAAAAAAGAATTTAAATATAAAGTATTTAAACATAAAGGGCTACAGTGAAGAAAACAACAACAACAAGTATATGAAGCTTGTTTGTGACTAACTCTGGGACGTCTGGCTCTGTCCGTCGAGAGGCTGTCCGTGGAGCAGGCCGGAGCAGGGCGGGGAGTCGGCGTCCAGCAGCACGACCACGGTCGGCGCTCACAAGCTGCAGCCCTGCGTCCTCGAGCTCTGCAAGTTCTTCTCGCAGTGTCTCTGCAGACCCGTCAGCCACAGGACACGCGTGACAAGGTTTTCACATCTCTAAACACCACAGTGCTGCAGAGTTAATCACATGCTGGGACGAATTTAAGTCAGAATTTGGATGTGTTGATGTTGTGTTCCAGGTTCTGTGACGACAGCCACCTCTGGTATGAAACACACACGTCTGAGGTGTGTCGGCGCGTCAGGAGAATCTCCTTCTCCAGAAGTGAGTGGAACTAGAGGAAGGTGGATGAGTCTGCTCCCCATGAGAGTGTGAGGCTTCCTGAAGCTTGACTGGGACGTCACAGATCAGTGGACGTTTACATTTACTATGTCAACAACTGACTAATACGGATATTTCAAATACCGAAATTTGAGCTGATCAATAATTCCTAAGATGTCGTTATCAAACGCTTCCTGTGTTTTCTAACTAAAACTTACTTTTATGGACGTAGCCTAACTTCCACTATTCCTTTAATTTCAGGGAAAAATAAAACTAAAATTAGATAAAATGCTTAAACCTTCATGGTTTTCTGATAGAAAAACTAAAATGTAAAGAGCTTTGATAAATGATGTTTCTTTTCCAACAGGAAACAGATGAGGTCATTATGTAATATCTGATCAATTCAATGTTTAATACGTGAGTCGTTTGTTTTTAAAGAATGACAGTAACGATTTCTGTTTCTCGTGGAAGTCGTGTCAGCCCGGCTGTGAGTGTGAGTCAGAAATAATTGGGGAGCACACTTCCTCCCTCACCTGACGTGTCGGCCATGTTGCTTGAAGCTGGTATCAGAGCTCATTACTGAGCAGCGTCTCTGCAGGAGCCCGTGAGCAGCCGCCGCCGCGAATCCTCACAGCTAATGGGCTCAAGAGGTCACAGAGAGACGCCTCTCCCACAGCTTCTGACACGCCGCTGATCCCACGCCGCTGATCCCACCGCCGGGCCATGCTGCCGCATCAGGCCTCCTCCCGCCGCTAATTAGACCTCAGTGTGTATTTTTAGAATCGGATTTTAGTGGAGTTTGATTTGAAATTGGCATCAAGGCCTGTCAAGGCAAAGCCAAGTTATATATATATATATATATATATAAAATATATATATTCATATATAACACAGTTTAGATAAGAATGTTTTACAGATGCATAGAAAAACATCCAAAATAAGACAAAAGCAAAATGATAGAAATACATTAAAAGTCATTATTTTCAAAAGGCAAAAACAAAGAAGTTGTGTATTTGATTTATTGTGCTGCAGCAAACCAGAGTGTCTCATTGTGTGGTTCAGTTCAGTCTGAACCTAAATATCAGTGATGACGAGAAGACGCACACAACGAACACATGAAGCTTCCGACTGATTTCACTGAGCTGACACTTTCATCTGACTGCAGACAATCTGACTTCACCTGTCACACATGAACACAAATAAATGTGAGTGAAGCTGCAGCAAATGGAGCCTAACACTCGGAAATTAAAGGACTTTCAGTAAAAATGAAAACTGGATGAAATGAATCGTAGCCTGATATATTTTGTATTCGGAGCAGGATCTTAGTGCAGCTCACAGGATTATTTTATACTTCTGTGAGTTTGTTATTTCAAAGATGAGCACATGAAAGAACTCCAGTCTCCAGTGTCACTGACCTGTTTGTCCTTCTTCTCTCCTCCTCCTCCTCCTCCTCCTCCTCCTCCTCCTCCAGATCTGAAACAGAGATGCTTGACAAAGATGTGCAATAAGCTGTGACCAGAGAGGAATTGAACACAAAGAGCCGTTCATCATCACAGGAAGTGACTGGAACCACCGACGTGCAGCTGGAGCATCTGGAGGATGTATGGACACAGTGTGACGGCGTCTTTTCCCCAAACCTCCGACGATTCAGGAAACTGTTTACAACCGGTTCACATGCTGACGTTCATCACGACAGTCTGATCTACTTCTCAGGAACAAGACGAAAAGACCATTTACTGAAGAAACTGGAGTCTTGAAATGTTCTTGTCAGTTCTTCTTGTCCCTGTCGATCAGATGACACATGACTGTACTTTCTAAACATATGACATCAGAGAGAAGTGAGGTGTGAAAGTGGAACAGACGAGTGTTTGAACAGTCAAATTAAAACACTGGATATAAATCACGAGCTTGTCTCTGAACCCATGAATATCAAAACATACAGACACCAAATAAAGTTAATTCACGAAAACGCGGGGGGGCATGAAATGAAATTCAGGTGAGAGGAAATATCTTTTCATATATTATTTGAAATTGATCTTGTTGTATCTGTGCAGAGATTCCTCTTCACTGTTGATACGACGTCACATGATGAGGATGAATGTTCAGTTGAGCTGTTCACAGGTTTTGATCTGTTCCATCTCAACCTGCTCTGGAACGGGTCGTGATGACAGTTCAGTTCTTTACATTCGCAGCCATCAGGGGAAATTCAGCATCTTGTGAAACGGGGGGGGGGGATTCAAACCACAGACCTTCTGGTCAGTGGACAACCCGCTCTACCTCCTGAGCCTCAGCCATCCTGGACAAGAGAACATGTGAAAGTATAAAAATAGAATCAAGGCAAAAACAGAGAATATTCACATTTCACTACCAGTTGTAATATTATTTGTAGAAAAAAGTACTTGAGTAAAGTGCAGTGAAACAAGAACCTTGTGTTTATATATATATTATATATAATATGAGTATATATCTGTGAAGTTCTGGCCAGTTCTTGACGTTAATAACCAAACTCTCTGAAACGAACATTGGAAGAATAATTATTTTATTTTTTAGGAGCAGCAGAGCAGCTCTGCTGAAGGTGTGAATGTGAATCTATCCACTTCCTGTGTGTCACATGACAACTGGACCATCCTCCCCCAGAAGCACCTGTCCCACACAAAGCCCCACTATCACCCCCCTGTTATTAAACCCCCCCCCCCTGCTGGTGGTCATTGATCTGAACTCCTGGGAGGATCAGATAAGAGCAGGTCGATCCCCGGGTCACAGATCCAGCCCCCCCCCCCTGCGGGACAAAGACCACTCTGTGGGTCTCCTTGTCGGGACCCCCCCTCCGTTAAAGCCTCAAATACCTGCACAGGAACCGAACCATGATAAGCTCCTGCTCCGGTGTCACCTGAGAGCCAATTAGACCTGACCCCCCCCCCCCCCCCCCCCCAGGTAGGACTGATAAACATAGTTAGTGGAGCTGAGAGTTTATTCTGCTGGAAACAAGAGGACGATGTGTTTGCTGCTGATGCTGCTCAGATCCACTCTGTGACGCATGTTTCACTCGAATGAAGAAACCTCAACAAAGAAGGTAAATCTGTTGTTCACCACTTGGGTTTTCAGCTTCGTGTTTACTGTTGTTGTTTATCATAAGATTAAAGTGGAAGGAGGAACTTTTCATCGTCAGGACTGTGACAAATTAAAAGACTCTAATGTGAAACTGGTACAAAAGTGAGAATGACCAACGAGCCTGCAGCTCATTCTCTGTGTTTCCTGCAGCAACAGACAGTTTAAATAAATGAGCTTTTTATTCTCCATCACCTTTATCTCCTCAACCTGCACCGAGCAGCAGACAGACTCAACATCTGGAACAACCAGCAGCTCAAACACAGACATTTCTCTGGAGCTGAAAGAGTTCTGGACTTTGCTGGATGTGGATGTGCAGCTGATTTCTAACCTGTGAGCAGCTCTGCAGTAAACCTCAGCCTCCTGCCTCTGAATTCACGCTCCAGTCATGTTCCTGATGTGGATTTTCATCCTGTCTGCTGTTCCTACTGGTGAGTTCTTCACAATGTCCCCGTTAATATGTCCCTCAGACAAATCCACTTAGACAAACGTTGTTTCATTACTGTATTTGATTAAATTCTTCTATTTTCAATGAGTTGACTGTAAATGATAATAATATCACAATCTGCTAAATCAAAAACAACAAACAGCGACTTGGTTAATTCAAAATATAAAGATAAAAAGCTCCCGGACATTTTTTCCACTTTGATTTGGTTGTTGATGTGATGATGTCATGTGTTTTGTGTCATTATTCTAATATAGTAGATGAATATGTGACGGGTTAAATGGTGCGTACATGAGTCATTTATAATAATCACTTTTCCATCTTCAGCTCTTTGTGCCAGCTCTGTTTTCTGCCCGGACCCAGAGGCCAGTGACCAGACTGCAGATTTCATGATTGGTAAGAAGGACGTGATGTAATAAACCGTCACACGAGACACGTGAGCTTCACTTAATCTTCATTAACGAGTCGGTTGATCACAGTCGGTGTCTGTTGGTTCACTGGGTTGAAAAGATGAGTCGACAGGTTCAGTAAGAGGCTTGAACGCAGCCAGAGAACGAGCATCCTGCAGAAAGGTCAGAGCGCCGACGGCCTTTAGTGTCACAGATACATAATCCACCAGTCAGATCCACTCATCTGCTCATTGGACGGAACGTTCCTACAACAAGAAGGAAAAGTTTACGTGTTCGAATGAGCGCCACCTGCTGCTCATGTCAGTGAACCAACTAACATTTGATAATAGCGGTGGATGGAAAAAACTTCTGTTTAATTTGGATTTAAAGTGGATTCAGTGTTTTTCTCCTTCTGAACAATTAGTTAACAAAGAAAGAAAGAAAAGCAAGTAAATCTAAAATGTAATTGAACAGATCCACAGACGACTCGATGGACCGGGCGTCGTCTGGAGAGCAGCAGCTGCGTCTCGCTCCGATCGGACTAATCGTTTCCTCCAGCTGCTGCTTGTTGTGGCATTTTGTGTTGCAGTGGTTGACATTGAGGTGGACCGGTTCACACGCTGTGATGTTCTGGGACACCTACGGTCCTAATCAGCCCCACGGGGACATCTGGCCTGCGGAGAGCTGCAGCCTAAACTCTTTTCTGCCCTGCATGCGTCTCTGGACTCAGGTTTTGGAGCAACAGGATTATCTATGATTAAATCAGTGGGCTCTCGAGATGGAAGAAATCGAGTTGGAACAAGAATGAAATTGTTTCGGGTTTTTTTGTTCTCACAGCCTCCGTGTGTTTGTCTCTGTTGTGTCCATCTTGTTGTCCTTCTCCTCTCCAGAGTGTCTGGGCCTGCGCTTCACCTGGATCCACTCCGTCTTTGATAATTTCCCCTCGCTGCTGAATTTTGCCGTGAAACTTAGGTGTGCGACGGGGCTTTGTCCACACGACCTGGAAGACTACGGCTGCTCCTGCAGACGCGTGGCGTCTGGAAAGCCCGTGGATCCTCTGGACATGTAAGTAGAGAATCGGCAGCTGGTGTTGAGATGCAGCTCGCATTAGCACAATGCTATTGGTAGCATCGTCCTCCCTGAAAGAAAAATGCGACACGAGAATCTTTGTGATTCACTGTCCTTACTGCCCCGGGCTCTCTCGCTCTAATTTCTCTTTTTACTGCAGCTGCTGCGAGACCCACAGACGGTGTTACCAGGACGCTGCCCCCTGCAGGCAGGTGCTGCCGCACCTCCCAAACAACGTCACCTGTCCGGCTGCAAACAGCAGCTGTGGTAAGTTTGACAGATATGTTCTTTCTCTGTGTCTGAACAGTAAATATGAAACAAACCTCCCAGTTACTGCTGGAAGTCGACAAGACTCCAACATGTTAAGATGGACTTTATGACTGCTCCATGAAAGGGAAGCCACAACATCTGGATTTCCCCCTGGTGGCTGGGTGCAGTAAAGGTCATAACCCCCACCTCCTCCATGTTAGTGGACGGGACCTCGACAGCAGCCTGAGATAATCTTCTCTTGAGTCGAAGCTGAAAACACGTAGTTTTATCGCTCTGCTTTTCCTGATTTCCTCTGAGTGTGAGTCATTCAGTATTTAATATGTGAAACACTTTACTTTGATAAGTGCTATGGAAATACATGATGATGTGATGAGTACATGTACCTTTATCCTGCTGCTGCTCCACCAGAGAACGTAGATCTATCATGACGGTGCCGTGTCTGTGGATATTAATGCACGGCCCATATTTTCTTTTCTGATCTCGGAGATGATGGTGATCGGTGTCAGCAGAGGTTCTGTGAATGTGACCTCGCCGCCATCGACTGCATGAGTCAGAGCTCGTTCGACTCGACTCTGAGAGGCTTCGCTGAGTCGTCCTGTTCCGCCACAAACCAAACAGGTACATACTTCACACATCGTGTCTTTCAGTCCAATTTTAGAAAACGATAAATGGACTTCTGTCCTCTCTTACATTCACACGTTCAAGAGATGGGTTGTTGGAGGAGGAGGGGATTGGACGACGCCCTGAGCAGAACCTGTAACACAATAAAAGTGTGCACAACATGTCAATCAGCTGAGAAAGTTACCAGCATTTATGTGTTTTATAAAGTTAAATAAAAGTGTTTCTTAAATATGAATCACACTGAAACATAAATAACTTTATAACTAGATAAGTTCACGTGGTTCATTTATTTTGAAAGTGCAGTCAAATATAAAACAATGTGTTTCAGATGTGCTCGGCGTTACCATGGAGACGGACCAAGCGTTTGGAGGAGGAGGTGAGTCTGAGTGACGTCACCACTCTGATCAAATGACGTCTGCGGAACTGTCAGGTTTCTCGAGGCCGCACGTCAGCTGTGCACCGGTTTCCGGGCGGGTCGGCGATGTCAGATCCGAGGAAGTGATCGATAGGGTAGAAACAGCTGAGTCACACCTATGTTCCTCTCAGCCAATTAAAACGGTGACCTCTTGACGTGTAATCCAGGAGCTTCCTGCCCACACAGCTGCACAAGAGAAAAGCAAGGATGGTACAAAAGGTCTAAATATAGACGCTGTTCTGGAGTCGCTCAGAGAGAAGCTGGAGTTGAGGAAGAGGAGCGGCTTCACAAAGAGACTTGTGTAGAGTCGCTCTGTTTGAATAAAGACTTCACTGATTCAGTCTTTAACTCAACTTTAAATGCACTTCACTCTATTCCATGATTTCACGTCTGAAAGCTAAAACAATAGTTGGTTTAACTTTCCTGATGCAGAGGAATGAGGATGAGATCCCAACAGAGAGCAGAGATCAAATCTGTGCTTCATACAGGACAAATCCACTTTGTTCCCTGAACAGAGATTTGATCAACAGCCACATCATCGGCTGCACAAATGTGAATTATACACTAAATATATCTACGGCTACAGATCTTTTTACACGTGTACAAAAGGTGATGTACAACATTAATACCCAAGCTCGAAATATTTGTGATCCTAAAAAGATCCCGGACATGAGTGTAAAACACGTGGTTCTTCTTTCAGATGCTCCGTCTGCAGTGAACGACTCTGTGAGCTTCCAGCTCTACAACTCTACAACAGGTAAAAGTCTTCACTTCACTTTGTCTCGTTCAGATCGTCGCTCCTAGCCCTAACCCTTTGTTCAGGTTGTTTCTACAGCAGAAGAACTAGTCGTGTGTAGGATTGTTGGGAGTTGTGTCTGTGTGTGTTAAACTCGCCCCCATTCGTGTGTGTTGTTGTTGTTTCAGTGGATTTTGAGGAAAGGGAAGGTGGCACCGAGGAGGCAGGAGAGGAGGAGACGACTCACCTGAGTTTCATCTCTAAAGGTCAAACAGTCACATCACTCCCCGTCTCGTTTCCCATGATCCTCGCTGCTGAGGCTCTTTCTGCCAGACCCGTGTTTGTCCAAGCTGCCCATGTTTTTACATTTGGCTCAAGTTTGATCGTCCTGCAGCTTCGACAACTCCAGAAATAATGTCCCCGCTGTCGGTCTCCTGCTGCTCGATGACTCACTTATTGGCTCCAACGTTTCCTGTCGCCGCTTTTACAGATTTGAATGAGACTGTGACAGAGGAAGCACTCGAGCAGGAAGAGATAAATGTGGATCCTGCATCCCACAGTCCTCCAGCATCCAGCCTGGGTGAGCCAAGAAGTGTGTGTGTGTGTGTGTGTGTGTGTGTGTGTGTGTGTGTGTGTGTGTGTGTGTGTGTGTGTGTGTGTGTGTGTGTGTGTGTGTGTGTGTGTGTGTGTGTGTGTGTGTGTGTGTGTGTGTGTGTGTGTGTTGATAACAGGATCGTATCCCTTTATATTTTATTTTTACATAAAGGAACAGTTGGTAATTTTCTCTTTTTTTATTTCAGTGACGTGTTCATATTATTCCTTCAAGTGAGCAGTGATTCATGAAGTTTAAAAGTCATAAAAACTTGTTTTACAGTAAAGAAAAAGGAAATATATTTAGATAAACAAATAGGTTTTGAAAGAAGAAATTGACAAAACACAAAAACCCTCTTGATTAAAATCAGAACAACAGAACAACACATGCGTCTGATTTTCATTTTCATTAAATTAGTTAATCTTCTGTCACAGATTCGGTTTTGTCAGCGAGTGAAGCTGAATCCTCGCTGAACTTTGCAGATGGAAGTTTAAAGACGACGTCGTCACACGTTTCTCTGAGGAGAACAACTCCCAGCGAGTCATCGGAGGAAGGTGAAGTTTTCAATTTAAAATACACTGGTACAAGAAAATGTGCACGACTCACTATGAAGGATATAAATACTTTATAAAGTCTTTGTTCACACAGTGTCTCTGCGTCTCTGCAGGTTTAGTTGTCACCACTTCATCACTGACGTCAGCAAAATCACCAAACGGCCCAAAGGCAGAAAAAACAACGACGGCGACGCCAGAATCATCTGAGGAGGACGGGAAAGAGGAGGAGGAGGAGGATGACAGTGATGAAGGAGAGCAGGGAGCTTCAGATGAGCACGGTGAGAGTCGCTAAGCAACACAACCTCCTGATAATAAGGATTCTTCAGTTCAACACTTTGACAAACATCTGATTTTAACATCAAAAAATGATCAGACTGATTCTTCAGACCAGCAGCTCGAGTGACGTCACCGGGTCGTACGACATCAAATCATTTCATGAGCAAACACAACGTCAAAATCTTGTTTTTCTTCTTCAGCCAAAGATATTTCTCCAACTTCGTCTACGACCGTAAACACCAAGACAACATGGACACAGTCAACGACGGCCGTGAGAGGAAGCACGACGCCTTCGACTGCGAAGGCGACAGCAGCTTCTCCAACAGGTCAGTTTGTGACACGTCTGTAACGTGTTGATGCAGAAGAAGTTCGCAGGTCGATTTCCCTCCATGTATTTAGATAAAGGAGGCGTGGCCTCAGCAGCCGGCTCGTCCATCTGTTACCGCTGCGTCGGTAGCTCCTTTGAGCGGCTGCATCAGAGACCGTGAATAAAGATGGACGACGTCTCCTCTTCCTCCCACTGTCCAGGAATAAAGCCAAAATATCCTGGATACGAACGCTGACAGCTGTCAATCATCACGTCTCAGCCTGTTTTTATATCGTCAAATAACTAATTCAAACCGAAACAAACATCAGTGAGATAAGAACGACCCGAAAGGACAGAAACATCTTGTCCATGTCCCATCTGCTCACATGGAGAAGGCAAGATTACACTGCAGCCAGCCACCAGGGGGCCTCCGCTGTCATGTCGTCCATCTTTATTATTATAAACTAGCTCGTTAGCATCATCACCAATGAATGCAATGAATCATGGGACAGATCGACCAGAGGAGGATTCAGCCATTGAACTGGTTTAGACCTGTTCCTCATTGAAATTCATCCACTTCTGAATTTGTAAAGCCACACACACACACACACACACACATACACACACACACACACACACACACACACGCACACACACACACACACACACACACACACACACACACACACACACACACACACACACACACACACACACACACACGGAGCTGCTGCTTCATGATTTGATTAAAACATTTAACCACTACAGTGTTTATTTTCCTCTTGACGCTCGTGTGTAATTACGAGCTGAGGCTCTGACAGGTGTCTGCGGCTCGAGGACGAGAATCACTCGACACACGAATCTACATTTCAATCCCCGGAGGAGGAGAAACGTTTGCTGCTTGAACGCTTTGTTCGATCCAGTGGAATAATGTGCGGCGTCTCAGGACCTGGTTGTTCTGCTGTTTCCTGCAGGTGGAGGAGTCGTCAGCTCCACGTCGACACCGGCATCACCTCCAGCTTCACAGGGAGGAGAGCAGAGCGTCGCCGAGGACAAGCCAACGTCCCAGAGGACGAATGAAGGTCGACTCACTCGTGCAGAAATGAACTTACTGTGAACTTTGAGTCGTCTCACGAGCAGCTTCCTCTGAGCCGAGGAACAGTTCCACATTTTAGGAAAACATCTTTTTTCATTGAGAGGATTTCAACGTCTCTGCATGCTGAATCTGAAGCTATTTATTTAACGTCTATTTAGATATTTTTTGTTTGGTCCACTAACATGGAGGAGGCGGGATTTATGAGCTATACTGCAGGCAGCCACCAGGGGGCGATTGAGATGCTTTGTATTTACAACCCCAGTGTATCAATCTGCACTTTTGCTTTAAGATCGTGAACAAAGGCCGAAAAATAATCCCCAGCGTCCTGAATCACAGCAGCAGGTGAATAAAGAGCAGAGCAACACCGAGCGGCAGCAGCGAGTCGGAGGAAAGATCTGATTAATGAGCAGAATTCAGACGAGTCATTCATCACTTAGCAGAGTTAAAGATGCTGAATGGACGATGAGTGTTTATTCAGCTGCAGCAGACGAGACACGTTTCAGATCATTTCTCACTTACAGCAGAAAAAGGTTTTACTCATCAAGTTTAGATCAGAATCATCGTGTTGTTTGTTGGTGGAAAGTAAGTTGAGTTAAATGTTTCTACATTTCAGACACATCTCCAACATATTTCAATGCAGATGAACTAGTTTCAAGAATTAAAATGTTTTTTAAACTCTGAGATCTCTGTGACCTTTGACCTCTCAAATCTCACCAGTCAATCTGATTTGTACCAAATTTCCACAGGTCCACAGGTCACGAGTGGCACCGCCGCCCCCCCCACAGCTCCCGGTGCCTCACGGGAGCAGGACCTCACCCCCCCGCCTGCTCTCGCTGCCCTCAGTCCAGGTGAGGAACAACAGAATTCACATTTCATCAACACTTCAAATGAAACATCTGCTGCAGGAAGCGTCAGAGTCACTTTACTCTGAAGGAGACGAGTTTCAGTCTTTAAAGGTTCAGGGTTTAAGATTTAGCTGAAAATAAAATAATCCTTGTGATGTTTTCTCGTTTCATCGAAATTGTTTGAATTGTTGTTTTCTTGACCCAAGAATGGTCCCTTTAAATATAAATACTATATATTTAAATACTTTTCCATGCAACTAGATGTCACTCATTTCTGCACACTGTACATATATCGACAAGAGTCCTGCAGAAAGCTGCTGGTATCTTCTTAACCTTCAGTCTCATCGCTTCAGGTCGAACGACAACGTCATCGACTTCAGAGAGAACCATCGCCGTGACGACACCAGGAAGACGGGTCACCTCCGTCGGACCCCGATCAGAGATCACCGCGACCAAAACCACCACAAAACCAACCCCGCTCACCACAGCTGAGTCCGAGGAAGAAGAGACGGACGAGCCTCGGAGTGTGGACGGAGACGTGACGGACAGCTCCCAGGAGACAGACACACACGGTACAGTTCAGTCAGACCCGGAGATGTTCCAGACATTTTACTAGAGGCTGCAGGAGAAGATCCAGAAAATGACGTCAGACACACTTGGTTCAGTTCACGTTTGAGAGCAGCTTCACTGTGAACTATGTGAATGTGCTCTGAGTGGTCGTTAGCTCTTCAGTAACGAACCCTGCTCCCTCAGAACCAGGAAGTGGTCTTCCTCTCCACACGTGACTCTCTCAGCTCCGTTAAATGAAATGAATCAATTAACAGGTTTTTCTCCGGGGTTCGGTAAAGTTCATTATATTTCAGAGGGTGTGTGAGAAACACCGGCACACTGCTCGTATTCAACACAATTCATTGTTTGGAGCAGGAAAGTGGATCATTAGAGCGGAAACGAGCACAAAGGAGCGAAGACACAATCGAACATCGAGTCATAAAACTGAAAAAAGATTCTTAGAACCTTACAAGATGTGAGGGTGAAATCCAAGAGTGTTTCTGTGATGAACCTCTGGTTTGTGGTCTGTGGACAGATGTGGCTCAGAAGAGGACGGTGCCGTTCTTCGCCTGGTCTCTGCTGGAGTCCGTTGGACTGAGCGACTTACAACTACAAGCAGACGTTAAAGGTACGACTCGGTTTGTGGACGAAACAGAAGGAAACCGTCTCATTCCAGCAGATTTCTACAAACTGAGGCGTTTGTCTGTCTTCGGGGTGAAGTTGTTGAACCCGTGTTTCTCAGCAGAATGCAGTCGCCCCTTCACGCTGTACGGCAGCGACGGTCGAGTCAGGCGGGAGATGCCGGCGCTGGGGGAGATGCTCCAGTGTCTGACGGGACGATGTCCACACGAGTACGAGATGTACGGCTGCTACTGTGGACAGGAGGCCGGAGGGACGCCCCTGGACCAGCTGGACAGGTGGGCAGCAGGAAGTGACAAAACCCACGGAGACACATTGTGTGTTTGAAACTAAAGAAAAACTGATGTCTGTCCCTCTCTGTCTACCTTTGTCTTTCCCTCCTCTCGAGATAATGTGTGGACTCTTTCAGGTCTCTGACGTGTCTTTTAAAGTTGGGAACTAAAACCATGTGAACCGTGTCTCCAGGTGTTGCTTCTTCCATCACTGCTGCCTGAAGCAGATCAGCTCCATGGGCTGCAGGTCGGACAGGAAGCTCAACGCTCGCGTTTCCTGTGCGAACAGGAAGCCACAATGTGAGTGTTTGTTACACTCGAGCAACAACGGGATCAAACCACGGAATAAGAACTGGAACGTGTCATGAATGTCTGTTCTGTAGTTTCAGTTATAACGACGTGAACAAGCAGTCAAACTGTAATTATTTGATTCCCTGATTATTCGGCCCTCTCTCTCCTCAGGTCAGGGCGTCACTGTGTGCGACAAGCTTCAGTGTGTGTGTGACAAGACCACGGCAGAGTGTATGGCGGCGGCGCACTTCAACCACAGCCTGCCGACGCAGCAGTGCGGCGGACCCGGGCCCCCCTGTCGCCGGGCCAGCAGACCCCCCAAGCCACAGCTTTCTCCTCAGTCCAGCGAGGAGAGCGAGGAGACACCGGGAGGACGCTCTGATACTGAGCCACTGAAGGAGCAGCGACCCACACAGAACACGCCTCCTCCACGCCACGTTCAAAACAGGTGAGAGAAGGAGTCAATTTAACTTTACTGTAAATATAAAAAACTAAATAAAAGATGGGACGGATCCCTAAAGTCAAACCAAAGTGTCTCCAACACCCCCTGGTGGCTGCCTGCAGAATAGGTCACAAACCGGCCTCCTCCATGTTAGCAGATACATGGACAAAAGATTTATAAAAAAACTAAGTAGTTAAATAAATATCTTAACCAAATATATACAAAGATGGTTTCATAGATAAAAGATCAAATCTAAATCGTATAGTTTATTTAAATGTATAATACTTAACTCTCTGAATGAAAGAAGCTTCTTTATGTATCAGGACAGAAATCTGTAAAATGTTGTCTTTGTGCAGCGATGAAAGTTCGGACCAGAAGGACAAGGAGAGGTTGACTCCTTCCGTCGAGCCGGCTCCACCTCCTCCTCCACCTCCTCCACCTCCTCCACATCTCTCTCCTGACTCCAGTGACGAGAGCCGAGAGACACAGACACTCAGTGGGATTCAAACCCAAAACCACCGGCCAAGTCCAGAGCAGAGCCACGCACACCGGCCATCAATGAAACCAGGGGAGAGAGGGGAAGAGAAAAAGGAGGAGGAGGAGGAGGAGGAAGAGGGTTAAGAGGAGGAGGAGGAGGAGGAGGAGGAGGAGGGTTAAGAGGAGGAGGAAGAGGGTTAAGAGGAGGAGGAGGAGGAGGAGGAGGAGGAGGAGGAGGGTTAAGAGGAGGAGGAAGAGGGTTAAGAGGAGGAGGAGGAGGAGGAGGAGGGTTAAGAGGAGGAGGAGGAGGAGGAGGAGGAGGAAGAGGGTTAAGAGGAGGAGGAGGAGGAGGAGGGTTAAGAGGAGGAGGAGGAGGAGGAGGAGGAGGAAGAGGGTTAAGAGGAGGAGGAGGAGGAGGAGGAGGAGGAGGAGGGTTAAGAGGAGGAGGAGGAGGAGGAGGAGGAAGAGGGTTAAGAGGAGGAGGAGGAGGAGGAGGAGGAGGAAGGAAAAGGCAAATATCTTTTCTAAAGATCTGCAGATAAATTTGTGAACAGATGTAATTTATAGAAATGATGTTGAAAATCAAATGTTTGAGGTTTTCTCTTCAGATCTGTGACGTGAAACTGTTCTTGAGTAAATTTATTAAAAATATAAAGAAACGCAGAAGAACGTCTCCTGTGTCTTTGATTCAAAGGAAATCGCTGCTCAAGTCGTCTGAAAAGACAAAACATGACTGTGAAGAAGAACAAAAGTAGAATCAGATCTGGATCCTGCAGCTCTGGAGTCGGAGAGAGAGAAGACCATGGATAAAGAGAGAGAAGGAGAGAAAGGAGAGAGAGGAGAGAGAGAGAGAAGGAGAGAGAGGAGAGAGAGAGGAGAGAGAGAAGGAGAGAGAGAAGGAGAGAGAGGAGAGAGATGGAGAGAGAGGAGAGAGAGAAGGAGAGAGAGGAGAGAGAGAAGGAGAGAGAGACCATGGATAAAAAGAGAGAAGGAGAGAGAGGAGAGAGAGAAGGAGAGAGATGGAGAGAGAGAGAGAAGGAGAGAGAGGAGAGAGAAAGGAGAGAGAGAAGGAGAGAGAGGAGAGAGATGGAGAGAAGGAGAGAGATGGAGAGAGAGAGGAGAGAGAGGAGAGAGAGAAGGAGAGAGAGATGGAGAGAGAGAGGAGAGAGAGAAGGAGAGAGAGAAGGAGAGAGAGGAGAGAGAGAAGGAGAGAGAGAAGGAGAGATGGATGGAAAGTGACCGAAGTGAACAAGAGTAAAAATAAACCTTCATGTCTCAGTTCTGTTCAGAAATAAAAACTTCGCAGCTCATCGTGTTCGATAGAAACATTTGACTTTATTCTGTTGAACAGTGATACAGATGCTGAGGCTCCACTGCCGTCGAGGTTCAAGTCACATTCAACAAACTTTTTATTCTTTATTTTTCTCTAACTTGATTCTTTAATAATCATCTTTGAATTAATTAACGGGGGAATTTTCAAAACACTTTTCTGTAGAAATAATTTGCTGTTTAATCAGTTTAGCAGATAAATACAAAAATCATTTGTCGACAGTTGAATCAAATATTGACCAATTGTTTCTCAATATTTGATTCACTTCAAACTATTTTTGTTCGTATGAATCATTTGGAATCTCGATTTAAAAATATTGGAATTAAGATTACGTTGCTTCAAACAAGAAAACAAGTAAAACTGTGTCAGCGGCTGAATTTACTTTATTAATCATTCAACACCATGAAATAATATCCATGATTTCAACAATTGAAATTTCTGCTTTTAAAGTCGAAGGTTGTCTTGAACCTGCAGCTGGAGCCTCAGCGCCACCTAGTGGTGAAAGCCGAGCGTTGAGCAGGTGGTCGCTGTGAAGGCCGAACACAGACGAGACAACGTCACCTTTAAAACTGGCACAAACATACAAACTGTTGCATCAACAAGAAAAACATCCGTTCGTTGAGTTCATGTCAGTTTCATGAAGAACTCAAAGTTCATCACGTTCAGGTTCCAACACTCAGCGTCCGGCAGCTGTTTGTTCTCTTCTTCTTCATCTTCATCTTCAGGAAGCGACACAGACTCATTTATTGGTCAAGAGATTGTTTTTTCACAGCTGCACTCGATTCTTCTTGAAAACGACATTTCACAAGAGGAACATTAGGAATCACATATCTTGAATTGTCCATTTGTACCAAACACAAATCCGTGCCGAAGCAGTTCTGCTGGAGCAGCAGGTACACGGTGATAAAAGTGCAAACACAAGTCATGTTCTATTGTGTATAAGGGAAGCAACTGTTCATTGTATTTAACGGTAACCCATACAAAGGCTATTAAATATAATCTTCATAGATCTCTGCATCTCAAGTCTTTACTCTCGTAGGTCACGGAGCTTTAGAGGAAGTTGCAGCTCGGGATTCAGATCCATCGCAAACCAACTTTAACGATCTCAGAGCAAAACCTCAACTTCAGGACTTTTCAGTTTTCACTGTCCTGCAGTTTAACTATTGATTTTTTCACTTGTTGCATGAAAAATATGTTGTGTTTCTTATTATTCTTTGTGTTACTAAGGTTACAATCAAGTTTTTAAGCAACTTCATGAAACTGCTGCTCAGTAAAGGTGATGATGCGCTGCAAACTCCCACCATTCAGGGAATCAGTTATCGGCGTTCTCCGTTTGCGATGACGACTGATGCACCGACAATCACCGGATTCATGGTAGAAAAAACTGAACATGCGTCATGCGATGTAAACTGAAGTAATCTGGCCTCAGATCAGATGATCAGAGATTATCAGTGGAATTACAGGTCGAGTGGATGCTGGTGTTTTAAACTGGGAGCAGGATTCATTTGTATTAATGCTGATGAAGCGTTTCTGTCTGAACCACAGCTGCAACTTCTCATGGAAAAAAAAAAAAGATCATATTTTATTCTGCAAAAATAACTGACATCATCTGACATATAATCCGACTTTATTTTAATCATACTTTAATCAAATGCATTCTACAATAAAAAAATCAAGTTATATTTGTCACAACGAGGACATTTCTCCCACATTGACGCTCGGCACAAACCCATTGAAACCCTGAACCGTCGATCTCATGATAAACAACCAAAAACTAAATGAACGAGAATTCAGCATCTGTTTTTAGAATCAATCTCCCGATATCTAAATCTCTACCCGGCAACAGGTTAACAACAGTGATGCATAAAATGTAGAAAAATATATGATAAACAGCTTTAATGACCCGTTCATAGGAAGTGATCACATGTTCCTGCCTCATCCCAACAAACCATTCATCCGCTGTTCAACTGTGGAATCTAATTCTTCTTCAAACAAATTCACTTCAATAAAAAATCATGTTTTTCTCTGTTCTGGCTCAATTTCATCAATTTTTTGGAAGAAGAATACGATTTTTGGATCCAGTCGATGAAATAACTTTGTTCTTCGGTGAATCTTTTAAAAAAATATAATCCCAGCTCCCCATCAGGGGTCGACGACCTGATGTTAAGATTCAAATCAGTTTCAAGTGCAGCTTTGATTCCGAGGCTTTAACTGAGGCTTTACGCTGCTTGGACCCAGAAGCTGATGCAGCACTGGAGGATATTTTTACACGTTAGCGGAAAACGTCAAAGGGATTTTTCTTTTGTTCGGCCACTCGCTTCATAAAGTTACAGAAACTCAGATGTTTCGCTCAAACCACAGAATCTCCAGAATAAACATCACGTCTCCAGCTGAAGAACACAGAGACTCGTCACCTGGTTTCAACCTGGAACCTGCGTCAGGATTCAGAATCTGAGCAGCGACCTCTGACATTTAAAGATCTCAGTATGTGAAGGTCGATCGGCCGAGCTGTTGAGATAATCTACAAACACCAGAACGTCACTGAGCAGATCTCGTTCCTCTGACAAGTCCCAACACTCGCTTCATTCCATTCAGCTGCGTCACATCACACGCTCGTAAATGTCCTGTGAATATGTCTGATCTGTTTCCTCGAGGTCCACGAGCGGTTCTCTGAGAAACCTGTGAAACCTACTCGGACACATCTCCTCGTGTGGCTCGTGATGTTGATGTGAAACTTTACAAACCTGCTGGTTGAACACAGATCACGTGATATGATTGATGGATCCAAGCAGGTACGTTTATTGCACGAAGGTAAAGTGACGCTGCGTCGGTCGTACCGATCCAGAAAAGCAGCTTGGACATCGACACCAAACCAGATCATCAGGCTCCTGTTTAATGCTCAAAGTTCAGTCCACGTCTGACTTCTAACACAACGTGCGCTCAACAACTACAAAACATACGAAACCACCTGAAACGTTCACGGCCACAGAGAAAAGCTCCATCACGTCTCCTCATCATTTCTTTCATTCGTTTGTCCGTCTCACTTCTCTCCGTCTTTCCCCAGCTCGTTCTTTTCTAAGGTTCGACCAGGATCCAAACAACGGTTCACGTCTTTGTGTCGAGGACGAACGAGTCGTCTCCGAACCAAAGGAAACTCTGACCGACCTTCAACCTGCGATAGATCCCAGTCAGTGCTGCTCAGGCCGAGCCCAGGCAGCAGGTTTCTGCCTCCAACGCTGAGCTCAGATCAGAGGAAACACTGATAATCATCTGTGACACATCACAGCTGCAGCTCCAGATATGAAGGGTCTCACTCCAACAACGACTCCTTCAGGAGGAAAGCATGGCCTTGTGGTAGATGTCGGAACAGCACCGATGATTAAATCCTACAAAATGTCGCTGCTTCGTATCAGAGTTAGTTATATATATATATATATATATATATATATATATATATATATATATATATATATATATATATATATATATACAGTATATAGTACCAGGCTCCAGCTGCTGCTTTTACTTTGGAATGAAACTAAGATAAATCTTTGAGTTTGGGTCTTTTAAAAACTGCCTGAAGAGAAATGAGGAGTTAAAGTCGCTGGTTGAATCGTAGACGTAAAAGAACGGAGTCTGAAGGACGAGAGTTTCTAGAGTTAATTCAGGATCCGAACAGTTTCCTGTCTCATGTTGTTCGATATCACAAAGTGCTAATACACAGCAACACTAGGCTGAAGTTTCTTCATGAAATTAAATAAATACAAATGAAGTTTGTTATTTAAATCTTGTTCCCTCCCACGTGTCTATTTTAGAAAATCTGGGAAATAAGAGAAGATTCTAATTCAACATTCGAGAACCGTTTCACCAGAACCTCTAAAAACTAAAATTTAAAATCTTTTACACGAGCTACTTCACAGGAATAAGAAATCAGAGCCGAACATTTGCACCGTTCCAAGAATCCTTTCTGTCGTCACGAGCTCCGTCGATCGCCGGCCACGAGCGAAGCACTTCTGCTGAGAAGACGACTGTCGCTGGCTTTTTCGCTCGTGAGTCTCTTTGCTGAGCGTGAAATCAAAGTTTAGCGATCCCCTCATTTCCACACGTGACACTGAGCTGCTTGTTGAAGTCACTTCTGCTTATTTACATTTAAAAAGCAAAAACTGAGCGAAGACGACGCGTGAGACCGAACAGGTCGTACCAGCAGCGCAACTAAAACCAAGACATTTCACTGTGAAGGACAAAGCACACATTTTGCATTTCTACCCATTAGTGACTGACGTCTGCCGACGGACACGAGAGCAGATATTATTAAGAAGTAGGAGCTTTACAGCGAAAACCAGCTTCACTTGCTGAGACTAAAACGGTTCGTACAAGAGCTGAATGTGAGGCTGGAGCATATGTACAAGGTGAGAAGGTGAATGACTCCGAAACATCAGCGTCCCTGGAATCTCAAAGCTGCTGTTGTTCTTGTTGAATTAAGTCGTTTTTGGTTTCAGGAAACAAAGTGCAGCAAATCGAGTGGAGCAGGCGGGTCGCGCTCGGGAGGAATTTCATGAAACCACCGGATTCAGAAGTAGTTTCAGGCTCGAGGCTCTGTGGCTTCACCAGAACATTCAGGTTTGGAGAAAGAGGAGTTTTACGTTTCTTTACCTCAAAGTCCAAATGGTTGTTTTGCTGCAGTTGGTTTTCCTGACACCTGCTGGTCTGAACAGGAAGCTGGAGGACCGATTGTGTTGTTGCTTTTTCAGCATTTCTAATTTTGCATTTTTTTTGTGTTTCAGCTGTCGTGTGGAGTTGCGTGTGCGTGTCGCTGATGTTCAGTACACACACAGGTCTGGAAACTTCATCTCGTACACGGGGACGGACTGGTGCTGGGTGTGTCCCGCTGAGATAGGAAACCACTCCGGACGGGCTGGGAGGAGGTCTGAGGAGGAGGAGGAGGGACATGTTAAATCGGGTTTTTACGTGATGAAGATAACATTAAAGTGAAATTTGACCGAGCCATACAAGGGGAGAGGTTCAGAATCATAACTCTTTATTATCACGTCAACTCGAGCAGGTCAGCAGTCCCGTCGGTTTATTGTTCCCTGAACCAGTGTGATTCTGTTATTTAGGCTAATCCTTGAAAAGTAACATGAATAAAAACACAGATTGACGAGAGAAATAGGAAATAGCACGAAAACATCAAAGTTCAGATGAACAACAAGCAAAGATAAAATTGGACTGAGATTAAGAGCGAGTTTAAATGGTTTTATCCAGATTCATCAAACCAGAGGACAAACTTACCGAATTGTGAGTTCGAAGATCTGAGCCAGCCGGTCGTGCAACATGTTCGCCTGAGGAGATAAACCAACCAGAGTGGGCGGGATTTCACGACACTAAAGGAAAAAGCTGTTCGATGCTGAGGACTGTCTTTACCTTGGACTCGCAGTGAGCGGCGATCTCCTCAAACGGAGCTTTCTGGAACTTCTCTATCACCTGACGTCTCTTCTCCCGCTCCTGCTCCTCCACCCCGGTGGTATCTGAACGCAGAAGATTATGTGTCAGGCACGTTTCTTCCATCTTTCTCTCGCTATGTGACATTTAGCTTCAATCACAGGTTGAATCCTGTGTCTGTGTTACCGCTTCATATCTGTCATGTTATAAAATCAACATCTTGGTAATTTTACATCTAAATCTCTGTTCTCTTCCTGTAAAACACTCATTCAGCGTCCAATCACAGAGCTTCCTGGAACACAGGACATAACATATGAGCTGTGAGAGACGTTTCTATCATATTCTTGACTCGGGACATCACGCGTGTCTTTAGAAAAACAAACTTCTCCGTGTTCTCACCGATGGCCTTCTTCAGAGTCTCGAACGTGATCTCCTCAGCCAGCTGAGACTGCAGAGAGATAAGAACACAGACACACGATCACATGACAGCATCTCATCTGTACTGGTGTTTTAAAGCCTTGTGTGCACGTCACAGTGTTTTCTGTCCTCGAGGCAGAGACCAACATTTTTACTAGGAGGCTGCAGGAGAAGATCCAGAAAATGTCTCAGACATTTGTTCTCACAGACAGAACTACCAGAACACGCCAGGAACACGTCAGGAACACACGTCAGGAACACACGTCAGGAACACGTCAGGAACACGTCAGGACTTAACTGCACGTCTTCAGTGAGTTTGTGTGAGTTTGAAAGAGCAGGACGTTCCTCCACAGTAAAACTACACTGACCTTGTCTGGAAGGCTGTTGGACATGATGTCCACTTGGAGGGAGACTGTGTCCACAAAACTCTTCCTCCTGGAGAGACGGTCTTCATCTGCAGAGAGACACAGAGACACAGAGACAGTTCAACCCCAGACTCACAGCAGCTGTTTAAACTAAACCACACAGGAGGAACAATCCCGTCTTTCTTCATCCGTTTGCAGCATCCGAGCTGAAAACTAACATCACAGTATCTGCCACCAGGGGGCGATCAACAATCCCTGTGGGAGACACAATGTCGTCCGTCTTTATCTAAAGTCTCTTGCTCCACAACAAATTCTGTCTCCTCATCGTGTTGGTTTCTTTAAACTGTGAAGAAAACGTTTGTCTTTTTCTCTGATAAGTTTCAGCCTAAAGGTTTTTTGCTTGGTGCCGTCACATCACCCATGTTTTCATTTTTACATTATGAGCACTTGATAACAATAAATCTGAAACACCAGACTGTCTCTGACTGTCTCCACACGGCGGCGCTGAGAGAGTCTGCTGTGATGCATTATGAAATAGAACAATAAGTTCTGCACTCAACCACCAGTAAAAAAGAAAGAACGACAGGAGCTACAGTCTGGACCCGAGGACCAGCGGCGCTCAGGTCGTGTGACGAGCGTCAGAGGAGCAACGGAGGTGTGAAAACAGAGAGACACAGAAACAGAAACAGCAGCACTTCGTAACTGTTGTTTGCGTGAGTCACAGTGTCCAGGTGTGACTCAGCTGCCAGACTCCAGGCCTTAATGAGCAAACGGATCTGTGGAGAAAGGTTAGAGACCCAGACACAGTTCTTACCTCTGAGCTCACTCTATATTCTAAAACACTAAACCAGAAGCGTCTCTTATCTTAAGAAGCGCTGATGGGACGAGGAGCCGACAGAGAAAGTCTGAATCCAAAAGGAAACACGTGATGGAGCGTTTCCTCCAGTGTGTTGGAAAGGTTTTGTAAAAGGGAAAGAACACAGAAGCTCCAGAAACACCTGGATTTATGAGACTCTCCGCTCGGTGTGATGACTGACACGCCCCCGAACACAGCAGGTCGAGCTGGGACCAGACGACAGGAGTTCTACGGTCCTGACTGATTCTGAGACCGGGTCGTGTCCCACACCCGAGGAGAATCAGACATGTTTAGGGACCAAACTGATAATTGTGAGCAATTTGGTGCAGATCCAAATAGAAACAACCTGCCCAGACATTTATATATATGTAAAATCAACACTTTGCATGACAACAAACACAAACTACTACAACACACATAATCTACATAGTTTCATGTACTCACCAGAAAATGTCCAAAAGAAACGCAAGCAAAATAATTATTAAAAAGGTTTAAACCGGTTGTTTTTAATAAATCATGTTTGCAGCTACACAAACTACCCATCACTGGAAACTACAAGAAAAACTACAAATCTACAACAGTTGATCTGAAGCTGACGAATCGACTGAGGCTGTGGACGTGTTTGTCTGTCGGGTCTGGAAGGCGACGTTTATCTCTAAGGGTCAAATCCCACGGGACAAAGAAGAAGCAGGAAGTTTCCTTTGTCCACACGTGTCTACAGACCAATGACTCTTTACTGGTCTCAAAGGGTTTGTGGCAAACATACAAATGTTATATTCAGTTTTTAAAGGAATGCAGACAGCTGCCAAATGATTATTATAAAATGAGAATAAACTGCATGTTTCATCCTCGTCAAAATAAAGGTTGCCACGTTTTAGCTGCTGGTGCCAATGAGAGGAAACAGAATAGTTTTAAAGCTGAGCCGGACGACAGCAGGTAGCTGACGTTCTACTCTACACGTTTACCTCTGGACGTCTGCTTGCACCTGTGGAGGATTTTTCCTACTGTGTAGAGAACTGAGTCAGACGGAAGCACGGCCGAGGGAAGAAAGCAGAAGCACAAACAGAAGAAGTCAGTGAACAGACAGTTTTCTGTTCATCGTTTGAGGCGATGAAAGTTAATGTTCTACCACATTAATGCTTTTAATTCATCCCTTACTGAATGAAATATCTCTGTAAGTGTTGACAGATTTCAAAGAGAGATTTTTGAAATAATGAATCTGGAGGATTAACTGTTTGTCGAGGAAGAAACTATTTTTGTCCATGAAATCACAAAGAGGTCCGTGTTGTTCCAATGTGAAATATCGACGTTGACGGTGACAACCTTCAGTGTAATAAAGCTGATCACACAATAGGTTTTTTAAAAGTTCATTTCTTGTTCACTGAACTCCGTAAGCTGTTAATCCTTCAAAGCCCTTTTGGCTGAATCGCACCGGGAGCGCCGACAGTTTGAAAAGAAATAAAAAAGTACGAGAGCACAAGAACGTCCGCGTTAAATCCTGTAATCTGACTTTAATTTAAACTCTGAAATGCTTGATTATGAAGATGTATAAAAATGTAGCACATATTCTTTACTCTGCTTGTTCCTGTTGGATTTAGAACATTTACAGTTACTGAAATATTCAAACACAAGGAACAATGTTTTCTTATGGCTGCACTTTTACACATCAGGTGTGAAAGGTTCCTCAGAGCAGAAGAGGAGTTCTGGGTCTGGATCAAACTGAATCCAGGGTTAGACTTTTGGACCAATCACAGGAAGTAGAGACAGAATTAAACAGAAGAAGAGGAAGAGGAAGAAGAAGAAGAAGAAGAAGAAGAGGAAGCAGAAGAAGAAGAGGAAGCAGCTGCAGTCTTCACCTCCGACGATCTAATGTTTGAACCACGAGGACGTTCATTTGCTGCAGTTGAACTAGTGTGGAGTACTGTAGTACTGTAGTACTGTAGTACTGTAGTACTTTAGTACTGTACCTGAAGGTGCTGATGCTGCTAGTAATACTATCATGATGTTACCATGGCAACCAGTTGTCAGACACACGCCTTCTACAAACCAATCAGAGTCAAGTACAGGTAGACTCCGCCCACACAGGACGTACGTATTTCAGACAAAATTCTTTAGTCCCTAAATCACAACGTGAAACCAGAACTTCAGGTGTGAAATCGTTCAAATATCGTAGTAAATTCATAATGTTTGAGAGAAAATGAGCCAATGAGAAGTTCTACTAATTTAAACTCTCAAATTCTGGTGAGAAATAATTTTGGGAAAAGAGGACAAGTTGTTTTCAGGGTATTTCTTCAGATCTTTGTTTAACTCAAAACTAGAATGTGATGGTGAAACCTGGATTAGAGTTCTGGAGCTCCACCCACAGAAGAGCCCGTACATGTGTGTGATCGGTCGTACCTGTGACCTGGGGAACGTAGGGGATGGACAGTCGCTCTGCGTTGTATCCTGGTCCTGCCAGACACTCGGCCATGTCCGACACCTGGAAGTACAAGAGCCTGTCGTCCTTGTCCAGAGATTCAGGGAGTCTGAGGAGGAGAGGGATGACAACTCTTTGTGAGGAGCTCAGATAAATGTTTGGACTTGAATCTCTGAACCACTCGGGTCCTTGTTCAGTAACTCCCTGAGATCAAATGTATCCAGAACTTTTAGTCCAGGGAACTTTTTCACAGAAGTAAAATGTTCCTTCAGATCGGGGGTTGCCTGCGTTTCCACCTCTGTCTTTAGCAAAGCTTCATATTGAGCTGAATTACTGAGCTTTTATTTGGAAAGTTGTGTCGGTTGTTTAACAGACTCTGAAACAGTCGACATGTATGAAGAATTCTAATTATCTCAGTAAATCATTCAAACTTCTGTAAAAAACGCACAGGACAAGAGAACAGAACAGTACACACAGACAACCGGGCTGAGCCAGTGATGATGACGAAGGTCGTTCTCTGATTTATGATCTGTATGTCAGCACCTTTTCAAATGGATTCTGTGGTTAAACCACAAACACCAGACTTCAGGGATGAGGATCCAAACAGTTCATCTCGCCTGTGGCTTTAAGACGACACGTTGTCACAGGACTTGTTTTGTCTTTTTCTCTTAATTTTAAGAACTCAGTCTCTAGAACTCTCCCCTCAGGCAGAACCCTCCATCAGAGGCACTCGTGCTTCACAGGGAAACACGAGAACTACAACACAACTCGGAGAACGTTCGGAGGAAGTTCAACAAACGAGACTCGGGGGTTTCCTGAGATGTCGGAGAAACAACAGACATGTCTGTGCAGTTTTTCATAGTTGTTCAAACAACGACAGAATAACAAACGGCTTTTATACATGAGGAGAATATAACGTATATTCTGTCCACCTCTCTGACGGTTTTAACTATAAACCAGCAAGAAACAATGATCAACCTTTAATTATTTTGATGGCCACACTTTGTGGGGTTCTCATGTAGTAACGTTTGCAAAGTCCATTATTCTTGAACCTGAAGTCAGCCAATCAGATGGAGTCACTCGTGGTGTATACTCACAGACACTTGTCTCTGAAGATGTGCTCTGGGAGCAGGTACGGAGCGTCCATGTTCCTCAACTCGACGACCTGGACACAATGAATCACGTCAGTTTGAAACAGCAGCGACACAAAGAACGACAATAACCACAGAACAAGCTGTAACGACCAGAAGCAGCTGTGTGCATCAGCAGCGTATTAATACAACTTTAAGGTGCTAATGTCTGACATTAATAACTGTTAATGAAGTATTAAGCACAGACACTGTCTCGAGAGACGTTTTCAGACATGAACTTCATGGAATATGTGGAAATGCTTTGACGATGATGTCAGGTCCAGCGGATGTCCCACCTTGCTGACGTGCTGACAGAACGGCGGGTTGGCGATCATCTGGCTCAGGAAGTTGAGATACGCTGCCACCAACGCCATGACGCCGCAGCGAATGAACATTGGCATGTTCTCCTCGTTGGCCAGAACCATGTCCTGCAGAAAAACCAGAGACAATAATGAGAAAACCTCTAATGCAGGAATACAAGCTTTTTAGATTGTACCATTTACAGTGTTCATTAGTGGAGATGGTCCAGACCAATGGTTCAGGGTGCATGAGAAGAATATTTTATTTATTTATTACTCTTCTGTATTTGTACTTATTGTAAAACAGTATTAACATCAACCTTTATAACGGGACAGGAGACGAAGAGCAGAGAACATTTGATCTTAGTAAACGGTAAAAGTTTGTATTTAGTCTTCATTCCCGTGTTCGTTCAACAAACTGACTGTACTGAGGTTTTCTTTGGGCCGGAGCCTTTCAGCGATTAGTTAAATTAGTTAAATTAGTTAAATTAGTTAAATAAACTGAAACCATAAAAGTGCCTGAACATGATTCTAATTAACAATCTGCCACAGACACACATTACACACACGCAGCGCATCGTGTTCAGCCCTACAAGCTCGCTGTGTCACCCCGGGGTCGTTACCCTGGCAACGACCTTTGTACCGAAAGTGTGAAAACACAATCAAATGACGGAGAGTTGCCCCCCCCCCCGCAACCTCGGAGGATCCAGAGGAAATCTCCCTGCAACCCTGGGAACCCTGCGCCCGGATTAAGACAACTATTGTCATGCCAGTGAAATGATGTATGTGTGTGTGTGTGTGTGTGTGTGTGTGTGTGTGTGTGTGTGTGTGTGTGTGTGTGTGTGTGTGTGTGTGTGTGTGTGTGTGTGTGTGTGTGTGTGTGTGTGTGTGTGTGTGTGTGTGTGTGTTTGTGTGTGTGTGTGTGTGTGTGTGTGTGTTCACATGACAACATCTGTTGCTTTCTGGAACTTGTTAGACGCCAAAGGGTTGAAGAAGATCCCAGTGCAGATAAACAAGCTACACAAGTATCTTCATGTGTGAGTGTGTTTGTTTTGTGTGTCCAACACTTGGACGATAAGAATCTCAGGGTGACACACAAACCAGCAGCTGTGGTCCAGTAGGTGTGTTGCGGCTTCTTCTTCACACCTCTTCTATTGGGCGTGCGTCCTCCTCTCTAATGACGTTAAGGACTCGGCTGCTGGCGACGACAGGAGTGCGTCACCTGACATCAGGAATACTCCATCATCTCATGATACTTGAGATTTAAGCACCGTGAAGACGAACCACATTTACACCTGATATCTAACAGTGGGTTGGACACACCTTCAGCCGAGGAGGATCATGTTTAAACGAGCTCCAGGTGAGACGCGCTTTCAAAGATCTGCATCGCCCAAAGCTTGGGTTTTGGGTTCGTTGATGTTTTAATGATTCTGACAGCAGCACTGCAAACTTTAAAAGCTTCTCTTCGATAAAAGAGCACAAACTGAATCAGTCTTACCTGCAGAGCGATGGCGAGGCGGATGAGGTCGATGACCACCTCCTCGTTGGCCAGCTCAATGGTCAGAATGGCCAGGGTGGTGAAGAGCAGCTCAAAGTTTTTGTGCACGTTGTCCTCTTCCTTGCAGCCCAGGTAGATGTGACGGTAGAGCTGCTGGCCGTGCTGGACATCAGAGAGGAAGGAAGAGGAGGACACATTTAAGAGAGGACAGATAGAGAGGGAGGAAACCAACGAGAAAGATACGATTCTTCAGATCCACCAGTCGATTTTTCGATTTTATTTTAGCCACGACACGATCAAGTCTTGATTTGTAAAGATCAAATTATTTCCACACCGTACTGGAACCATGAAAAACATATTTGGGCCAATTACAAGAGAAATAAATCTGAGAATAACATCAGTATTTACAAGAATAAAGCCAGAACTGTAAAAAACTAAAGTCGTAAACTTGTTAATCTGTATCTTGTTAAATGAGCACTGGTGAGCGTGTTCGTCTGACTGTGTTCTTCCCTTTTCGTTCGTCTGATCAGCTTCACACTTGTCATGTGTGTTGTTCAGGGTCCAGTAAAGTGTGTTGAATTTGGTGCAATTTGGACAAGTGATCTGTTCAATATGAATAAACTTTGAATTAACAGGGGACCAGTGCTCTGTAGCAACGTTGTGGATCTCGACGACTGATTCTCCGGGTTCAGGTTCTGAGCACCGAGTCCAGCAGCGGCTCTTTATTTGCTGTGGCTCAGTTACTGATGGTCACTTCTTCAGTTTGAGAAAGAAAATGTGGAACCAGCGTCACCACAGGTCAAACAAACAGCGAGTTCAAACAGAGGTTTAGAACAGACAGGTAACTGAAACGGCAGCAAATAAATCACATTCATTCTGATTCAGTCTAAAAATAAACCTCCTTGTCTGAGGCGATGATCTTTATAAAATAAATGTGAAAGCAGAATCTCATAACCAAGGCCCGTGACATCCATTCACCACTGATGAAGACAATGAATCCCCTTTAACGAGCCCTGACGGCAGATAAGAGCCGGTGCTCTGAGCGCTGGTGATGATGTTGGTAAAGTGAAGGGAGGAAACGTCCAGTGACATTTTCAGCCCAGTGGTTGTTCTGTCGGGTGCGAGACATGTGGGTAAAGGTTACAGCTCAAGTGTGATCCACAGGTGAACAACTTAAACTCTTGAGCTCTTTTTGAAAATGCCATGTGCTGACAGTGACCGGGCTTCTGCTGTCAGGGTCAATACGCTCCCAGACCTCAGATGAGAATCTCATGGACTGAAATATCGTTTTTTAATCGTTTCATTAACACAAGCATTTGTTTTTCTTTGAGTTGCAATGTCTCATCTTTGTATTTTTAGGGGGTGCTGTTGCTCAGTAACAGTTACCTAGTGTTACTTTAACACTGACCGTGATTGACAGTTCTGCAAAGTGAATGAGCGACGTTTCATTTGTGAGACGAGTGTAAAAGCTGCAGAAGAGAGAACAGGATCCTCTACCTTCTTCATGAAGGCCACGTCCTGCTTGGAAATCTTTTCTCTTTTAATCTTCAATGCTGCAACATTAGGAATGATTCTGAAACAGAGACACAAAATCAGATCTAGCACCACGTATTCAAAACCAGAATTATAATTAGTTCAAAAATCCATTGTGCTTATAGTTGACAGTGTTCTGAAGCATTGACGGTACGATGGGGGAACTTTGTACCTGATGCCGCGCAGCTTGGCCCGGTTGTCATGGCGATCGATGATGTTGTGCAGGATCTCGAGCACCAGCTGCCTCAGCTCGCTGTCCTCCATCAGGGAGATGGAGAAGAGCGGGTCGAGGATGGGAGGAGGCAAAGCAGCCGCCATGGACTTGGACTTGAAGCCCGAGGTCACCTGAGGTGGAGGGAGACAGGGGGAGGGGGGGGTGAGCCAACCGATCATAGCGTGGTGCGATTAATTCACAGGCGGCGGCGCTGGGAACACGGCATCAACAGAGCTTAAAGGTTACGTTCACAAGCAGCTGAAACTGTCCCAACATTGACCTTTAAGGTACGTGAGTCTGGTTACGAGGATTTATGACCAGTGTGAACAGCTGGGGGGGGGGGGGGGGGTCCAGTCTCCAGTGTATCCCACCTAATACATGAGGTACAAACACAAAGGTTCCCTCTCTCTAGTTGTGAAGCAGCGAGTGATTCAGCTTCAGCCTCCACCACGAGCATCTGTCCTCACACATCTGGGTTTTACCCCCGAGAGACAGCACACACACACACACACACACACACACACACACACACACACACACACACACACACACACACACACACACACACACACACACACACACACACACACACACACACACACACACACACGGCCCCATCTGCAGCGGCATGGCAATATAAATACTTTGACCTTTCACCTTTCCTCCAGCTGCACTAAGAAGCCAGGTGGTGGCGAGGAGGGGAGCGAGGGGAGGGGAGGACGCCGTAATAAGTCGCAGTGTGAGCAGTGCACGAAACTCTGCAGCGCACAGGGATGCTGCAGGAAAACAAGCGGATGCGTGTGTGGCATTGACACCCGTGCACGTGTCTGAGTGCCACCTGCGCCTCGTCGCCTCAGTTTCTTACTGAAGCAGATAATTAAAGAGGAGGAGACGTCTTCAAGTGTTGACGACGAAAAACATATTGAAAACAATAATTGAGACAAACAGGAAGTCAAACAGTGTAAAATAAGATTTCATTACACACAGCAGCAGTCGATTGGTTCATTGTATTTTCTACTTTATTAATAAAATGATGCTAGTTTTATTATTTACTTTCTGTTGTCTTGATAAATGACACGATTTCTCTTTTCCTGCTTTGTGAGTCTGTTTTAAAAAGTGCTGAATAAATAAACTTTATCATTATTATTTGTATTGTTGTTAAAGAAACCTGGGTTAGTGTGTAGTTAAAAGTCGTCTTCCTCTACAGAAGCAAAGGTTTGATTTACTGTATCTACAGAAGGACTCACCATGATGAGGGAGCTGAGCAGCATGGCCTGGATCCTCTTGGTGCCCTGATGCCTGGAGACGAGAAACACATCGAGTCACTTTCCCTCTCTTCATTCTGAGACTAGTGTCACGCTTCAGCTCGAAACCCTGCTCTCGCACTTAGAAACACTCTGCTTGTGCTTCAGCTCTGCTCCTCGCGCTGCGTCTGTGCACGTGGGAAACGTCTGTGAACCTACACGAGGCCAGGTGTGGTGAGGACAGATGAGTAGTTATACAGCCGTCGTTACCACCCGTACGGGACACTCACAGACATAAAACAAACACACCCACACCTGACAAGCTGCAGAGACACATGACCTGAAGAGGAGACAGAAGAGAGGAGGAGGATGGAGGGAGAGGAGGAGGGACAGGAGGACGGAGAAGAGAGGAGGGAGAAGAGGAGGGAGAAGAGGAGGGACAGGAGGAGGGAGAAGAGGAGGGAGAAGAGGAAGGAGAAGAGGGAGGAGGGAGAAGAGGAGGGAGATGAGGAAGGAGAAGAAGAGGAGGGAGAAGAGGAGGAGGGAGAAGAGGAGACAGAAGAGGAGGAGGGAGAAGAGGAGGAGGACAGTGTTTCGTTTGATTCAGGATTATCTCTTCTTGAACCCCCGAGGTCTGAGGGATTAGCTTGTTTTTCTTTTCTTTCCTTTTTTTAGGACGGAGATCTGGATTCACCGCGGGGCGTCCAGGAGGTGAAGTGAGGACAGATTAAGACACAATGGATGAGAAGAGGAGAGAGTGTGTGTGTGTGTGTGTGTGTGTGTGTGTGTGATCATCTCAGCCGACAGCATCGTCATTAACCACGTGAATACTTGTTGTGGCTTCACATCTGGGAGCCGTTGTGTCGTCCATCTTTATTCACAGGGGATGAGGACTCACCCAATCTTGACGGTGTCCAGGGTGTGGCAGGGGGTTCCGTACACCGGCACTTTGCCCATGATGAACATCATGACCTCAGCTCGCTGGTAATCTGGAAGGTTCCCACCGAAGAAGCCTGTGAGAAGGAGAGACGAGCGACGAGTCAGCACTCAAGTTCAAACACAGTGTAGAGCCGGACCGATCCTTTAACAAGAAAAGTGTGTTGCACCGATGGTCTGGATGATGGCGTTCTGGACGATTCGCTCCTCGCTCTCTTTGCCGCGGCCGGACGAGACGCTGATGCTGGAGTTTCTCCTCGAGCTCTCGCCCAGCTCGAAGTCCACGCTCATCCGCAGGTGTTTGAGCAGAGTGTTGAACACCTCCAGCACCGTGGGACCTGCAGTCACACACACACACACACACACACACACACACACACACACACACACACACACACACACACACACACACACACACACACACACACACACACACACACACACACACACACACACACACACACACACACACACACACACACACACACACACTCAGTCCTCTAAACATGGCGGGTGTTTTTCATCTGAGAATAACCTCCATGGTAGAGATTTAAAAATGTAAATCTGAAACCACTTCAGTCTTGTTCCATCTGAAAGTGAACTGGCTCGTCCGTTTTCTGTGTTGATTCCTTCGCATTGTGACATGAGGACTTCCACAACTACACAACATCACATCACTGTGCTACTCTACAACATCAACACTCAGATACAACACCACAACTGATCTGAATCCAACATGTTCAGACTCACTACTCTTGTGACACTGCGAACTGGATGAAAACTCCGGTACGATGTCGTCGCCGCTGGTTTGTCTGCTCAGTAAATATCAAAAACACCTTCCAACACAATGCATCTTGTGTCCAAATCAAAATGTAGATTTTCCTTCTTTGACCAAAGCTCCTCGTGCTTCACATTATTTACATGAAGTATCTCTCACAAAGGCTTTGAAGGAAAACAACATTTTATAATTAATTTCTTGATTTTATTACCAGTTTTTTTATATTTCTGACATTAAAATAGAACACGCTGTGTTCCCTGGTTAATAACGGGCGTCCACCTGGTCCGTGTGTGTCTGCACAAACTGTTCTCTACTGAATATTCAGCTTGAATCTAAACACATCGTCATACTGTACCGAGCCACAGATTGGGAGGAGTCGTGTTTTCACTTTCAAAGGTGAAATCACTTCTTTTGGACTCTTGAGTCAGTCCTGTTCAAAAAGAAAGACGTTTGTTTGCCCGACGAAGGCAGTGAAACACACAGACTGTTGGAAATGAGTTCAAATAAAAATCTAATTCAATAAACTCAAGAAAATGTAATTTCCTCAATGGCAGATTATCCAATTAAAACCATATCTGAACACAACTTGCTGCAAACTTTATTTCTCGGAAACTGAAGCTGATATTTCAGAGGCTGAGATATAAAAGTTTCATTAGACGTTGAGTTTCATCAGGTTTGTTTTTTACAGGGTGAATAAAAGAGCTCAGTTCAAGTCATTCTTGGAAGAAAAGCTTTTTCCTCGTGTGATGTGAATCTTCCTCTGCAGGTGTTTGTGTTAACGCTTTGTTCACATTGTGAGACATTTTCTCCAGTGTTGTGAAAGCTATACTTTGCAGCTGCATTTTGAAATATTATTTTAACGTTGTTGTGTCATAATAAAGTCTGTCGCCTCCCAAAAAACAAAATAGAATGTTTAAACCTACGATGATATTAAACCGGGAAAAGCAGCGAATGCCAACACCCGAGGACCATTTTTCAGTTTTGCTTCATAAATGATTAATTGTTTTGCTGACAAATAAATTAGCTGCCTGTTTAGTTTTTGTATTAAGTTAAGGAGTGACGTCATTTCCTCGTCCACCTCCCGAGCCGCTGCTCTGACACTTTCACTCACCCACGGAGCCTTTGGCAGCGATGGCCACCGTCTCCAGCAGGACCTGCACGATGCCGGCTCGGACCCGGGGCGTCGTCTTTTTGTGAGTGTCCAGGTGGTTCAGCACCTGCTGGATGACGTGGTGGGAGTGCTGCGCCTGGAGGAGCCACACAGAGACAAACGTAAATGTTAAATATGGCGGAGCAGCCCAGGCGATGACCGATCCGCTGAGATCAGAACGAGGAGTTGTTTGAAACTGAAGTGGTGAAATAAAAGGAGATCGTCACTGTGCACTGTACCTGGATGGAGTACATGATGATTCTGAAGCAGGAAACTGCAAACTCGTTAGGGTCCCACAGGTTGTGGTTATCCAGGTGACTGAAAACAATCAATATTCAGGTTTTAACAACACGGAGACATTCATATGTTCACGAGTCGCCAGATGTGAACAGACACGTATTTGATCATCAGCACTAATTGTGAAATAGTGTGTTGCCTCTGAGGATAACGAGTCAAACGTCTGGTTCTGTGGATGTCGGGGGCTCAAGAGTGTGGGACCCCCTGATCTGTTCTCGTTCACAGTGACTCACGAGATCAAAAGCTCCTTCAGCTGCTTGGAGAGGCAGCGGGATCGTTTTCAGGCTGCGGCTGATCCGGGGTTTGTACCTTAACAACACTTTTCAGGTCTCACACAGAACAGAGGGCTTCAACTGCAAAACACTGTGGTTCAGCTGCTCCACAGACGGATCAGTGGCTCTGCATCTTCTCCTGCTGTTTGTATTTTAAACCATCAGAATACGGTGCTTTACGGTGTATTTGACTTTAAATGGACCATAATTTACTAAATGAACATGGATGTATATTTGGCATGTTCTTGAATTCTTGGTGCCGTGATCCTGAGCACATCTGTTCCCTCCTTTGTTCCCCACAGATAAAAAACACCTCCACCTCCTGTGAGGAACGCTGGGCAGGGAAATGAATAATCCTCGTCTCGAAAAACTTCACACCCACGAACCAGCCCCGGCAAAGAGCAGCCATTTTAAACAGTCTGCTGAGATCGATGCAAACACACGAAATTAGTGTCAGAGAAAGAGGAAGAGAAAAGGAGATGGATGGAGTCAGAGGGAGGAGAAAAGGAGAGACACATTAACAGGGAGAAAAGGGGGACAGCAGAGGACGGTGATAAGGAGGATTGGGAGCCGGTTTTTTGAGAACGCTTCACCAAAATGACGTCAAACCAAACCCCCAAAACCCCCCCTTAACCCCAATCCCTGCTATTTATAGACGGAAGATGCTCTCCTCCCCCACCTCCCCCTCACTGCAGGGGCTTTGCAGGAGGAAACTCAGAAACAGGGACAGACACGAAGCTCCACGACTGTTTAACCGACAGAGAAATTAAAAGACGTTAAAGGAAAAAGGGTTAGGGTTAGGGTTACCTAACCTTCGGTCCTGTGCTGAATTTCATTTTACGAGTACAACTAATCTTCACCACATTAGTCAACAAATTAAAATAGAACTCATGACCTTCGTTAATTAGAAGATTCTACAGTTGTGTTGTGTTTCTTTAACGCTTCCTGTGCCTGGTGATTGATTGTGTTACAGTGGAAAAGATTGATCGACAGCGACAGAGTGACACAGACGGAGACACTTTAATAAACTCTGCTCGCAAAGACAGACGAGAGGGATGGAAAGACGGGAGCAGACGGAGGAGAGGACGAGGAAAGAAGACGACTGCTACGACATAAAACAACTGGAAGACAACAAATCAGACAATGAGCGATATCCTCACACGGACGTCTTCTTCTCGCCTCTGGAAATATCTGACAACCAATCGGCAGCCATGAATAAATAACTGATTCTGATGCAGTTCTAAAGGACGGCCTGCGCTTCAGAGGTTTAGTTGCAGTACCATGGTTGGCCACTTGGAAAACTTGGCAGCAATGCAGACCCACTGCGCTCTCTTAGCACCTTATTTTACCAGAAAATAATAAAAACAGTTAACCTGGTAAAGAGGAAGATGCTTTTTATTAAACCAGAATCAGCCGTTTAATCGCTGTTTACAGAAGTAATGATTTTACCTCACAGAACAAAGGAGTTGCTGGTTCACTGCTACTTCCATCAATTTGTTGGTTTGTGTTATTGTGTGACTTTCAGCGATGGAAGAGGTTTAGTCCATTTACTTCAGTAAAAGTACCACACAACAACACAAACAGAGCAGCGGTGCACCACACAATGAAAACAACTATATGCTGGTTGTTTCTGGTTAAAAATAAGATCTTACTCTTTTCCAAAAAAGGTTTATTTCTGTTATAATGTTGTCAAAGACTTCCTGTTATTGTTAGTGACAAAAACACTTTTACTTTGTCCCGATCACTGACTTGGAAATAAAGGAAAATTTGGTGAATAAATCCTGGAGTTATTCTTTAATACATGCACGAGAACAAATAGTGTAAAGTGCGGTTTTCTGGAGCTCGGCTGACGCCACCTGATGAGCCACGGCCTCTAGTGAAAGAGTCACATGAGGTCAGTGAACGGCCGTTTTAAAGAAAAGAGAAAATAGAGAAGTTGAGCTTGAAACACACTGACGAGGCTCCGAGGAGTTGAGTGTTGGAGGAGAGGGAACAATGATTAAAGCAGCTTCCCTCTTGAGGAGGAGACAGATGTCGAGCAGTCACAGTAATATCATGTCATTAATTGTTAATAGCAGCATTAAGAGGCTCGCAGCAGCGTGATACTGTCATTTAGAACATGACATTCTGACACAACGTTAAACTACAATCAACACCGTGATGTCAAGTCCATCCAGACTCATATGATACATGTCCTCAAGAATTTAAAGGAAGTCACTGAGAGACGTGGTTTCTCATAATAAGACCATGACCTTCACCTTTGGCCTTTGACCTTTGACCACCGTATTCTAATCAGATCATTGTCCAAGTGAATTCTGGTGTTATTACCGAGAGGAACAGACGGACTCAGGATACATCTGTTAAAACCAAGAGAGTGAATGTGAACCTTTGGATTTTCACTTAACGTTAAGTGGCATTTCTGTACAAATACAGAAAGTGTGTGATCATTTACCGTCATGTTAATTTGGGACAAATTGGATATAAATATATTTTCAGAGAAATAGAAAACAGCTCCTCCAGTAATAGATTTAAAAACTAAATCTCCAGTCAGGACAAATCTGTCTGTTTTCCCACTGAGGTCTGTTTAAATTGGTTTAAATCAGATTGGTACCTTTCTGTCAGAAACAAGGTGCTGTACGTACATCACATCACTCAGCAAACAGGATTCACATCGAGCGGAAACGGCACCACAAGCTTCAGCTCCTGCAAACAATCAATAGCCCGGCGCCTGAAGGTCTGAGACACAACAGTCCGACAATTCACCCAACGCGTGTCACAGCAGAGGGACACAAAGTGCAGAGAGAGAAAAGTTCAATTACACAAACTTAAATAACCTTGAAGATTGTCCCAGTCAGTGTCTCTGGACATTTTCTGCAATCTTCTCCTGCAGCCTCCTAGTAACATGTCCGAGTGAGTCCATGTGAGGAAACAGCAGGACAATGTCCTGAAGCTTCCCAGTGAGCGAGTGGACGTGTTGATGAGGTTTCTAACACGTGACGGACGTGAAACTGGAAGAACACAAACATCTCAGGATGAAGAAGAGGAGCTGTACACGTAGAAGATGAAGACGTCAACTTGGAAACACGAGGAGGTTCCAGATCTTTTGGTGATGAGGGCCGACGCCGGTGTGGATGAGCTGGAAACAACAACACTGATCTTTCCACAGCAGAGTTTATACGTCATGTCCCGCCTCCTGCTGCTCCACAGGCTCCGCCCCTCGCCTGGATGTTCCCACATGTTCCTGTTGGTGTGAACGAGTCGGACCCGACAACCTGCTGCTGCTGCTTCACAAACACTGACTACATTTTACTGAGTTCATGTCTGAAATCAGCTCAGTGATCATTATTGTTATTCAGATTCATGACGCTTCATTCTGTCACACCAGAACACCGACTAACCCAGTGACATCACAATCCCTGGACCAGACTGAAAACTGCTGAAGAGAGGAAGAGTCATTTAAATGTTTATCCTGCTGAAGCTGCGGAGGATGAAGGAGCCAAGCGGAAACACACTGGGACAGGGGAACATCCCAGCGGGCCTCGGCCGTTTGCTCCGTAATTGTCCAATTTATGTGAACCGTGCCGAGTGGCGAGGCAGCGTGGCCTATAAGAGCTGTGACGGGGGTATTTAATTCCCAGGAGGGAGACGTGGTCACCGGGTGGCGATGGTGTGCTGCCTTCACACGACAGCCGCCCGCGTGATAACAGAGCTCATTTAATTTCCTGTGTGTGCTGGGAGTCTGCGGTGAGGAAGAGGTGTGTGTGTGTGTGTGTGTGTGTGTGTGTGTGTGTGTGTGCTGGGAGTCTGCGGTGAGGAAGAGGTGTGTGTGTGTGTGTGTGTGTGTGTGTGTGTGTGTGTGTGTGTGTGTGTGTGTGTGTGTGTGTGTGTGTGTGTGTGTGTGTGTGTGTGTGTGTGTGTGTGTGTGTGTGTGTGTGTGTGTGTGTGTGTGTGTGCTGGGAGTCTGCGGTGAGGAAGAGGTGTGTGTGTGTGTGTGTGTGTGTGTGTGTGTGTGTGTGTATGTCTGTGCCAGAAAATGAATGAAGGACTTGTAAGAGGATGAGTCCTGAAATTGTCCCTAAACGCACACAAACATCCACGTGCACACTCTTTCAGTGTGCACATGAAATGTTCTGGAGGTCTTGACGTTTTACATTTTATTACTTCGTACTCACACTAAGACGGGCCGGACAGCGTTGTTCATGTTGCCATAGGCCGCCCTGCCCAGCAGCTCTCTGAAGCAGCTCTCAGCCAGCGACGCCGGGTTCTCATCGCCATCCTGACCCGCCCCCGACGGTGTGCCGGGCTGCCCCGCCCTGCAGGAGGAGAGGAGGAGAGTTCAGTGTAGGAAGTACAGGAAGCAGCAGCAGTGAAGACAGCTAATCTGAAAACAACCTCCGTCAACAAAATGTTTAAAATTGAAATTATCGATGAAGCTTCAACAATCAATTCATCATATCACACACAAAAGACACGTGTGATGTAGAGAGGAGGAAGAATGAGGAAGTAAAGACGGAGCAGAGGCTGAAGAGAAATCAATCAGAGCAGCTGGAAAAAGGGAGAAGGGAGTATCGACCAGCCTCAGTCAGATAGGTGTGTGTGTGTGTGTGTGTGTGTGTGTGTGTGTGTGTGTGTGTGTGTGTGTGTGTGTGTGTGTGTGTGTGTGTGTCTGTGCATGTGGCGTCAATCTGTCTACATCAGGAGACACTGTAAAAAATTTTACAACAATTATAGAAAAGTTATTTAATCCTTCATGATTTTTGAGTAGTTGATGGGAAGGTTCTAGGAGTTTGGGGTTCTAGTGGTAATTGGGAAGGTTCTTTGGATCGTTCAAGGTGTTATTGTGGTTGATGGGAAGGTTCTTGCTTTCCTTTACAAGGCTCTAGTGGGAATTGAGAAGCTTCCCTGGATTGTTCAGAAAGCTTTAGTGGTTGATTGGAAGGTTCTTGAAGTCCTTCAGGAAGTTCTAGGGGTTGTCAAAGGTTGGAGTTGTCATTAAGAAGGTTCTAGTTGAGAAAACATTGTAGTTATTTGTGTGAGAAATCAACTTGACCTTTGTTAGTACACTGAACATTAACTGAGACGGACACTTCAACGCCTTTAAATGAACAGGATGCTTCATTATCCACAAGAACACGAGATCGCTGGTGATGAACTGTGAACAGGAGCTTTCTTTAAGCATTTGAACAAACTATCTGTGCCCTCAATTACTTTTTACATTTTTTTCCTACAACTCAACATCCAACACAAAACTTATTGTGTTCAAGTTTGTCATTTTCTGCACAGCTGCCGAGAATCCCCAGGCCTGGCTTGAGAGCAGGGCCGCCTCCTGTTATGCTGTATTGATAAAATAATGCAATTGTAAATCAGCAATAAGCCAGCACGTAGATGGACTGTTGGCAGCCGGGTCTCAGGAGGGAAACTGCAATTACTGTCGGCCCACACAGGCCAGAGGAAATGAAATGCTTGTTGCTTGTTCGAGGCAGCAGAACGAGATAAAAATGAAAATCTCTCCAGTAATAGAAGGTGGGTTGGTGCTGTTGAATGAATTGTCCAGAGAAAACTTTGTAAAAGCTGGATATGTTTTCAGATGATTGGCAGCTGAATGTTAAAGCTCGTGCTGAGAAGCGAGAGCCGTTTAGATCATGACCACATGTTGTTATTAGAAGTTTGTTGAATACAATAACGGTGCAGCTAGAAATCAAATGCCTCATTGGCCTTCAATGTTTGGCTGCAGTGGAAAAAACACTCATAAGTTTAGGACTTTTAAAATAAAGTTACACAGTGTTTCAAAGATGGGGGGGAGGGGGGGCAGTGAGGATGATGTACATGTCAGAACTAGAATGGTTTGTTATTACTGGACAAACTGTTTATGATAATAAGAAATGCTCCATCAAATGAAGGTTCTCTCTTAATAAAACCACTTACTTTTCCACAAATCATGGCTCCTAAAAGTGAAGCCAAAGCATCGTGATCACCCCCTGGTGGCTGGCTGCAGTATAGATCATAAACCCTGCCTCCTCCATGTTAGCAAATGGTACACGGAACTCCCAAAAAATAAATAAAAAGATATCTAAGTACACGTCTATATCGTATTAATACATATTTCCGTGAAAGCGAACCGTGTGTGCACTTTTGATCTAATGTTCTTTTATTGATGAAGAGCAAAAGGGGGGAGAGAGAGGGGGAGGCAAAGGGCCGCAGGTCGGAGTTGAACCCACGGCAGAGGACCCGCTCCACCAGGTGAGCAGAGTTAAACGCTTGTTAAGGTGTACACATCCGGTGGTCGAGGCAGAGACGGCCGACGCGACGGAGAAAAGTGGCTTCACCAGAGGAAAGTGTGATTGCGTGTAGCTGTGTGTGATTGCAGCCGTGTGAATTGTCATGATGATTACCCTGCAGTTTGAACTCTTTACTCCCGACGACTGGGAGCTGAAGCATTTCTTCATCGGGCTTGTTTTTCTCCCAGACATTTTCAGTGGAATGATGCTCATCAGGGATCATCTTTGGCAGGTGGGGGCGCTTGATTCCCTTTAAGAGATCATTTCAACCTGATGCTGATCCGTGGGACTTTAAACCGAGACTCTATTTCACATGCAGAAATTACAGCATTAGTTATCGATCTAATGAAATAATAATAGAGCTCATGTCTGAGGAATCGCGATTTGGACACGAGGCTTGGACTCATCAACACAAGGGATTTTGTCGATCACGACAACGACGACTGATTCTCCGGTTCAGGTTCTGTGTCGAGTCGAAGGTGAACAGACCAGGATCACCACAGACACAACAGCCAGGTTCAGAACGGACACGCCACTGGTCTGTTAAACTAGAAGCAGAGTGACCGACTCTCTTGTATTTGTATAGCGCCAAATCATAATATACATGATCTCAAGGCACTTTACAGTGAAGGTCAAGACCTCTCAAGCTTCCCTGCGTCAATACGGGCGATGTCAGCCAGGCATCGAGATGGCGGCTGTGGTCGGATCACATCCTAGCCCACTCTGTTCCTCTGCCTGTGATGAAAAGAAGTTACTCCTTCTTGTGTGGCTTCATGAACAGAGAAGCAAAGAGGAGAAGAAAAACTCAAATGGAGGAATAAAAAAAAAAAAACAGGGTCCAAAAATAGCTTTTTGTTCACATGGAAACCATCCGACGAGACAGAGAGGCACGAGGACGCCACGGCGAGACCGAGGAAGAAAGGAGAGGTGGTTATAAAATATTCGGGAGATGAAGAGAGGATGGTAGAGGAGAAAATGAAGAAGTGCAAAAGTGAGGGAAAGACAAGTAACAGAGAAAGAGGAGACGACCAGATGAGAGGAGGACGGGACTTTCCTGCTGAAATAAAAAATAAATACTAATAATTAGGGTAAGAAACTCTTCTCTAGTGTCTAAAATCTCTCCCTCTGTCTGTCCAGATGCAAAGCTTGTTGTTTAATGGACTCAAATTATTAAAGAACAATGAATTGATCATAATGTAATACATCTTAGACTGATGTGTGAAATAATAGTTCCTTTCTTTTGGATGAAATGTGGTGAGGCGAGTGTTAAGCTTCCTGTCCTCGCTGATCTCTGCCATAGCTGCTCTTCTCAGCAACAGGCAGAGAGGATGAGGAAAACGCTGAAAACTCCTCGGTGTGACATATCACCAGGATTTCCTCCCTCACCTCGACTGCGTGCCTGGATTTGAGGATTGAGTGAATATGATGAGGTTTGAGGTGTGAGGAGCGGCGAGGAGAGCGAGTTCAGCGGAAGGTTTGTCTAGCTGAAGCAGAAGGTCAAAAATAAAGATGAGCATAGAACAAGCAGAAAAATCAAAACCTAAAGGATGTTTCTTAAAATACAGGTTTATAAAGTATGTTTGTCTTCCATACCTCACGCTGTCGTCAGATGTGTTTCCACTGAGCGGATACAAGTTTAATTCTTCAGGACAAACCGAAACTAAATTCTCCTCATGTTTTTTAACTATAATGACTGCTCTTTACACCAGGAGACAGAGTTTATATTCTCTATCACGAGGACTGGAGGAGCTGGGGATCGAACCACCGGACGACCCACTCTCCCTCCCGAGCTGTGTGTGTGCATCACCTGTCCAGGTCGTCGCTGTCCTGCATGTTGAACAGCATGGACGGGATCAGTTTGTCCATGTGCTGCGGCTCCCAGATGATGGCCTGCAGCTCGTCGTTCACCGTCTTCCTCACCACGCCCTGCAGACCTTTGATCCCCGCCACACGGATCCTGTACGAGGAAAACACATCACTCAACAACACATCTTGAACTATTATCAACTTTTTGAATGAAACTAAATTACAACTTTATTCTTGTAAACGCCCATATTCTTAAATATGCCCTCAATATGTTGTTGCAGTGAAGAGCCCATAGCAGCCCAGTCAGGCTCCATCAATTCAATCTGAAAGGCTCTGGTAGGTGAATAAAAGAATTAAAAACATCTCATTGGAGAGGTTTCACTTGAGCAAAGTGATTTTTCAATCGTCAGGTTGAAGTTTTATTTCTAAGAAGAGAAAAGGGAATCGGTTGGTGTCAGACAAACAGAACTCTTCATTGTTTCGAAGACAGAAAGTCTCTGCCTGCCAGCTGGATTGTTAAGGAGGTATAAATAGCTCGGCGGCGGCGAGTCTCAGACGAGGCTGTGACACCGCACAGCACTTTACAAGACGCCTGCTCCCACTGCGACGCCCACCTTGTGACTCCAGCACCGATCAGCAGAGTATTAAAACAATACCTGGAGACTTCTCTCTCTGCTTCAGGCTGGAAACACGTTCTCACAGCATCCGACGTGTCGGCGCAGCAGCTGAGGCCTGAGCGCTCACGTCTTTGTGCATAGAAACACATCAGTCCTGTCTCCTGTATACGTCTGAGTGTGTGTGTGTGTGTGTGTGTGTGTGTGTGTGTGTGTGTTAGCGGGTTGTTGTTTTCTTCTTCCTCTCTCTCCTGTATTTCATTATTTGTTTGACTGCCACGGTGGAGACGAATTCCCAAGTATAATTTCTCTGGCGGTTATTGGATCAGGCCCGAGGCGAGGTCACCCGCCCTGCTTTTCATATTATTGCTCATACACTCGCCTGCGTCGCGAGCGGAGACTAAAGACAGAAATAGGAAACGGTGATGTAAGACTCGCTCGGCTCTGATTGGTCCACAGAGGCGGTGTACAGTCGTGTGTGTGTATGTGTGTGTTATTATGAGGAAGTCTCACACCACTTGAGAAACAGCTTATAAGTATTTAGTTTGGACATCAGAACTATTTGATTCTGCGGATTTACGAAGCCATGGAGGGAACTGTCGTGAATATCGATTGGCGTTTACCACAGCCAATAGCGTCGATGGTAACTAGCAGGTCGACACGGAACATGGACTTCCTGCCACCGCCTGCAGATTTAACGGATGAATAGGACAGTGTAGCTCCCTGCGCACCGGTTGCTAACTGGCAGAATTTATTGTCACAGGGGGGAAGTAAAAAATGTAATCGGACATATGTAGAGCACTGATATTCATGAGTGTGAATAATTTGGTTTTGGTTTTGTTGGTGCAGCTTCATGTCGGAGCTCCACTGGTTTCATCCAAAGCGCCTCTCGGCTGAGTGACCACCCTGAAGCAGCAGAGGAGTGAAGAGCTAAATCTGTTCCACAAGACTCCGGGGATCAGGTGAAGAAGTGCACAGTAAGCGGTGGTTAGGCCTGTTAGTGTGTTAGGAGAGAAGCTGCTCTCAGGAGGAGACGAGTCCTCAAGAGGTTCTTCAGGATCTTGAGGATCAGACACAAGTGTTTAATCATAACTTGAAGCTGACTGATTTATTGGTTGGCCAATTCAGAATTTTACAGAATAAACAATGAAGAGAAGTCGAACATCTGTGTTTATATTTTACATAAAAGATGTGTTTGTATTCTTATTTCAAGTTTGACATATTTTGTTTCATTTATAGTTATTTATAATAAAGTTTATGGTTAAACTGTAAAATTTCAATTATATTTCTTTGTCATAAGGGTTTGATAATGACAACAGTCCCCCCCCCCCCACACTTCTTCCTGTTAAAGGATATTTTTCCCTCCTCGATCATTTTCTCTATAATTTTCTAACTTCTTGACCTTACGATGCAAAGCAGCTTGGAATAAGTACGTTGGTACTTTTTACACAAATAGAAAAATGAGAAGCTGAAGTTCCTGTTTGGAGGAAGAGGACGTGTAAACCTCTGACACAGTGAGCGAGACATTACAGGCAGGTAGGCCCATCTCTCTGTGAATCACTTGAAGGCTTCACATCGTTTAAGCTCAGCTATTCTCCCACACTTCATTTCACCATCCCGTCTTTCACATGCTCATATTTCAGCACTTCAAACGCAGCGAGGCTCTCCTGCAGCGCTGAGTGAGCCATGTGGTCGCAGTGGGAGGGGAAGGCCATGAAATATGGATCAGGAGGAGATATATTTAATTCTGTACTCGCTGGATTTAAGTGGGATGAGACCTGCGCTCGAGGGGATTGTATTACAGCCCCCCCCCCACCCACTGGATGTGCTGTCGCTAGGATCCATCGCTGCATTAGGAGATGAGGGTGTTTCTGAAAGGTGGACGCAGATGATAATCTCAATAACCAGAAATGATGCTACACCATCAGTATTTCCATAAGTGAAAATTAAAGCCAGTAAATGTGTGTTTTCATTTTACAGTTTTAACCCTCGATCACCTGAAGAGAATTAATCAGGGAAACAATCTGCACTGATCGATCAGCTGGTTTCACACGACTGTGAACTAAAGAACGGAATTGAAAAATCAGCTGTTTAGGGTTATTTACATTAGTTGTGCTTTTCAAATGAAGAAAAGTCAGTGCAGTCAGGGAGAGGACACCGTCTGCACATGGGATCATTACACAGGAACGACGTCAAACCTTTAACATCTAAAAAAACAACAACTTCAAAGTCAAAGTTGAGTTTTATGGCTTTGGTTTGAATAAGATTTAAAACAGATCTTAAAGAGACGCGTCTCTGTGGGGAGGGAACGTCTCCGTCTTCTTACCTGCTTCTGGTCTCAGGATCATCGTGCATCGAGTGGCACATGGCACTGAACTGAGACACAAAGAAGTCGTAGCGACGATGGTAGGAGGGCGTGTCCTCCTCAATGTTGGCAAACTTCACAAACTAGGAAGGAGGAGAAAACATTCATTAGCCTTCATTTGTCTCAAGGCCTTAGAAGACAACAGAGATTTTCCGGATGTTTTACAGAGGGGCTGGCAGGATGGCCGACTCTGTGGAAGAGGACCCGTTCCAGAAAAAAGCTCAGATGACTTAAGACAACATCATTATAGTGTCCAAAATGAGTTCTTACTAACACATTTTGAACATGACCAGCGTGGCTCAAATCTGGTTCTTGGATCCTTTAATTGCCTTCATACATCTGTCCATAGTTTTCCAGTTCCTTCAAAGTGTGTCATTTAAAAAAGGTATAATCTGTTTTACACCACTAAGAATCGTTGTCATCTTCTCTTAATCTATTCCGACTGACGGTACTTTAGTATTAGACAAAATATTCAAGTTGAACTATTACAGAGAAATTAGTCGAGCCTTCATCTTGGCAAAGTGTCAGAATCTGTCCTCAATCCACCTCCAACAGTCCACACTGTCGTTCAGCCTCTTCAAGTCACAGCTGCTGAGGCTGCTGATGGTCTGCGGAGGAACCAGTGCTACAGTGACACTCGCAGCATTTCCAGTGACTCCAGAGTAAAATACTGTCCTACTGTTGCATGGCTCTGAACAGGAAGTGATGGTGACAGTAATCATAACCATTAGAGAGCTCCCTCCTCTTGTTCAGCCTGTAATTTCCTCCCTTCAAACCAGTGTCCTCTGGAGAGGCCTCCTCTCTCCCTGCAGTCAGCTGCGCTCGAGTGGCGTTTTCGACGCCCCATCACTGTCCACTGCATTAAATTGCCTCTGTATAGTTTGGCATCATTGACAAAAACCCTGATGTTCAACCTGATCCTTTCCCTTCACTTTGCACCTCACCTCTCGTGGGGGTATGGCTGCGATGGGAGGAGGTACGCCAGCAGCTGGCGCCCAGGAGAGTGGCTCTCCCTCAGCATCCCAGATGTGTTACAGCATCGCAGCAGAAGAGGAGGGAGTCCAGGCGTGAGACTTTCATAAATAATAATTACCAGCTTGTGTGTATGAGGTGCTGAGGGGGAACCTCTGGTCACGACTGTGGGTGTTGAGCGGGGCCCCCCCCGAATGGATTCAAATAGGTTTTATTTGATCATAAAGCCATATATACATATACACACATCACACACAGACAGCTGTCTAAAAATATAACTGCTAAGAAATTACAGCTAATTTAAAAAAGCTAACTGACAAATCTGTTGTAATTCAGTCCTGTCATTTTACCTCGTTAGCCACAAATCATAAGTGATAATATATAAACACACCCCAACAACTTTATGCAGTTTAAAACGCATCATCTGAGAAAATCTACACAATTGATCTGAGATGGTGGCAAAACATCTTTGTCTCAGTGACGACTACTACTGCCTAGTTCTCTCTCATATATATATATATATATATATATATATATATATATATGTATATATATATATATATATATATATGAGAGAGAGAAAGAGGTATAAAATCTATCTAAATTAGTCAATGTAATAAAAGAAAATTAAAAAGCAATAACTGACAAATTGCTTTGGGAGCGATGTGCTCACAGTGACTACCAGATTAATTCATCCAATACAATGCATTTTAATATAGCATGAAATATGGGAGGCTTTGATTCTATAAGCAGGGTTTGAAAGTGTTGCTGTGTATTTGTGCGTCCGGATCATTTTCCTCATTTCCAAATGTTAAAAGTTGTTCAGACGACTGAAGCATCGAGAGGGTGAGTGCTTTACGTGAAGAAGTCTGGGGGGTTGTGGGTAATTCTGGTTGAACCTGAGGTTTTGCCGTGAAGATAAGACGAATCAAAAAGCGACAGGCTTCATGCCGCACCGACGCCTCGCGGCAAAGCACTTTTTAACAACGAGAAGATGAGAGGGTGAAACGAACTCCAGCACAATTTGTTTTGTTTCCCTCGGGCAGTAAAGAGCTCAATTAAAAAAAAGGTGTCATTAAAAAGAAATGGACTGGTTTTACTGATCTGTGCATTCTCATCACATAACAAGAAGTAAAGAGTAAAATCCATTTGCACAGTTGTCGCCTCTTTGGTTGAATTGGTCGTTAGCCATCACTGCTTAGAATAGAAACACCTTTTAAAAGACAAACCAACGCATCCAATTAACTTGGGTCTGTAAACAGTTTCATGAAAGGTGAGACAAGCATGGCGTCCTTAGTCATTAAAAAAGAAAAGAGACACTTTGGTATAAAGATGGATTCAAAGAAATAAGTGGATTATGGAGTGAATCAAAAGAACTTTCTGAATATGTTGAGGCTTCAGGCCTTTGGGCGGCCGGTGTTGGGACTGTGACTTCAGTCCAGAGAGTCGTCTCCAGAGCTTCTCCAGAGCTTCTGTTTCACAGCTGAACAACACAGCAGCAGGTTTTCTGCACAGACTCGTTCACAGCAGCATCAGATCCTCCTCATGGTTCAGGTGAGAGGTGGAGCAGCCGGGTGCAGCAGACAGAGACAGGAAGTGACGTGTTACCTCTGCTGCAGAGGTCACGTGATCATGGTGACATCACCTGACACCTTCAGCTCTGATCACCACGAACTCTCTTCACATCTTCGTCTGTGTCTTCATCATGTGTGTCAGCACTTCTTCACCAGAGACATTTGTGTCCCGTGTTAGAAGCTCCTCACCCCCCCACTCACTCAGTGAATCAGTGGAGGATCCTCTGCTGTTCACACTGCTCCTGGATTTCTATGGACATTATATCAGGAGGTCACGAGGAGGAAGCGTCTCACTCAGACATTTGAGTTCACACATGCACCTCCTCCGGACAGGAGGGTGACACAAAGTTCACAGGAAGTTCGGAGGCAGCTCTCACAAATCCTGGCGTCTGCAGTTTATCACAGCAAAGTGTTCTGCCGCTGCCGCTGCCGCTGCCGCCGCTGCTGCTGCTGCTGCCGCTGCTGCTGCCGCTGCTGCCGCTGCTGCTGCCGCTGCTGCCGCTGCCGCCTGAGACTCAGGTAATGATGATGGAGACCCACCCGGCCTGTGAAATGTCGGACCGGGAGTTTCCCCTCACTTCTCGTTTGTGCTGAACGATCATCAAAAATCTTCTCCACAGCCGCAAATCAACACAAGTTGTCTGTTCAAAATCATACTTAAACCAGGCTGTGTATTGTGGCTCTGGCGACGCAAACAAACTCGTTAGACGGATAATTACCTCACAGAACAGATACAAGCTACAACGTAAAAAAAACTAAAACGTCTACATTAAGTAGTGCGTCTCAGCTTTGTAACCATCAGGAACTTGAATGAACATGTCTCTCAACCTAAAAGCCCCCCCCCCCCGGCTCTGCATCCGCTCTCCTTCTCTGTCAGTGTCTAAATACCACACATCAATAATGCAAGAGCTTCAGCATCTAAACCTTCAGCTCCGTTTCCTGCTTAGGTGAGACGGCAACAATGGAAAGGACACCAGGCTCAGAGCAGGAGACATAGAGAGAGAGAGAGAGAGAGAGAGAGAGAGAGAGAGAGAGAGAGAGAGAGAGAGAGAGAGAGAGAGAGAGAGAGAGAGAGAGAGAGAGAGAGAGAGAGAGAGAGAGAGAGAGAGAGAGAGAGAGGGAGAGAGAGAGAGAGAGAGAGAGAGAGAGAGAGAGAGAGAGAGAGAGAGAGAGAACTCCGGGTTCATCTTCAGTCGACTTGGAAGGACAAACGAGGCTGAACTTTGCTGGCGACACATAGAGGCTTATAATAATTACAGAATACGTTACAGGGCAATTTCTTCTGCCAATGTATACGTTAGATTAGGTATTTAACCGCCAACGTCGACCTCTGCTGCAGACGACTGATGTTTCATGTTCTCTTTGTATGATAACGTCAGCCTTCTTCTTCTTCTTCTTCCTCCATCTATTCTAAGGCTGCATGTTGAACGCCCATCCCCAAGTGGCATCAATGCAGTTCTCATTCTCTCTCACGTGAATTTGTTACTTGGAATCTGTTGTGCATGAGAGTTTGTGCTTGTGCACGTGCACCCCGGCTACCGCCATAGTGGGAAATGCTGAGTTCCATCAGGAAGTGATAACTGAAGAAAAGCAGCCACCATCCAGGTTGAGAGCACGGAAGGAGGCTGACTTACCGAGTTGGTTCCCAGGACCTGCAGGTCCGGTTCTCTGGACTCCAGCAGTTTGGCGACCATGTGCAGGAAACTCTCCACGAAGGGCTTGATGCTCTGAGAGTGACAGGCCATCAGCAGCTGGTCCAGAGCCTCCATGGCAATGACCACGTACCTGAGAACAAAGGTTTTCACAGCTCAGTCACTAAAGGTCTATTCTTCCTTTGTTTATTTCAAACCTGCACTTTTGATTATCTTATTGTTTGTTTGTTTTACTCATTTTTTATTTGGATGTGAATGCAACACCAGAACCATGTGGAGCGATTTGTTTGAGGTGATCCGACCTCAGTCCGGCCCAATACACAAAGTTACATAGAAGTGTTTCTAGTCCAGAACACAGAACCTAACTACTAGATTTGTTGCCTGTGGCATGAACTTTTGGACTCATACAGAACTTCCATGTGTCACATCTCTGGGATCTGAGTGACCTGACGAACCTGAATACATGCACATGCCTCTGCGTTGGACGGATGCGTTATGGTTTCATAATGACACACATGACACGAGAGGGACAGAGGTTTGTTCCCTGACTGCGAGCTTAGAGCCGAATCAAAAACAGAACCCATCAAACATCAGTTCTGACACCATAACGACCGCACGTCCTCTTTTTTAGAAACATGTCTCTCGGCTCGTCTTAATCAGCTTCCAGGAGCAGAAAGCACTGAATGGTTCAGGGAAATGTAACAACTTTAAAATGTCACAGAACACCACGGAGATTCTTCAACGTTTCGTTTAAGAGCTTTATTCACTGTCTTAACACTTAAGCTGTCATCGTCCCGCTCAAGCTGATCAAACCATCGACCAGTTAAAGGCTCTGCACTGGATGTGTGAGCGGCACGTGTGCGTAGCAGGTTCGAGTCGCGCATCGCAGGCGCCTCCATTACAGTTTTTAAATCCAGACATTGAAACTTGTGAAAGTGCCTTAAACTAAACAATTTTACAAAATCTAAGGTCATCTCTTTTTTATTTTATTATTTTAAAGCAACTTGAATCTACCAGCGAGTTAGAGTCTCGCCTGTTTCTCTGCGTTCCGCGTGCAGTTCACAGCAAAACAGACAAACAGGTACAGGAAGTCTTGCAAGTATTTATGTTTGTGACATATTCGACAGACAGATATTTATATATAATTGTGGTGAAAGATTATTTTCAATGTGTATTTTGCTGTGCACGGTACACAGGGAAAACAGAGCAGACTCTCTGGATGAGCATGTGGCTCACGTGCACAGTGTTGTCAACCTGATAACATGGGGGGGGGGGGGGGGGGGGGGGGGGGGGGGGGGGGGGGGGGGGGGGGTTCTGCGACCCCCACAGTGTTGCTCTCATATCCAGTGTGACCCGGCATTAGAGTTAATAACAGAACTTGAAGAGAAAAACAACAAACAAATGTGGCTCACCCGTATCTGTGTCGCACAACGTCTCTGCTCAGCCTCTCCGCCAGGTAAGATCCAATCCGGTCCAGTTTCTCTGGAGCCGACACGGCGTAGAAGGTCAGCTTCTCCATGTCGGATTTACTGAGGCCATCCTGGAGGTTTGACAAGAGTATCGTCAGCTTTGAAAAGAACCAAGATGACCGTTTCCGTTTGGTTAAGACATCTGACTTTACACCTTCGTGTTCCTCTGGTCTCAGATTCAAGTTTTTCCACATAATGAAGAAAGATTTATTTGGAAACAGCAGATGTGAAGATATTTTGCCGCCTGGTGTTCTGCTGTATGTAAAGAGGAGGGAGTTCATTTGAGACCAGAGGTCCCCTGAGTGTTTTCAGCTCCTCTGGCTCTCAGCAGGTGGGACAATTGAAATGCTCCAACGGTCCAGACCTTGTCAAATTAATTAGAAAGAGTCCCGACCATTCAAGCATTTTGATTTCCCACTGCACCTGTCTGAAGCACCTGAGAGGATGCAGGAAAAAAAAGGACCAACCCCATTTAGTGTTTTAATTGACAAGGGTCAAGGAATCAAACGGGTGATAATAACTTGCTGTGGTCCAGTTATCGAAGCCATGTCACCGTTAATATCCAGATTTATTTAAGTCTGAAGCCTTCGTGTGGCCAATTATTTCTGCTCTGTGGTGAGGAAGCTCTCTGGTGGCAGAGGAGGTGTCAGTGTGTCTGTGCTGCGATCTCAACACTGTGATAACAACAGGGGACCAAACACAGTGTTAAATCACTGCTAAAGGCCCAGACTGGCTGCTGCAGTGAGGCAGTGACGGCCTTTAATGTCCTCAGCAAAACATCTTTTATTAAAACTTGCAGTTACTCACTTTGGGGTCCTCAGGGAAGATGTTGTCCACCAGACGCTTGTACCTCGGCCTCAGGGGCCCACAGCAGCCACAAACTCCTGCAACACACAACAGAGACGTGGCCATTAGCAAAGGTTTGAAAATCTACCAGATAAATGATGCACGAAGCCTGGAGACAAAAAACTGGGCTCAACTCTTCAGGTAGATCTCTTGTAGTCCTGATGACGCTCTAAGCTCTTTACAGTCACATTCATACAGTTTCTCACACACGCTGCCAGCACAGCATGGCCAATATGGGGTCCAGTATCTTGCAGGTAAGTGTGCAAAGCAAAAATAAGCCAGAGATCTGTATCATATCATATCTGTGTCTATGTTCGCTCATAAGTGCCGAAATTAAAACTTTTATTTTACAGAATAAACAGAAAAGATGCGTATTTGTGTAATTCTCTTATTTCAATCTCTAAAGAGTTTTGTTGTGAAATAAATTGGTCCTTGAGGAAGTTACCGGCCGAACAAACGACAAGCTGCTGAAACTTAGAGCTCATCAAGCTGCAATGATAAGAACATAAAGTTCATCTACAACCAGTTAACGTTCATCATGTTCTTCACAAATCCCCCAAATATTTGCAATATCTGTTGAACGTTTCCTGCTGATCAGCGACTGTCGGATCCATCAGTATTTAAATATTAAATCATGTTGAGGAGGCTTCTCTTGTGAATCCAAACTATTCATCATCGTTACCGAAGGAGTCACGTTTAGAGGGGGGGGGGCTTCATTTCCCAAGAGCCCCTGCTTCCTTCGGGTTTCCCTCCACCTGACGTTCCGACCTCTCGGGCAAAGTTAGGTCACCTTAACTCCTCTAGACTTTTATTTTTAATCCTCAGCCGACGAGCAGCAGAGTTTGACGGCCGCCCCCGGGAGTCTGGAGATTAATCAACTTCACTATGGCTTGTGTTAACGGCTCGTCACCATGGCAACCTTTCCACCACCGTGGCTTTAAAGCGTTCATTATGGATTCTACAATTACCTGACACATGGGGGCACAGAGAGGTGGTGGTGGGGGGTGTTTGCATTAGTGTGACCGGGGCGACTTTAATGGAATTCAGCTCCGAGTGTGATGGTCAGAGGACAGGGGAAGAGGAAGAGGAGGAGGAGGAGAAGATTAATAAAGAGAAGGAGAAGAGGAAGAAGGTGGAAGCAGACGAGAAGTATAAAAAGAAGTAGATGAAGAAAGAGAAGAAGGAGGAGGAGGATGTATATATATATATATATATATACACACACACACACACACACACATACACACACACACACACACACACACACACACACACAGTTTTACAGTGAACAAAACAGCTTCAACATCTCTTCAACTCTGCACTTGCTCCACTTCGTGGTTTCAAAATAAAAGTTAAATGCTTCAAAGTGTCTCTGCTCTAATAAGAAAAATGACTGAAATATTTCAGTGTGATGATTCAGCTGCTTTTACTCCACAAGACTTTAAATAATTCAAGAATCTGAATTGCCCTCAAGCAAAAAGTCACTTTCAGAGAAAGACACTGGAACATCAGTCTGAATATAGAACTAATAAAAAACATGAAGAAAATCATTTGTCGCTTTGAGCCGCGTTCACAGACACATGATGTCTGTTCCTACAGCTGATTGAGTCTGTGGACATCTATTCAACTCACACGGAGCAGCTTCACCAACGCTACACAGAGTGATCAGCAGGAGAACCATGTGCTGACATCCGTGAATAATCAATGGAGCGGCGGAGAATCAGAATATGATGTATTCTCTTCTTATCAAATCAGATGGAGACAGAGACATGCAGCGACACCCGGTGGCCGGAGGACGTCTTGGGGGCATTTCTTTAACTTTGGTCAAAGTTCAGTTGGACTCAAAGATGAACTGATTCAAATTTGTCTTTGAAGGTCAAGGTCACTGTGACCTCATGTCTTTGTTAACGTGAAAACACCAGGAACACCCAAAGGGAATTTCATTACATCTGGCACAAGCTTTTATTTGGACTCAAAGACAATGAGATTAACTGTGAAGGCCTTGTGAACGTGTTCTCTTCAGAACGCCTCACTGTCACGTGTAACGATCACTTACACTCGGAGATTATCTGATTAGATTGTCAGTCACAGGTCAAAGGTCAAAGTCACTGGGACATCACAAAACATGTTTCTGGCCTCTTTAGATTTTACAGTGGAAGACGGTGGGTTTAAGCATGAAACTGGGAAATATCTCAGGATTTATCTGCAAGAAGTAACTGTCTCTAAAGTCGTAATATCCTAGGACCCACGCGATCTCAGCAGTAAAACTTACAATGGAAGTAAATAAATTGTTACTGAGCGGGCCTGAGCCTGAACTGCTCATTTCCAATTCACAAACTCTCTCTCGATCATTAAATGTAAACGCACACACACACGCTGAGCTCTTACAGTCTCACAGCATGTGTGTGTGTGTGTGTGTGTGTGTGTGTGTGTGTGTGTGTGTGTGTGTGTGTGTGTGTGTGTGTGTGTGTGTGTGTGTAGACGTGGAGGATGAAGTGAAAACACCTGGGAGGCTGCAGATCCTCCTGCGCGGGGCGTTCGAGGACAGCGGAAGGAATCAGCTTGAGGACAGGGCTCTCAGAGACGGAGGTGATACGACGGCTTTTCTATTTCCATCCTCATTATTCCACAGCCACTCAGGGTGAAAACGAATCAGCCTTAATAGGAGTTTAGTTCAAGTCACTGTCTGAGTGTGCACGTGTACACGCGTGCGTGTGTGTGTGATCTGAGATAATATGTGTGGCAGTGAACTCTGCTTCCACGGTAACCAAATGATGAAAGTTTGATTCCAGGAAGTTACAGTTTAAATGAAATGAGATCCTGTTTTATTTTCTAATAATATTATCCTAATAAAAAACGCTTTTAGTCCGTCTCTGATACTGACGCCGCCATCTTGCCTGTTAGACCTGATCTAGAGTCAGTGCAGAAGTGATCATGGAGCGGAGCAGATGTATCGAGGTCCCCGATACGAGAGTTGATCTGTGGTTCTGTCTGAATCTTTACGTTTTGAACTGTTGTTTGTGAAACGATGTATTTTTTCAGTCCTCTGCTTTGACCAAATCAGCCGTGTTTAAATATTTGGCTCATTCAACAACCTGTTTGGCTCAGAGCTTCTACCGAATGCATTTCCTCAACTCCCGACTCGGCCCCAGTCGATGTGTTTGCTTTCGTAGAGGCACCGGTGGCAGAAAATGAATGACAGCAGCTCCAAATTGCATTAAAACCCATTCTGGCTAAGAGCATCACAGCTTCAATACTGTAATAGAGGCGATGCATCAATTTGAGCGTTCAGCTATAGATCTGCAGAGAAGGCTGCATAATCACAGCACCGAGAGGGCCTCAGATCGAGAGATTGTGGTGGTCACATGGACTGATAAATCACACGGCAACACAACAAAGTCCGCTGGCCGAGCAGAGGCCATTACTGTGGATCAAATCCATCATCCTGCTGCAACAGAGCAGAGAGAAGTTAATAAAAACGTAGACGCTTACGCAAACACCTGCTCCGGAGTGTCCTAAGGTTTCACTGGGAACATGAACCAGAGCACGTTTCACTATATTCATATTCAGTATTTCCATCTTGGATGTAAATGGCTCTGCCCCCGGCCAGCGGCTGAGTCGAGAACCAACGTAATCTTTATTCTGGATGACCACAAAGCACTGGGAAACCAACACATGAAAATTAATGTTTACGTCACTGCCAAAGCTATAGAAACTTGTAACGGACATGGACGTCTGTCCAATCAGCTGCAGAGAAGCTCAGATCCCAACACAGTGCGACAGTAACTCCTCCCCCACAGTCAACAATCCACAATTTTGCTCCAATTTTGCAAAATTAGAGATAGAATTTTTTATATTTTCTGAAATGTTTTGTCCGTATGTTTTAGTTTTTTCTTGAACCCATGTTTCTTGATTTTATTTGACTTGGGTTCATTTTGAATTTGTAATGGTGGCTTCATGTAAAAGTTCTGAATTGAACAGTCCACATATGTAAACTTGCTTTCCCGACTCATTCTAAAAGACAAACACGGCGTGAGTGAGGCTCGGACAGAAGGTCGGCGTCTGACCTACCGGAGCTCAGCGGGCCTCGTCTGTAGCTGAAGGCTCCGTCAGCCTCAGTTTGAGGAACCTGCCTGTACCTCCGCAGGAGCCCCCGTCTCAGATAGACACAGGAAGACGGCATGACCAGAGTGGCTTCTAAGATATATCCAAACTGAGGTCTGAGCGGGTTCCACCGCTTCACATGGAGGCGTCGGTTTAGAAAGGTACGACTGCTTCTTCAGTGTCTTCTGTGTAAATCCACATCTGTCAAACCTCACCAGGTGAACTCAGAGACTCAGCTTCACCTCTCTGGCCCCAGTACTCCTAAGAATCATCCTCTTTTTGATGGACAATGAGCTCAACCAATGGGACGTCCGGCCCGGGCTCTGTGTCTGCCAGCACCTGGGATTACCCCCTCACTCTGGCAGAGAAGACGAGACGCCGCTGGGGCCGGTGCGAGCCTGTCGGCAGCAGCTCGGGTTACCGGCCTCTGTCCTCACAGGAAAATGTGATCCAGGACAGAGATGAGGACAAAACCTGGGGCCAGAGGAGCCTCAGAGTTTCTGTTTCTGATCTGAGAACATTTTATAACCGTGGCAGGTTCAGAGTTGCTCGTACAGTAACTCATCCTGTTGGTGTGGCTCGTCCTACAGGTCACTCTGCTTTTCATCCTCATGTGGAATGATGAAAATAAATGGACATATTCACTTTAAACTGAAATAGCATGTTTACTCTACAGAGCTCGTCTTCTCACTGAACTGTCAGTCACAGAAAAACTGAACTGCAGAATAAAACTAATGAAACCAAAATGTGCAAGACTTAGTTCTGAAATATGAAAGTTAAGTTACAGAGTTACTAACTTTCTACTCTAATGTGAATTCTCCCAGTGAACTGATTTCTTCAGTGCACGTGAACTCAGCAGAGCCGCGATGCTGCCATTAAAGGTAGAAATCCATCAAACTCTGTTAGAACTCTTCATGTTTTAACAGTTTCCTGCTGAATCTTGGAGATAAACTCTGTTTTTTAATAACTTCAGAGTCTTTTTAACTGATCTCAGTTCAGCTTCACTCTTCAACTGGAGCTGATTGTTGAAGCTGTGACTCTCAGTCAGTTCTTCTCACAGGAGATGGAACCCACTCAGCAGAGTCACAGAGAACAGACGGCTCAGGGAGCGAAGGAGGAAACATTCACAGAAATAATACTTTATATATATATTTTGATATGTCTCCAAAACTACTTTCATGATTTCACACACACACACACACACACACACACACAACAGAGCACCGCAGAAAATCTCACCTCCAGCAGTGCTGTGCACTTTAATCTGCACCTAAACCGTCTGTGAGGAGCGTAATCTACAAGATTAAAGAGCGCCCCCAGCCCTCCTGATTAATTCCCTGGTCTTTGACAAGCAGATGAAAGCCATAACAATGTTCCCACTCCACACTGTCAATCTGTGGCCTGACAACATCTTTCTGGCAGCGTCGTTGTTCAGCTGGAGTTTCCGGGGTCGCAGACGATTGCGCAAATTGTTAACACGCCCCTGTGGGGTGGCACCGCTCGCTGAAGTGACGCCGTCCTTGGAGACGAGGAAGATTAATAAATAAAGTCGAGTCTGTGAGGTCTGAACTGAAGCAGAGTGAAGCTGAGCAGAGGAAGAAAATGTTTCTGGGGGAAAAAAGTGACGCCCCTAAAGGACGGAGACACCTAAACATTCAGAGAGTAACTTTTTCACACTCACACGTCACTGATCCAGACCTGTGGTACATCTGTAGCTCTGGTTCTGTTCTATTTTCATGGGAAAATCGCTCGTCGGTTGCATCATATCCTCTTTGTGTTAGTCTGCCAGACAAGTCAAATGCGGTCAGAGCCTCAGAAGAGCAGCAATCATGAGGAATCATGACTCCACAAAGTCCAACTTCACAAGTTAACTTTCAGAGTGATGGCTGACTAACAGATGGTCACCGTCACACAGGAGTATCTGTTAAACTCGCAGAAGAAGAATGTCATGTATGTTGTTTTGAGAGCCGAGGCTCTGGGTGGCTCTGATAGGCTCATTGACTTGCATTACCACGTCCTGCTTTTCACCTTGAATGGTGCATGCACAAAAACAGATGATGACCCATAAATTTACAGCCTCCCCGTCGCTCTGCTTCAGCCCTGGCCAGACGGATATCTAAATTTATCCTGTTTAAAAATCAGTTTCTATTCTCTCTCTCTCTGAGGCCTGGAGTTCCAGCTGGGTTGAGCGTCTGAACAAGATTCATCAGCGAGGAAACCAAAGAAAAAACTGCACTCGCTCTTTCATTTGTTTTTACCTTCCGTCGGAAATTCACGGAAAAACAACTTCCTTTCGTGTGAGAACTGACAAACTGGATTCAGACGTCTTGACTGAAGCTTCTTGTCTTTGGTGTAAAGGTCACACGCTCCTCTGTCTCGTCATTGATCACGGAGCTGAATCAAACTCACACGAGTCCAGATTTAAAACTTTAAACCTTATTTATTTACATACATCTTGTTCAACCTTGAATTTCTTTCCTTCATATTTCTCCCTTCTTTAATTCTGGTTTATTGTTTGTTGATGTATGTCCTACTTAATGGTTTATGCAAAGCACATTAAATTGCCTCCATTCATCAAATATTGTCTAATATATAAATAGACTCGCCTTGTCTTTTGTAATTGGCTTTTTCCACCCACGGCTTCTTTCGCCCAGCTGCTCGTACACTGAGGGAAGTCTCTCTCTCTCATTTCTTCTCCTTTGTTTTTGAGGAGGGTCTTTAAAATCCTTTTACATCCCGCTTCGCACAAATGAACTTGAATTGGCCTTTATTCGACCTGAGCGTCCCATCTGAATGAACCACAGTCACATCAGATTCTTCAAAACTCTTTCCTTATGTTGACTTTACTTTGGTGCTGTTGAAACAAAGATGTTGTAAAGTCTCTTATTCTGGGGGAGGAATGAAATCTCTGTTCCACTTCGAGCCTGCGACAGAGGTTATTCATTGACATTTCCCATTATTCATATAGTGGAGCGGTTTCAGAGGATTAGAGGGCATCAGATACGTGTCGTCTTGAGCATATTCACCTTCCCCGTGGCATTGTCTTATAAACATTTAACCAGCGACCAGAAAACACTCTGCTCCTCCTGATAAATGTGTTATGTTCAAATTGAGTTACGATCCAACTGTAGATAGTGGATTTGTCACGGAGGCGGTGGAAGCTCAGCATTTCTCATTTAAATATTCATGTGGGGTAGACAAAGGGAGGAAATGGAAACTGAATCAAATGAAATCCCAGGTTTCATATTTCCTAGACGGAGGAGGGGAACACAGCCAGTGGAGGAGGAAGAGGAGGAGGGGGTGTCGCGAGAAATTCAAGCTCTCTGGAAACGCTCAGGTGGGAACACATCCCAACTCCTCGAAAAGACGATAGGATTGTTTCTTGTAACCACTGTGTTGGACCAGGACCAGAGAACACAGTGCACACACTCGATCAGAACTACATCGACTTCTGTGTGTGAAGCCGATGAGTTCACGTAATAAGTTAGTGAGGAAGGATTTCAGGTTCGTGGACACTCACCATTTTAGTTCTTAATTCCCCTGAGTTAGTCGGACAAAGGCCACAGCACAAAAGATAAGTGCTTCTCTGGGTTTTGGATTTTGAGCGACTTCGTGATTCGTGGATGTTTAAACAGATTCAACAGCAAAGAACATTTTTCACACTGGACGACCTAAAGAAGAATAAAAACAGGCAGATGCTGAGCTCTAGAATTCAGCCAGAGGTCACAGAGAACTGACGCAGGCTTCAAAATCCAAACCAGGAGATTTCCATCCGCCGCAGGAATGTTCCGACAATAGATTTTGGTTGATCTGTCGATTATTAGGACACAGCAAAACCAAGTGGTGCATTTCCCCAAAAGACAGCAGGGACCAACATTTTAAAGTTTCCAGCAAAGTGTTGAGCCTGTGCCTCTCCAGATTCATGCTGCTCTGCAGGCCGGCAGGGCTCCTGCACTCAGTACCAGTGAGGTCCAGCTTATAAATGTGAACCTCAAGAGTACATCCAGTGACATGTGGGCCTTTAGAATCACATGAAAACAGAAAGTTTCATCAGTCTGCCACCAAGGGGCTGCTAACGCCGAGCGGTTCAAAGAATGACTCCAACGGCCGAGCCGGGAGATCCATCAAAAGCAGTGGTGAGGGGGATGATTGCAGCGCTGGCCCATCCATCTCTGAGCGAATTACAGCCACCACGAGGGAGAAATCATCCAGAGACAGGGGGAGGCAGTGAAAGAGAGGAGGAGAAGAGAAGAACAGTCAGAAGAAAGGGAGAAAAGGAGTGAGGTTAGGACGCATTTAAGCAAAGAAGGAAACAGAAAGGAAGCAAATGGTATGAATGAGGGATGGAAGGGAGGAAGAGCGATGGATGGAGGGAAAGAAGGGAAGGAGGATATAACAGGATGGAACAAATGAAGAAAAAATGAAGAGGAGGAGACCAGAGGAAGGAAAGACCCACAGGAAGAGGAGACGGATCAGACGGATGGATGGATGGATGGATGGGGGAGGATGTGAATGTTGTGAAAGGAGGTGGGTTCGGCTACAAGGTGACAAATGAGCTCAATATAAAGTCTGTTCTCCATCCCCCCTCCACCTCCACACAGTGGAGGAGGCCGAGGACGAGGACATCCATCATCAACCTGATGTCCAGAGACAAGCCCCTGAATCTATAACACCACTCTCCGCCATCCCAAAAACCCGCCCTAATCTCAGGGGTGGAGGTCGGAGAAGCAGGAGTTGATACAACTGCAGGCCGTGGGCGTCCAGGAGGAGGGAGGTGGTATGGAACCAGTGCAGAGCCACAATTACTTGTCTAAGCCTCACGGAGGGAAGGAGAGGATTTAGCTGGAGATCTCTCCTCGTAAATCCTCCGAGGGCTCAGCTCCCTCCAGCAGTTTAAGGTTTTAGATTAGTTTTTAACGCATCTCCGTTCATCCTTTCACCCTCGGCAAAATGAAGATACAGCAGATACAAGGAAACCCCTAAATTAAAAACTATGCATATTCTCAACAGTTTCATTTCAGTGAACAGATACAGAGTTTAGTCGAACACGCAATACTTCCCAGGAGAACTAAAGATAATGCTAAGCTATAGGCCGACAGTTAAGGCTGCGTTAGCAACTGGGCAAAGCAGGTAGGGACTTGGAATCCCTAGATTCATGGTGTCCATTGTATCCCAGCTAACAAAGTGGGATCAAAACTTTCTGAGAAGAAGTAGTCCCCTTGTGGAGTGGTACACTGCTCCCTAAGGTCTTACCACCCTTGGAACTCTAGTCCTGTTCAGGGGCATCAACAAGTATCTGGAAGGTTTTCTTAATGTGACGTGAGCACACGAGCACCAGTTGTTCTTTCTCGATGAACACGCTTCTCTCGGGTCTTGGAGAAGACGCAGAATTTGTAGGCCTTTTGTTTTCTGTATCTAGTTCGACCAATCACATTTGAGCAGGCTTTGGTAGCCCTCAGGTAAACAAACTACAGTGAACATTAGTTTTGAATTTAGCCCCTAAAGTTATCAATTACCTCAGTGGAGGCGTCCTCACATGTTGTCTTTGTACCGACAGCATCCGCCCCCTTAAATATTCATGTTACAGGCCACATCATATTGAAATAGATGTTTACATTTAATAAATCTACTCGTCTGGAATCAAGACAAGGAACTACAGATAACAAGGAAATGTTTAAAATGAACAATCATGGAAAATACCATCAAGTATCACTAATCAAGTTACTGTTTTGAGGGAATAGGAAAAACGAGGAAAGAAAAAAAGAGTTCAGTTTCCAGTGTCTCATATTCAAGACGAACGTGTATCTCCTCCTAACTAAGATGATTGTGGTGAAGGACAGGTAGAAGATACCAGATCCTCTAAACTCTTCCTTCAAGTACGTAACTTAACACCTCTGTACATCCCTGAGGAGACTGAGGACAGCAAGTCAAGGGGTGAATGTGTGTGACAGGGGGCGCCACAGAGCCACGTGGGCCAGATCTCATGCTGTGTTGTTGTGCTCTCACAAAGTGTCAGAGTGTCGTGGAGACCCGGCGACACCGACATGATGAGAAGGCTTCTCGGCGCTGAAGGAAAGATAATTGGAGTGCCAGAGCGGAGCGTGAAGAGCGGCGCCTCCACAGATCCCGTTATTAACTCTGACGGGACTCGGATAACCCAGACAAAATAACTGATAATCAGCCGTTTGATTCACGACCTCTGCTAATTAAAATCGCTGTTGTACAAACCAGACGTCAGATTGCGGCAGCGCTCCAGCGTGTAACGCACTGGGAAACATCAGAGTCTGGAGGGGGGGGGGGGGCTCTGATCACTGCTGCATGGAGGCTTCTCTCTCTGCACAACATTCAAGTGTAAAGATTCCACACAGGAAACTGTGAACATGTGTTTTATATGCCTCTCTCCTACTGTTCTTTGATTGGACATTTTCTTTTTTAATAGACACAACTCCACTATTTTTAACTACAGTCTAAATAAAGTACACATCTATAACACAAAGGTTATTCATTATAATAACTTATAGAATTTACACACTATGCATGACCACCTTAAGCTCCACCTGCTCATGGCTAACGCTAGCAGCAGCAAACTTAGTGAGGAGACACGTCAACAGTGTGGACAGGGAAGACGAAATCAGAGAACTCTCTAAACATCCTATAACCACACGTCTTATCTCACACACTGACATGTGTCACAAAAAACAAGTCCATTGTGATCAATCGACTTTTTGGTGATACTTGTCAACTACTAGATTGCAGTGGTCGTGAATGCCCTACCAGGCTCCGCCCCTCGCCTGAATGTTCCAGGACCTTTTCCTGTTGTTATGAACATGTCGAACTCCGACCATCTCCTGCTGTGCTCTTCATATGTGATAAGTAAACTCCAAAACCCAGAAAATTGGGTCTGAAAACTGTTTTATATTCACACTTAATATCATCCGAGCAGCTCAGGACCATCGAAGTCAACGGGGACGACCCCACTGCTTCACTGACAGTAGAAAGGCATCAAAAGACGTCTTCTCTTTCCCATCTGCCAAGCCTTCAATTTCATGTCGGCTCACAAGGGGAGTTCAGGCTGAGTGACGGAGAAGGCCCCCCCCCCGAATGGAAGAGGGATCAAACCCTGCTTCGCTTCTCCCCACAGTGGCTCATGAATCCATCACAGACAAAGGAGAAGAACCTCAGTGTAACAGGTTTTCTAGGTTCTGCATCCTGAGATGAAATGTGACCAATAGAAATATTTATTACCAGCAGCAGCTGCATGTGATGAGCGGCTTTACTGTAACAGCAGGAAAAATGAGATGAGGTTTATGAGGAAAAACTCAATCATAATCCTTTCAGTAGCCGACTCCTCCCTTGGATCAAATTGCTTAATGTCTGAATGGGGCCATTTTTTATTTTGTTGAATGTTTATTCTGTTGAGGATTTCAAAAATATCTTCAAGCGCTTTAACAGATCCTCTGGGATTTGGATTTATTTCCGGACTTCAGGATTTCACGGGCAGAAAAGCACATGAACCTCTGAAACTGCGTTTAAAGCATCAAAAGGAAAAAGTCTCCACTCAAACACAAACACAACATATTTATTTTACATGGATCGTCTCCACGGGAACAAACTGGGGGTTGAATGCTTTGTTCAAGGACACAAAAGCTGCAAAATGAACCCTCTGGTTTGCAGAGGCACGCGGCTTCTCTCCAGTTGAGTTCAGAAATCTTTGAGTGGGTTTCTTCCTGCTGTTCCTCTTTTGACAGACAGTCTCAATGTGAGCAGACGGCCAAATGCCACCGCAGGAAGGGATCTACAGCATTCACACATGGCATATGCTGCTGTTTACGCAACACCACTCGAGTTAGCTAAAAAAAACATCTGCTCAGCGCGGCACTGTGACGACGAGCCAGAGCTGCAGCCACAACAACTCAGCAGCAAGATAATCTGCTGCAACAAAAAATAAAAGTGTCGAGCAGCCATACTATGTTTTTTTCTATCACACAATATTCACACAGCCAATACAGCCGTCAGGCAAGCGTCGGCATGCAGACCGGAGGAAGCCAGGGATCGAACCACCAACCATGTTGTTAGAGGAGGACCAGTTCTGAGCCTGAGAGATTTCCAACACCAAGAGTGTTGCGTGGACTTTTCTGCCACTAGGGGGCTCTCAATCAAACCAATAACAGAAGACAGAAGCTAGGTCTCATTTCTGGGGGAGCATCCTTCGGAAGCTGAGAAACAAAGGAGACAATGGGTGGATCCTTCTCGGCCTGATGTATTCAAGGATTCGTGTAATTCGGTGACAGACCTGACCATGAAGACGGTGGCAAACACAGAGACGTCCAGTGCAGCGCGCTCTAAGGCTACCTCACGTCAACTCAACCGAAAAGGCTAACAATACATATCAAAGAAATTAGGTTCCTTCTCATGGTCTCTAACTGCAGCTCTGTTGCTAGGCGACAGCAATGAGCTTGGGACAAGCTGGTGACGCTGATCACAGAAACCTTCTGTAGAACGTCTCATTTCTGTTACAGCCTGTTTGATGACATGGTGAAGCAGTGTGGGATGATGGGACTTGTAGTCTTCTTTGCAATTCTCTTCTCCCGGTTAGGATTCCTTCAGTGTTGATGGTTCAGGTATTTTTTTATCAGGAGCTGAATTCTGCCTTTCAAAAACCAGCAGAGCTGCTGGTTCAATCCAGTAAAACACTGAATAAAGCAGCTTCACATGAAGAATCAATGTTTCTCTGACTCTCTGACACACAGGACGTCTCTGAGGGCCTGCGAGCCCAGCTGCCGCCAACAGGAACTTGAGATCCGGACGTCTGAAGATTAAAATCCTTTATCTTACAATCCGGGAAACATTTGTGATCATGTAAGCACACAACTAAATAAAATATGTAACATCTCTGCGATGCTCAGAGCTGGAGGCGTTTCACTGTGCTCAGTGTCGCTCCACTACAAGCTCCATAAATTGTATGGTATATGGTAATTACACGGTCCACTGCTTCAGTGTGCTGCTGGACGCTCGCCATCACTCCCCTGCGGCTGCAGGCGCATGATGTGTATGAGTCTCGTCCTGAACTGTCCCCTCGGACTGTGGGAGAGAGATGTCTGTCCTCAGTCACGTCTCTGGATGTTCATCTCATGACATTTGCTGCTGATGTTCTGATCAGATTGTGTTTTTGTTTCTTGATATTGATGCAGACGTCCTGCATCAGGCTGCACAGCTGGGCCAGAGGTGTCGTGGGCCTATCAACCCAACATCACCGAAGGAGGGCGCCCATCTTACGACCAGGACATGCTGATTATACTAAGGGATTGTAACATCAAGTGCTCTGAGCTCTACTTATTTATCTTTACATAAAGTTAATTCAACCGTGTAACAATTTGATTCAACCATCTTTGAACAGACGCATATATCATTATTAAAATCTAAGTCATATCTCTGTGTATTTGAAACTTTGGGGAAATCAAAGAAAGCATCATGAAGCAGAGATTTGAGCTCGTGCCTCAGAAGATTAACTGTTCATTTACTGTGGTTAACACTGACTCAGGGCTCAGGGAGATTTGAGTTGGTATTGGCAAACACAAGTCTCCCACAGAATAAAGTCAAGTCCTCCAAGTCTCTGCGATGTGATGCTGAGCAGACACAGAGCTCTGCTGCTTCTCCTGTTGACCGTGTAAGGAAACAAGACTGAGTGGAAACTGTGTCTCTGATCTGGACGACTGACGGGGGACACGTCCTCATTTTCTGTCTCTACGCAGCTCAGCAGGAACAACGATGAAACAGTCTGGACTAATCAGGACGCATGTTTACCGACACGATACATTAACACACCATCCCACCGGGCCTGAAACCAAATTAACATCTCATTAATTGGCACATATGTGGTTTACAAAACTCACATATCTTTGCCTTGAGTTGACATGTTTGTCAGAACATTAATATGTAACAGGGAAGTTGACCTTTGACCATTTGTACATGAAATATCATCATTTTATTTTGTCATAAACAGCACCATACCTTTAGATTTAAGGTCAAAGGGTTTTTGTGAGATCACAGTGACCTTTGACCCTTAACCACCAAACTCTATAATAAATACAAATAATAATATATCTTATTTATGCATAACTTACAAAGGGATTAACAGAAGAAAAAAAGAAAAGGGGATAAATATTAACACTTCATCCTTGAGTGTAACTGATCGTTGTTCGGAGATTCCCGAGGACGTGACAGACGAACAACTCGAAAACACGATGTTTCCAGCTACCGCGAAAATGCCCATCGATGGTTCTCAAAACCAGAGCTGGTGTCTCTTCAACAGCTTGTTTTCTACGACCAGAAAACATTCTTCAGTTTCTAATGATTTCGAACCAGTCAAAAGCACTAAACGTGTGCGTCTCTGCCAGAGAATGTTTCCAATTTACATTATAAGAGCAATAATTAAGAATTAATCACCAAATACATACAAAAACAAGTTTGGAGTTTCAGGGTATGCAAACAATCGTTTTTCATTTTTTTTATCAATTTTCAAAATACAAAAGTGTCATAAGTGTCATAAATCTTAAAAAAACAACAACAAAGGGTTCAGCGATCAATATTCAGTGGAACAGTGTTTTTAAGGCTTTGCTGGATCTCCGCGTGCTCGATCGAAACATGATCAATACCTTATTAAGTTTGATCAGATGTGTTTGTGCAGGAGTTGAACAGCTGTGAGGCTCCGAAGTCGTTTCTGATCCAACTCCAGATTCACTAAGGCTTTAATCACTCATTTTCTTATGGAACGAAAAGTTTAGATTTCCTGACCTGACGTTTATGTGGTGCCAACATCTGCGATGCGTTTACAAATGGTCGTGCACAGTGGAGTATCGGGGAGGTTTATGAGCAGCGAGGCGTGCACTTCAGAAACAGCCTTTTAAAACAGACTCTCGCAAGCAAATCCAATTAACCAGGACTGAATGAATCTCTATCAGCAATCAAATCTTCTCCAGCTGCCAGAGACTGAATTAAACTGATCACGTTAGGACTTCGACCATTGGCATCTCAATTAATCCTGCAGCACACGCACCAGATTCCAGGAACGTGCTTTTCTGGAAGCACATCGCTCTCAATTTACCTCGATTTCATTTGTGAGACTGTCGGGCCTTCGGCTTTAAAGACTTCCCTCTGAGGCCACGAGCGCGAAACTGAGCAGGTAACGTTTGCTAGTTTGCAGGACGAAAGACGAAAGCTGTTAAACTGATTCACACTATCACTCAGGGAAATAAACAACTTTACTATTAATATGTGATTTTTATTGTCTGGGAATCATTTTCAACCAGAGTGAGAGGTGGAGCCAAACTGCAGAACGGATCACGCTACTCAAAGTCCGGCATCATCACCACCACCTTTGGTAATTAAAGCAGGAGCACACGCACACGCACGCACACACACACACACACACACACACACACACACACACACACACACACACACACACACACACACACACACACACACACACACACACACACACACACACACAGAATAAAGAAAACCAATCAGTTCATCCATTTCCCTTTATAACCTGGTGACGCTGTGTCTGTGAACTGCAGTCAGCTGTTATTGATTAAACCTTCCGTCATTCTCTCCTGTAAATCTGCAATTTCAAATATTCATAATTAAAAAGCTGAGATTAAAACATCTCGTTAAAGTCATTTGAAGCTGTCTGCTGGGACTGAGCTCATGTCTGAAAAAAATAAATTGGGGTTTGCATAAGTCTCAGTAAATCTAACTGAGTGTGTGTGTGTGTGTGTGTGTGTGTAAAGTTATGTGCGGGAGTGTGTGTCTGTGTGTGTGAGTGTGTAGGTGTGTGAAGTGTTGTCCTCCCACCCAGTCAGCTGAGTGTTGAGTCAGCTTTTGTGTCACATCTTGTGTGTATGTTTTGTAACTGTGGGTGTGCCGTATATTGTGACAGTGGGTGTGTGTGTTTGTGTGCGTGTGAGAGAGAGTGTTTACACTTGTCTTTACGTCCAAGTATATTTGTTTGTATCTTTGTGGGAACATTCTGGACGTCATGACCCGACCTCGGTGTGTGAGGTAGCAGACTGGGCAGGAAGGACTTAATTGAGCATGAAAGACAACAGATGACCTCTGGTGCTTCGGCGCTGCCGCCACTCAAACATCTGTCAGCCCGAGGCTCAAGGACGACCGCTGACGACCACACGCAGCCTTCATGCTCAGATTCACCTGGGAACACAGGCTGCACACAGATGAGTCCAGTCTACCTGTAGAGGGCGCTGTACGGAGCTGGGACATCATGTCGATCAAACTGGTTTCAGAGACCTGAGTCCGCTGGTTGTGCATCAGTTCAGAGTTTTATTTAGAGCTAGAATTAGATACATTTTTGGGGCTGATGCCGATGTTAAGAAGAAAAACATGTCCGATATATTTAACTGGAATTGCTGCCTTGTGGTTGTAAGCCTACCAGTACAGTACCAGTACAGATTTGATCTACAAACTTTATTTTTTCTCGACTGACCTTCGTTCATCTTTGAGTCCGAGTGACAACTGGTGAACATTTTAAGAAACTCCTTTAAGACAGACTCGAGGTCTCAAGAGGCCAGAAACATAATTTGTGAGCATTTCTGCGATTCAGGAAGTGGATGAATGAAGTTGTGCCGTTACACAGGCTCAACCAATCAGGAGTCAGCCTCAGCTGTCAATCATGACGCCTCAGCTTCTTTTCATATCATCAAATAACAAATTACAACCAAACTGATCAGGAACACTTGAACAAACCTGAAACGACAGAAACCATTTTAACATTTATTTAAAATCTACTTTAAGTTTTTAGTTTGGTCCATGTCCCATCTGCTAACATGGAGGATGGGTTTATGACCTGTTCTGCAGCCAGACACCAGAGGGCGATCTAGATGTTTTGATGTCGTCCATCTTCATTCACAGTCTTTGGGTTGAACACTGGAGGTTGAAAACCAGTTAAAACACAAATGCTGATAAAATGTTCTCACTGGTTTAGGGAGTTTTATAATTTGCACTTGGATTAAATATTCAGCTTCATTATTAAAACTCCCTCACAGCCGCAGCTGAGGTGAAGCAGAACAGAAACAGTCATCGGGTACACGTTGTGGCCGATCCCTCGCTTGTTATGAAAAACATGAAAACTGCGTCACCTCGCTCCAATTGGTCTCCAAGTGTTTCGGTCGAGTGAAAGCAGGCGGCTGATTGGACGCCTGGGATGAGTGGGGCTGGATAGAAAAGATCAATGGCCGCCGCGGTGCAGGATTGTTCACAGAGACACAGACCTGGAGTCTGTTAGCCTCCTTTACTCTCTCCCCCTCTCTCTCACTCTCTCACACTATGGTATGGCTAGGCTGTCGTGCACACAAACGCTGGAGAATTAAATTAAAAATTAAAAAGCTGGCCCCTACCCGACTCGTTGTTCTCTGAATCCATCTTGTTGGAGGTGAAGCGTAGGACGGCCTGCCAGGTGGACCTCAGTGACTCTCTCCCCCTCTCTCAGCTTCAACCCTCTCTCCCTCACTCTCTCTCTCCCTCTCTTTCCCTCTCTCTGCCTCTCCCCCTCACACACTGACTCTCTGACCTTGCAGTGTTTGTGTTTCCCCTCGCCGGCAGCAGCAGCAGCAGTGGATCTGCTGAAGGCTGCAGGACAAACTGCAGCTCTGCAGAGTCAAGTCCGAACAAATGAAACCACCTCGGTACCGATTCCTCCTGAGAACTGAGCGGCCAATACGTTAAACACCCTGCACGCATGCACACACACACACACGTAGATACATGTACACTCGAGTGACAACGTGTGTGTGTGTCTGTGTGTGTGTGTTGGCTGGAAGGTGTTTTAATCATCCTGATTGGAGTGCAGATTTACAGAGAGGGACAGCGATTGAAGGAATTTAGCATTTCCGTGTGTGTGTGTGTGTGTGTGTGTGTGTGTGTGTGTGTGTGTGTGTGTGTGTGTGTGTGTGTGTGTGTGTGTGTGTGTAAGTGAGCACGTGTTTTATTTTTATTAAATATCTGTGTTTTTGGAGTGGGGTTTCTCTTCCTTGTGGGGACCAAGTTTAGGTCCTGATTTTGGGCATGAGGACGTTTCTGGAAAATAACAACATTTGTGAGGACATATCATTGATGGGTCTCCATGTCTTCTAAGGCCTGTCTGAGGGTGAATAGAATCAGGTGAGGGTCCACACAGGTGTGCTAGTTTAACTGTGTGTGGTACAGTCAGGGTGGAAGCTCACTCCTCGTTTTCCTCGTCGTGAACCTGAAATGATGTGAATTGGTCACAGAGGTTTAGACTGTCGACCGTTCTGAGGGAGGACATTCCATGCAAACTAACTGAACTAGATGCAGTGGCAGTGGGACGCATGGTTGCAAGATGGCTGCACCAACACAATCACCGCTTCCAATCTTCTCAGTGGTCTGCAGAGATCTGTAGTTTCAATACCACCTGCTCAATTATGAGAGGTAATGATTGGGTGTCCACATACTTTTGGTCTCAATAAAGATTCTTTAAACTACAAAAGTCAGAATAGTTCTTTTATTTTAGTTTAGCAGGGAACCAAACGTTATAATATATTCAGTTATATTCAGTTCCTCTGACTGAACACATCATAATCATTTACATTCAAATACTTAATCTGCACATGAAGGTGTGTTTCATTCTCATTTCAATTTCGAAGGTGTTGACTGAAGAAACCTGTTATTTCCTGCTCAGCCCGTTCACATGCTGCTGTTACTGCGGCTCAGCATCATCTCTGTACCTACACCTGTCTGCAGCTGATAGAGACGTGCATCAGAGCACAGAACAGGCCGGAGGAAAACACAACAAGCGCACAAAGATAAAAGCTTCCCGTTCTGCAAAGACGGGCGACCGGCGGAGGAAACAGAGGGAGCCGCGTCTCTTTTGAAGTTATATTTAGGCCAAATCCTCCTTTGCAGAACAAACCATCTTCCACTCTGCATACAAATCACAAAAAAAAACAGAGGGAGGAGCCGCACTAAGAGCACAGGAGCCGACAGCGCGCACACACAGACACACACAGACACACACAGACACACACAATTAGACAGCGGAGCATAAAGAAACCAACACAGACCCACTGGGTTTGATTGCTTTAGATTCCGTCTGCATCCAAACTACTCCCCTCCCACAAGTGACCGATTTCTCAACAGGACACAACTCTGAAGATCCGAACACACGGAACCATGTTGCTGCAGGTGACATCGTATAATGACCCGTGTGACTGTTTACTGTTGTTTTATCCTTTTGAAAAGCACTTTGTAACAAAAGTGACAGACCAAGGACATTTGGACGTCTCCATACAATAACAAGGACAGAAGATAACTTCCCAGCAGGCCTTCTTCCTTCAATCAGTTTGCTTCTGCATATCTAACCCTGCGCTCACGTGACTGCTCATCCAGTCTAACTGTAGTTGTGTGTGTCAGCGACGGCAGCGACGGCGGGTTTGTCCTACTTAATGACTTAATTGAGGTGGTTAACACTTTCAGGATAATGAGAGCCTCTAGACCATAACAGACCCAGGAGTGAGAGCTCTGAAGTGGAGAGCGCACACACACACACACACACACACACACACACACACACACACACACACACACACACACACACACACACACACACACACACACACACACACACACACACACACACACACACACACACGTATAAAATTAGCAACAATAAATGAAGCTAAAACACAGATTCCAGCATTAAACCTAACCTCTTCTATTTCATTTAACTTGCTCACACAGCATCAGTATCATATTAATCATCAGCAGTGAAAATGTGAACATCTGCTCTTCCGTGGCGACGAGGCGATTCCCATCTGGTTGGGAGGAAAGTGTGAAGTGAGAGAAAGCTGCAGTTACTCAGGTGCTCGAGTGTTAAAGACCTCCCTCCTCTGACAGGGAACAGGGGGAGGGAGGATCAGACCACAGCAATTCATGTTATTCTATTTTATTAGTCTAACTCATTAGAGAGTGGAACGATGAATTAATCACAAGAAAGCCAGACAAAGAAACACATTGGATTAATTAGATAAACGTTGATAAGGCCACAGTGGTTTTGACCTTGGACCAAATTCAAATCTGTTCATCCTTCAAATTTGGCATAAACTTTTGATTTAACAGACATTTTAATGGAATTAATGTTTTCCAAAATGCTTTAATTTTTCTTTTCCAGACTAAACAATGAAAGGTTGTGCATTTATATTTACATAATAAAATGTTTATTTTCTTAATTCAGGTTGTATATATATATATATATTTATATATGATATGAATTTAAGTCTTCTGCATATTATTTAAAACAAACCTTGGTATCGTGCAAAAACAAAACTAGTAGGTATGAACTTATCATCTCCATCCCAGCAGTGAGTTTACATCTTATTCTATTTATGTTATTCAGATGTGGAAAAAACCCTGATCATAAACGGTGACGGAGAGCAGAAGCATCGGCACACGGATCACAACCAGTGTTTGTCCACGTCACCACACACACACACACACACACACACACACACACACACACACACACACACACACACACACACACACACACACACACACACACACACACACACACACACACACACACACACACACACACTCTGTCGCACTGGCCCATCAGGGATCGATGTTGAAGGCGTCACATTACCACTAATGTAATCAGCAGTTTACCACTGGGAGTAATTACAGAGCAGACTGGAGGCCTGCAGGGATGCAGAGTCCTTGAAGCTGCAGACGTTGCCTGAAGCCAAACACCAACATCCAGACACATGAGCAGGCTCCTGCACCAGCCACCGCTCCAGTAACATAACCAGCCCGTCTAGAGAGAGGGACCTCTTTGTTTATTCTTTGGGAGGGGGCCACAGACTCCGACTCCTCATCCTACTCGTCCCAGTAGCCAACTGGGTTTTTGTGGGAGAATTGTTCTGCAGTAAACAGCAGCTGGTCACCTGCCAGAGCAGCTGCTGCAGGACAAGGAAGGCGAGGGCGCTCAAAGTCCACCTTTCCCGAAATAGAAACGCTGTCAGACATGACAGCACACACACGCGCACACACATGCACACACATGCACACACATGCACACACATGCACACACTAACCCCAAATATTGGATCATTTAAGGTTTGACTCAGTTCACCTGCACCAGACAGAAAACTGATCTCTGGTCAGAGGGGAATCTGTGAGGCGGAAGATTTATCACCTTTAATGTGAAACATTTACTGCAGTGGGTGTCCAAGATTTTCTTCAATTCATATAATGTAGTTTGGTCAAAATTAAATATAAGGTTTGGCCATTCATTTCAATTTAAAAATACTGAAACGTTTCCTGATATATAATCTATGGAAAGCTTTGTTGAACTAATGCCTGCTCCTCCTTATATACTTACAGGAGAAACATCAACCCAAAGTCTGAATGGACGAAATCATCAGAATACGAGCAGGTAAATGACTAATTTCTAATTATTAGCTCAGCTCATCTCTCTGTTGAGCCAAAATCCATCTGAAGAATTGAACAACATGAAAACAGCATCTCACTGCATCAGCTGACAGATCAGCTGATTCCCTTCCAAGCATCCCATTAGCAAATCTCTCTCAGGGCGCTCGATTTAAGCCGCATAAGCCAGCCGGCACTTCCTGCTTCCTCTGCATGGCGCGAAGCAACACGCCTCCGCCCCAGCGCCACGTTTTCATGCTGCATCTGACGTCATCGATTCCACATGTGTTATCACTGAGGCTCTGTCCTGAAACGCTGCTGCTCTGGCTGCTCTGCCTCAGGCTTCCCATGTATTCACATGGAGGAGCAGGGAAGTCCCAGAGTACAGTCACAATACCAAATATGACCTTTTTTTAAATCATCACTGGAATCATTGATTTTTCTAAGACAAAGAAAAGGAAATGGCCTGAAAATGTATTCTGGTTTATTCTGGTAAAGTGACCCATTTGTCAAAATTCCCTCTGAGACTCTGACAGTTTATCTAGTTCACTGATGTAACACGTCTCCCCAGGTTCCATGACATTCCAGGATTTCACCTGAATGCTCAGGAGGTTTCTGTGTTGTTGTCAACACGTCTGAGTGAAGAATCTGCTGCTGCGCCTCCGCCAGTGTTAGCTGGGATCCGCTCCAGCTCCTCCTGCAACCCTCAAAGGTTCACCGGTCGAGAAAATGGATGGATATACACAGATATATATATATATATATATACACACACATGTATATACACTACACAAATGTAGTCAGGTTGACACACCTGAGGTGGCTCAAATAAAAATAAAACAGCGTTACAGGTCACTTGTGTCTGTCAGTCTGAACGCAGGCTGTACGGGACTGAAACGCAATGGATTATGGGATATGTTGGGCCGGGAAGGATCCACCTGATGGAGCCTCTGTTGCTCCGGGGAGGAAGCACACGTTCTTTGGAGGAGCCTTCAAATTGTGACAGTCTAGTCGCGCCGCTGTGACGCAACAGGACTTTCACATGCAGCCTCCGAAGGAAGTGGACCGGTCTGATGCTGCGTTCCAGACGACTCGGATGTCGGAATTGTCTGACCCCCTTCTTTAAAAAGTGCAACGGAACGCCACTCAAATCCCCGACTTCACGAACAAGCAGCTGTCTGACCTCACACAACAACAACAATCATAGAGACGGTCGACCCTCTGCTGGACTCTGGTTTCCTCGTTTGTGAGATGAGTGACAGTGTGTGTGTTCTCTCCCTCTCATGTATTGGAATGTGTTTCCAGGTATACAAGTCAAATAAAATGTACAATGGCGTCGTTTCCCTCCTCTGATTTGTTTCTGTATGAGCGGCCACAGTTGAAATAAACTGTCGTTGGAACCCAGACCTCCGAGGGGCCGGGAACGCAGCACGACACACAGCCAGGGACTCCACAGGTGACACTGCGGAATCCTGCACCGGAGCGGTGACCGTGAACGCATCACTGCACTTTCTTACGTCCAACTTGGCTGATGACGTGAGAGGAAAGTGACCTTACACACAACACGTACACACCGAAGTGTAGGGCGTGTATATTGTGTACACACACGGACACGGACACACACGGGTCTTACCGGCTGGCATCCTGCTGCTATGCGGCGCTGCGGTGTCTCTGCTCCGGACTCACTCAGTCAGTTAGCCTCCATGTAGCTTCTCCCAGCATCGAACCCCCGGCTCCTGTGACACAAACCAGCCGCTCGTGAGCCCACACGACCCGCTTCCCCTCACATGAACCTCATTAACAGGCTACGGCTGTCCGCCCTCACCGACCCGGAGCACGGCCACTGTCCGTGGGAGTTAGCCGCCGGAGCTAGCGTCTCAGCGGGGGGTCGCGGGGGGGGGGGGCGCCGCGGCGGAGACCCCAGCGGTCAGGGACTCGATCCGGGGGAGAGAGAGGTGAACGTACCTGGAGGTAAACAGCAGCAGGACCGTGGACTCCCACACGTTACTACACTGCTTCCTGCTTTACGGCGACACACAACGCGGAAGTGTGTGTGTGTGTGTGAGAGAGAGAGAGAGAGAGAGAGAGAGAGAGAGAGAGAGAGAGAGAGAGAGAGAGAGAGAGAGAGAGAGAGAGAGAGAGAGAGAGTGTGTGTGTGTGTGTGTGTAACATATGCCAGGGGGAATTAGCTAACTGCTAATTATAGCAAACAGTGATTTACTTCTGTTTAAATCAGAACCAACACCTGCTCTTACATATCAATAATGATGTAAATATGAGTTTTATATTGATGGATTTGATCATTTCATGTTTACTTTATGTAAATATTTCATCATCCTTTTCAAATAGAGGCAGGCCCACAGTTTAGTGGCTGTTTAAAGGGATAGTTCACTGAAAAATTAAATCCCCTCATTATCTCCTCAACACAGTGGAAGTAACTGATTCTTCAAACTTAATAAAACAACAGAAAATAACACAACTTGCCTCCATCCTGCTCCGGTGGTGTGATCCACGACCCGCCATTCAAATTCCACTCAAAACTGCATCATTTACACAAAGTTTTTAGCCTGAATGTCGGCTACCGGAACTAGCGATGCTACCGGAACTAGCGATGCTACCGCGCGCCCTTGAAGGTGAGCGGCTCCAGAGGAGGATCACAGAGGACATTCAGGACACAGACGAGGGTTCTTATCACCAAAAGCTTTCCTCTCGCTCGCTGAGGATCTCCTGCTGTTAAATGATTGTTTTGCTAGCGATGTAAAAATCGTAACCTGGCAACAAAAGATCGTGGATTTCTCGGCCCAGTCAACACGATGGGAAATTAAACATTGCTCATTTTCATATACTCTCGATTATTTAATGATTCAAAGCAGGTTTAAAATCTGCAAAGTTCTCTTTTAACCTTTAATTTAGACATTTGACATAAGATGGTAGCTTGTGAAATGAGATTCCTAAAAAGATCTTGATCTCCGCTGTTCAAGCTGCAGCCTGAATCCTCTACCATGTGTCGATTGGTCAAGGACTTCCTTCCTTCCTTCCTTCCTTCCTTCCTTCCTTCCTTCAACATGTTGAGGCCACTCCTGTTAAATCATCCGATCTCATGATGTGTTCATGGCGCAGGAGAATATGTTCTTAATGAGATCTCAAATGAAACCAACTCTGTCCAACAGATGGTAATTATCCAGAACCTGACTAAATATATCTCAAGAGCCGACGTGTTAGTGTGTGTGAAAGTGTGCTGGTTGTGCTTTTTAAGCTCTTAAGGACCTTTGCTGGGCCGTCCAATGGACTTAGAGGTGATTAAAGGCTTTGGCCCCACAGACGGCATGCGGAGCGTCCACTGAAGTCAAATGACTGACGGCAGCCGGCAGGAACACTGCCTGGAAAAAGAATTAAATAAAAACAGATAAAAAAGATCCTGTTTGTGTAATTACTGTAATGCAGGGACGTGCACATGTCACAGCTGTACAGAGGTGGATCTGCACACAGGCTTATAATCCAGTTTGTCCAACTTTCACTCGTTAGTCTCTGGACCTCTCACTCAGAATCTGTTGTGCGTGAGAGCGACGCTTGTGCACCTGCACATGCACACGCTGCCGCAGTAGACTCCACTGGTAGTTTCTACAGAAGTCGACTTCTTACTCTATAACGTCAGTAAACACAGTCAAATGGACCATAAAGCACCGGCTGCTGGGTCCTGGTTTCAAAAAAACCAAGATGGCGCTGGACAAAATGTCAAACATGAGCTCACAAGCTAACGGGTTACGTCACAGCTTGGTGATACTTGACATGTTGGGCAGTTTAAAAGCAGTAAGCTTGAGATTGTTTTCTGTAACGACAGACCTTTTCTATTATTGTCCAATAAACCCACTCATTCTGATGAAGAGCTCAATGAAAACTTTACTCGATCATGAAGGAAACACTGACTCCTCGAGCAGCAGTTCACTGTTCTATATAAAGAACTTGTTTGGCTGCAGTCGATCTGAATGTTTACTTGTGAAAACACCCGTCACATGAGAGAGTTTATTAACCCTGTTTTTCAGCACTACCAATTCTACCCATGATTTAAAGAACATGAGCAGAATGGACTGTATGAGCTATGTGATGTTTTAAACCAGGGACTATGGAGGACGTGCTTACATTTCCTCACACAGGCGATGACTTCTTGCGTTAGTGAAACCACCATTGGAAAAGAAGCAAAAACATCTGGCCCGCCCCCTGGTGGTTGGCTGGAGTATAGGTCATGAAAAGGGCTTCAGGCATTTTGTTGTCGTGTTGACTGGAGCTCGAGGAAGCTACTAGCTAACTGTAGGCTAACGCTGAGTGGTCAGGAGACACACGTGGTGATGTTGCCTGTTAGAAGAACTATTTCAGTACAAAGCTCAGAAACTGAAATCTGCGTTGTGATTCAGTCCTGTAGGAATCGCCCGTGAAGGAACCAGTTGGGGGATTTTGTTTCCCTTTCCTTGTCATACAACCCAGCCTCCTCCATGTTAGCAGATGAGACATGGACAATGATGGTTTCTGTCATTTCTTGTAGTTCTGACAAAAGACGCTGTAGCTACAGTTGTAAAAGTATAAGAAGCCTAATGAACAGTATAGGTTGTTTTGGAGGATTGTAGGTATTCACTAAATCTGCGGTTACTTTCTGTCAGACTGAAACTTTCCTCGCTGCAGAAGATCTGATCTCAAGTACACTTGTATTTTCTCTGCGCTTTCATTCCTCCAAACCTGCCGTCTCACCTTGATGTAAACGCTGCTATTCTTAGGCGTCTGATGAAGAGCGGGTCCTCAGCAGTGAGACAGGTGCAGCTGCACTTTTCACATCCGACAGAAACAAACTGACAGCATCAACGTTTTGTTCTCCGTCATTAATATTTCAGGGCTCAGACTCCTCGCTCGGTGTCAGCGGGTAGGACTCACCACACACACACAGTGTTTAAAATGAAAGGCACTGCAAAATAATTCAAACCTGACAAAGCTGAAGTAGTTCGAGTTAAGATGGGAAAGAGAGGTTTGAAACACAATGTGCTCATTGTGCCTCCAGACACTTTCACTCAAATTCCACTGAACATTTACTGTCTCAGTGTTTCCAGCAGCGCTCGTCTCAAAAGGATCCTAAAAAATAATCCATGCATTTATTGTCCATTTCTTTCTTTCAATGGGAAGGAATCACATGTTTCTGGGGTCTGGGTTATTGGATGCTGAGTCTCATGTTCTCAACACACAGAGCTTTTAAAAAAACAGATGCCGCAGAGATTCTCTGAAAACTGAATAAAGGCAGAGATTATTTTAGCCACAGAACCGTCATACTGGTCTCCCTGCGTCTCCCATTGAGTCTGCTGACATTAAGAGAGGCAGGTCGTCTGACAGCCCGTCAATACCAGAGATTCTCCTCCAGCTGCTTTCCAAAGACTCCTCACGTCGTCCGCTCTCTTTACTGGCCGCCCGTGGACTTTAGGACTTGTTTTTAGACATGTGGGAGTTTGTGGAAATCGATGAGGGATATTTTCCTCCTGTTTCCCTTCAACTCCCTGTCAGCTGGTCCTTTTCTTATTTGCGTTGTATCGGCTGCAGCCGGCGCTAAGGAGCCATTTGATTTCCCATCCCTGAGCTGGTTGACATTTATTTCACAAACACTTGACATTTGGAAATGGGCTCCCTGTGCGAGCGCTGTGTGTGCACACTTGTAACCCCCCCCCCCCCACACACACACACACACACACACACACACACAGTGCCATTAGCAGTCTTTGTGCGGCGCAGCTGGATGGTCAAAGTGTCTGCTGGTTATCAGAATAAGGAGTCTGACTCAGTTTGGATCGAAATCGACTTTCTGCTGAAAGCAAACAGATAAATCAATCTGCTGCCATCGCTTCTCTTTGGCGTCTTTTTGTTTTATTTCCTATCTCAGTATTGGAACTTTTCTGGATCAGCCCCTTAGACTGTAAATGAAGGTCGATGACATGACAGCGCCCATTAAACAAAAAGCCAAAGCCTCTTGATCGCCCCCTGGTGGCAGGCTATCCTAGACTTTATAAACCCGCCCTTTAAATAACATTTTCTCAAAGATGGTTTCTTCGTCATTTTAGGTTGATCTTATCACACTGATGCATGTCTCCACTTCCACCAGAGATTAAGCCAAAATACTCTGAGTTCAAACGGCCATCTTGGGCCAATGACGTCATTTGGAGTCAGAGTCTGTGTCGTAGAGTTCGTGGATTGATCTATGGTGTCGATGTCAGTCTCAGCTGTCAATCATGACGTCTCAGCGTGTTTTTATATCATAAAGTAACTAATTAAAACCAAACCAATCAGAAACATAAACACTGATAAGAACAATCTAAAATGACAGGAACCATCTTTGACAAACATTTATTAAACGTCTACTTTGATTATTTTGGTTTGGTCCATGTCCCATCTGCTAACATGGAGGAGGTTTGTGACCTGTTCTGCAGCCAGCCACCAGGGGGCAATAAGGATTGCTTTGGCTTCACCTCAGGGACCTGCCATGTCGTCCATCTTTATTTACAGTCTATGGTGTATGTAGAAAAATAATAAAATGACCTCTGTCATAACTTCAGTGTGTTTGAATGTGGATACACGTGGAGCTTTAACCAAGTGAAGCTGTCGCCACCAGGGGGAGCGTCTGTATTTCTCCTCTCAGCATCACTGATATGATCTGTTGAAGGAACGTATCGAGAAAAATGTATTAGACGCAGTGGTGTGGCTGCATGATTACATTATCACGTTGCTATCACAAAAATGCTTCACAGTGATACGTTCAGCCTCAGGGCAAAACAAACCCACTATTCACTGTACAGACACCCCCACACCCCCACACCCCCACACCCGCCTCCTCCTCCTCAAGCTCTCTCTCCTCCCGAGGCTTCAATCAGCCTGCGACAAACCAACGACCTCTGCAGCTCCAACCAGCTCCAGCTGCTGTGACACGAACCCCCGAGGCCCCGAGACTCTGATATCTGACTGGAGCCGAGAGCGGATCCTCGGCTGAGAAAGAAAAAAAGAGATAAATAAATAAATGGAAAATGGCAGCTTGAATGATGTCAGAGAAAAAGATGAAGTTGACAGCTGGAGGCGTGAAATCGAAGCGTGCGTTTGTTTGCATGCGGACACACAGCAGAGCATCTGAGTGTGGACATGAGACGGTGCTGCTGTTTGCAGGTCTCTACCAGTGACGGTAAAAGAAAGATGGACGACATGACAGCTCCCAAAAGTGAAACTAATGTGTCCTCTTCGCCCCCTGGTGGCCGCCTGCATTATAAATCATAAGCCCCTCCTCCTCCATGTTAGCAGATGGGACATGGACCAAACAAAAGAATTAAAGTAGACGTTAAATAAATGTTTGTCAAAGATGTTTCTGTGTTTCAGGTCGTTCTCATCACACTGATGTTTGTTCAAGTGTTTCTGATCAGTTTGGTTTCAATCAGTTATTTGATGATGTAAAAACAGGCTGAGACTGTCATGATTGACAGCTGACACTGACTCCTGATTGGTCAAGTGCGTATGGGCGGGTACTGCGATCACCACTTAACTGTAAAACTGTCCTTCAATACTTCAATATTTGAATTAGTTGTCCTTTTTTAGACACACACACACACACACAGTGTACTGGCTCCGCCCTCTCACGCTACTTCTTCCCTGTCTTTCTCAGATTTTTCTTCTTCTTCTTCTTCTCCTGTTGTGGCACCTGCTGCACAGCTGCTTCTCTGGCACCGGATCAGCACCGAACACTGAGCGCTCCTGTCCGTGGGCGGCCGCTCTCCGGCGGCCTCTGCGTTTCGTTTGCAGTCCGTCTTCATCCAACTGTTCTGCCTCGCTGGCTGGTGCTCCCAGCTCCAGACTCACTCCCTGACACACACACACACACTGGCTGAACCGCCACGAGCCATCTGCTCCCATCAGGAGAGGCTGATTGATGCACCGCCTGTATAAAAGCTACAGCGATGACTCATCGACTCCCCGCCACGATGTCTGGTGCAGTGAGAGAATGTGTGAGCGGCGTCTGTTGTTAAAGGAAACATAACTTTCTGTTTCTCTTCACAGCTCATTTCTCTGCTTCTCCACCAACAGAAAACTCAGTAATCTATTACTCATGACCGGGAGTCCTTTCCCCTCTGAGTTACAGGTGGGAGCGAACCCTGAACATTAGAGATGTGATCTCCAGGAAGGTTGTGACTTCCTCACAAAGTTGTCTTTCTACTTTTGGAGTTTGCTGAGCAGCTCTGATTGGTCAAACACAATTGTCGATGTTTGTTAACTGTTAAAGACGACAACAGGATTCTCCTCAAATCAAAAACCAATCAAACGCTCTGTCTCATTCTTCACATCTGACTCCATAAAGATGGACGACATGATAGATCGCTGGAGGTGAAACAAAAACATATGGATCGCTCCCTGGTGGCCGGCCCACCTTCTCCATGTTGGCAGAGGGGACATGGACCGAACTTAAAAAATTCAAAGTACATGTGAAAGAACCAGAACCACAGAGGAAGAAAAGAGTGTGAATCAAACGCAGCTAAAAAGCCTCACTCGCTCCTTAATTTGTCTGCCAGGCGTATTTTCATATCTGAAAGCGCCGGCCCAGTCTCCTCATGTTGAGCCATCGCCTCTGAACGCTGAGCTGTGATCAAATTCCTCATTGAGATGCAGATGAAGGGCCGACCTGCCTCCGGCTCAGATCGCGGCTTTAGAAGCAGCCGCCAGCGTTGTTTGTTGTCCCCTCTGTGATTTCAGCTCATCATTCGGAGCAAAGACTCCTGCTTTTCACAAGCAGCTGCACAACCACTTCACCTCTCGGTGGCCTTATTGTGCTGCGTGAACCAGTGTTAAACCAGCACTCAGTGGAAGTGCACAATGACACCGTGTCGGCACATCGTCTCTTTGATACCAAACACACTCACGGTGGTGGAAGAACTCAATGCAGCAACAAAAATAGTCATATGATAATGGAGGATGGAAACATGCTCACACACTTCGTACGAAACTTAGGAGTGAAGTCACACGTTGAAATGTGTTTGCACTTCACCCCAGTTTCTTCAGAAAATAAAATCCAAACACGCACATTTACGTCGTCTCACCCGAGACTCAGACGAAAGGGAAGTCAGTGTTTTAATAAACACACCAGATTCAAACTGCTCCTCTGTGTGAAGCAGGTCTTATCTCTGTTAATGTGTCACCTTTCAGCTGCATCAGGGGACTTATAATTACAGGTTTTCACCCAGCTGGAAGCCACAGTAGCCACAATAGCGTGATTGGCGGTGAATGGCGGCCGATGGCTTTTGAATGTGTGGGTGATATTAAAATGCACGGTTGAAATAAATGGAGTGAGGGATAACAGATTGTGATAATTATACGGCGGTGTGAACAAAATGGAAAAATACTTAACTCCCCGGGTGCATGTCCACAGTGTGGAGTGAAGAGTGTGGAATGAATGAGGAGAACGCAGCGAGCGCCGTCAGTGTCGCTGAGCCCTCCTCCTTTGGACACGTTCATTTTAACAACCGCAGCACTTTGCGCTTTGAATGCACGCAACGTTTTCCTCCTGTGTGTTAGTGCTGCAGATAATTTGCTCCTCAGACTTGTGCAGTTGAAATGAGGTGATTGAGTGACATTAATCGTGAAAGCTGATTTGTTAATGTGTCCAGTGTTGCGTCGCTGACTCATCGCAGTGCCAGGGTCCAAATGAGTCCAACGTTTTCACTCTGATTCGTGGAAAAAACACTGAAAGCTGTTGTTTTTATTTTTATTGAAGAGAGCAGAAGCAAAGGAGACCCAAGAACAGGTGGCCTGTGAAAATAGAATCCAAGATGCAGTCGACAGCAGACCCAGACAGAAGGAAGGAGTCATCAGTCGTAGCTTCAGCGCAGACTCTGGGTCTCGCTGATCCGACAGAAGGTCCAGGAAGATCAAACGTACGGAGCCAGGTCCATTCAAGGCTGCGTCTCGGTTTCCAGGACCAAGATCTCGACTGGGAATGAACATCTGTCTGGTACAGGGACATTTTGTTTCTATGACTACCAACAGTAGAAATGTCCCTAAATCTCACACATTAGACTGGGTGATAGTTCAACTAAGAGACTGTTTGGCCTTGGAGGAGCTCTAGTTTTATAATAATCTGTGTTAGAGACCCTGCGGGGCATATATGGCTGAGCTGGGCATCCTGTCAGATTCATGAATTCTCACATTTAATCCACAAGTGTTGGTCTGGGCACAAAATCCATTGATTGCACTGCGTGACGTTCATTTGTTGGAGGGGAAGACGGACATAAATGGCTCTGACGGCCTTTGAAGAGGGAACATGTGCCCTCTTTTGAAGATGAGAAGCCGTTTTGTGGCTCATGCACAACATTAGCTTGGCACAATGGAGCGCCCTCGAGCCCGAGCGCTCGTCCTGTACATGGGAAATGAGTCCGAGGCGCAGCGCTGCAAAGGCCTGAATGAGATGTTACAGTCTATTTGTCAATGTTGTCCTTGAGCTATAACACAACAGATAGCGTCAGCAGATTGTAATACAGATACTAAACAGGACCATGCTGCTGGTTGGTTTCAATGCATGTTCTAAAGTGTTTATTTTTCCTTTCGCTGGGGTCCTCTTGGTCGGGGGCTTTTTGGAGGCTCGTTAGAAAAAGACTGAAGCATTTACATTCTTGACCTCAGGAGGACGTCTGCAGAATTGTGTCTGGACTTTCAACAACACAGCAGAAGATTCTCTAATCAGACTCGTTCACAACAACACGAAGGTCTCTGGAGCGTTCAGGTGAGGGCGCAGCAGCAGGCGGCGGCACGAAGTAACGTCTTAATCCACAGCGGCGATAACGTGGTTTTTGGCATCGGCTCTTATCAGCCAGTTTGATTTCAACACGTCAGCATCAGCCATGTGCATCACGGGATTCAGCCGTCCTGAGCTCAGATCTCAGTTTAACCTTCTCAGGCTTCCTCAAAACAGCCGCTGACAATTGTTTCTTTATCTGTCTGGGTGGAGGGTAGCACAGGCCGGGTGCTACTCATCGCCTCTCTGATGATGAAGAAGCCGACGGTTGTTTTGACACCTTGTGACTTAGCTGCACCCCCGACGAGCTGGAGGGAGCCGGCGCTAATTAGAAAAATGTTGCTGTTTATAGCAGGTGGGAACACTTTACACATTTAGATCACACCTCTGCTCGTAGGCTTCACTGAAGCCTTGATAAGGAATAGAGTCTAAGTAAAAGACCAAACACTGCTTTGTTGAAGTCAATAAATATTGACCAATACTGCAGTCAGCCACCAGGGGGCGATCGAGATATCCTGGCTTCATTTTAGGAAGCCATCATGTCTTTATTTACAGTTACTTACAGAACAGTTTAATGTGACTTCGGCTCCATCCACACGACGAGCTTTACTTTTAAAACACATCACTGTTGCTATGGTTACATCAGATTTTTTCTTTTTTCATGCTCGTCTCCATCAGGGAGATTAACCCCCGAAAGGTCCGATGTTGAACTTTGACCTCTGCATTGAAAGATTTAAGTTGATGTTGCTGCTAATCTGTCTGTGGAGCCTCAACCAGCAGAAAATAACATTGTGACATCTCTCTCTCTCTCTCTCACACACACACACACACACACACACACACACACACACACACACACACACACACACCCTGCCCCCCCCCCAGGACAACCCTCCTGGATCAGTGTTACCACATCCGGCTCAGCTCTGTTTAAATCCTCTCCATATTTTTTTCAAGTTAGTGAGAGAATGAATGAAAAAGACAATTAGTAAGCATAAGCCACTGAGTGTGTGTGTGTGTGTGTGTGTCTGTGTGTGTGTGTGTGTGTGTGTGTGTGTGTGTGTGTGTGTGTGTGTGTGTGTGTGTGTGTGTGTGTCTGTGTGTGTGTGTGTGTGTACATGATGGCACATACAGGCTGAAATCATGCAGCTGAACCGTGGCAGCTCGTCCGGCTCCATTGTCGACGTGAAACAAAAAGAACAATAAAAAACAAAATGAAATCCAGAAGCTCTGAGTCTCTTTCTCTCAGTGAAATCTGTCACTTTGGGGACAAAGCCTCCGAGGACATCATCGTTTCAGAAACCAGGAGAACCAGTCGCACAGTGTTTTTCTTTCCTCCTCCAGTTTTGAATTTATAGAAGCTGCAGTGTTTAATTCCTGTTGAAAACATATCTTCACAGATTCATCGCCAGGAGAACGAGGACAAAAGATTTGCACAATGTGCTCGGAAACGTGTCCAGAGACAAAAACCACCACAGTGAATTCTGACCCTGCCGAGGTCAAAGGTCACAGTGTTTATCTTCCTGTCAGCAGGAATGATAGAATCCAACTGAAGTGAACTGAACTCCTGTGTTTTGACTATATTTGAATTCTGAAAATGAATCTGCAAAGACACTAGTAGCTAAAGGAGTAAGTAGTAAATGGTTAAATATCTTAGATACTGCTCATTGTAAACAAAACCCTGTGACTGTTCTTTGATGAAACACATTAATGTTGGTGTTAAACACACATTCATTATCGAGCTTATTAAAAATCTACTTTTATGGGTTGAACATGGCTCCTGACGCCACCTAGTGTTTCAAACTGTCTTGGACCTTTTAGTGTCGACTGTTAAAGTAGAGTCGACCTTCGACAACAGTACAAATGACACACAAAAAAATGAAATTAAAGTGAAGTGAACTGGAGTCAATTTTGAGCCTAAATAAACGCTAAACAGCCTCAGTGCCGGTGGTTTAAACGGGTCGGGATGATGATGGTCTTGATTGGCAGGAAGCTAATAGAGTTAGCAAGCTAATCGTATGTCATACGTGTGGGTGGGTGGGTCTTAGCCCCGCCTCCCCGCGTTCTAAAGACATTTTGTGAATTTCCAGGAAGAGAAACTTAGGGGTGCAGTTACTGTAAATGTAAATGAAACTACTCAAGTCAAATACAAGCACCTTTAAAACATCCCTACTTAGTTTACTCCGGTGCAGGTTTTCAGTTCAGTCCTTATCTTCCTGTTCACCTTTTCAGATCCAAGATTAAGGAGCTGCTGGACCAACGCTGGACCCCTGGAACAAAACTCCTCCTCTTTGACTCGCTCTTTTTTCTCTTCATCCTCCTCTCCCTCCTCCCTGCTGCAGCAAACGCTCCTCGCTCTGCACCTCCAAAGCTGTTTTTAGCCTCGTCCTTGGTTGGGCTAAATAAAAACCACGGGTCATCAGATATTCTCTGAGGAACATCAACAAGCTTTATACGGCTGCGTTTAACCTCCCGTCGTGTGAACGCACAGACGCCGTCTCGCTCTCGCTCTGTATCGACGGCACGTGTTCAGCCAGACGAAGGCTTTAGAAGGAACGTTTCTGCATCTTCTCCATTACTCAACGGTGATACTTCATCCAGAGAACACACCAAGCAGTGAATCATCTCTGTGTGTTGTTGTACTCAGATAGAAATGATCTGCGGTTTGTGTGTCCTCCTAGTCCCAAAAGCATTTCTGGTCACAGACTGTCCTTGAAATTCTCCGTCTTTTTATTTCCAGCTGCACTGCCAAGAGTATGTGGACGCTAACACCTTTTCTCAAACCCACAAGTTAAGACAACAACCTACACTCTCCTGGGCTCAGGACTCCCACTGGATTTGAGAACTTGTGTCCACAGTTTTGGACTCTGTGTCGCAGAACCAATTAAAAGCCCGTTACAGAGCAGACTTATAAACTTTGCCTGTGAAGGTTCAGGTAATCCTGAATTCTGTCTGCTTTCGTCTGACAATGAATCAGCCTCTGGGGGCAATGACCAACATTTTAGGGTTTCCGATGTAGAGGCAGATAAATTAAAAAGCAGATAGCTTGTGCATTTCAATGTGTTCTACATCTACAGAAGCTTGTCCCTCAGCAGATCACAAACCACCGAGTTTGATTCCTTCTTTAAACCAGACCAGGATCTTTCACTGTCCGTGTGCATGAATCTGACCATTAAACACATCAGTTGGAAATTAAATCAAAGTAAAATACAAAAACAGAAGAATTTGTGTCCATGGGCGAAATCGATACTTTACATTTCTATACTACTTTAAAACTGCCTTGACTGTGTGTGTGTGTGTGTGTGTGTGTGTGTGTGTGTGTGTGTGTGTGTGTGTGTGTGTGTGAGAGTGTGTGTGTGTGTGTGTGTGTGTGTGTGTGTGTGTGTGTGTGTGTGTGTGTGTGAGAGAGTGTGTCCATGGAGACACGCCGCCAAGGTTACAGCTGTGTCCTGCCTTCAGATCAGCCAATGATCTGCCCCGACATCGATAACCAGCAGGACACACACTTGCTCAATTATTCATCACTAAAGTCTTTTGTAACCAGTTAGCGGATCAATAGCTGCTGTAATCAGCTTTCCAATGAGGGGAAGTAGCTCACTATACGCACTATACATTTCATATTAGGTTTCCTGTTATTATGTCTGAGCTCTGAGGGTTTCCTGCGAGCAGACGCCCCCAGGAGACGTTTGTGTCAAGATGGACGGTAAGAAAAAAGAAATCCAGATTATTTGACCTCTGATGACCTGTAATTCAGCTCAGCGACACACGTTCCAGCTGCAGCCTGTGATTCTCCTCGGAGCCACAAACCTTCGAGTACAGAACTCCTGATAATCTCTGGACATTCTCCAGAGGGGCTTTATGTGAGAAGGCAAATGTCAGAGTCTCCAGAGTTTCTCTGGAGTTTGTCCTGTCACCCACTAAAGTAAAAACTCAGGAGAATCTCTGACTGAGCAGGATGTGAGAACACAGCAGGAGGTCCTCCACAAGGTTCGGCTGCCTTTACGTCTTTTAAAGCCGTTTTCAGACACGACCTGTGGAGGCTCTCTGGAGAATCGGGTCCAGAAGCTCAGTTTGTCTTCCACACATGAGCAACTCAGTGGAAGATTCTCCGCTCAGACGAGTTCACAACAGCAACACATCCTGCAGAGGGAGGGGGGGGGGGGGACAGAAAACCCCCGAAAAGAATCCAAGTACCTCAGGATGAAAAAGAGGAGCCAAACACGTAGAAGTCGTCAACTTGGGAAGACGAGGAGTTTTGAGAAATAGAGCTGATATGGTGTCCGGAAGGTTTTTAACATTTCCAGCAGCTTCAGCCCAAATCCTCCCAGACCCGACAAGCCAGTAAATAGTTTTACTTGTTGGTCCAACATTTCTCAGGCTCAGGAAATTTAATCCTATATATATATATATATATATATATATATATATATCACCCCCCCCCGGCACTGTTTTCTAAGTCTCCTCGATATAAGCTGATGATCCGTTTGCTTAATAAAACTCCAGAGAATGATACTTGGTTTAAGCTTCTTAACCGAGATCCCTGTTTGCAAGCATGACCTTAAAATGTGGAATAAGTCCGAGGCGTTCACGGGCGTCACTGAGAGGCTGAAGTCACGCAGCCTCTTTTGTTCCGTTAATGTTCCGGAGTTTAATGTGGATAGAAACTTGTTTGAGTGGACGACACATAGAAACATCTGTCCGCCTCGGGCTGTGTGACGCACCTGCTGGTTATCAACACTCATGATGAAGAACGTCCTGAGTCTATTCCTGAAGAAAGAAATCAACAAAGGTGGATGAAATTAAACGGATGCAGATGAAAACCTCATCCACACGTCCACTCGCTCACTGGGAAGCTTCCACACATTGTCCTGCTGTTTCCTCACATGGACTCACTCTTTTACTCCGGTTCTGGTACGAAACGTTTTTGAAAACTGTCTGAACCAGACTTCAGTGCAGGACTGAAAGCAGCTGTTTGGAGCCTGCCAGGTCTAAAAGTATAAAATTAACCAAATTCACAAGATATAGCAATAAAACATACAGGATATAAAGGATAAAGCATAATAAAGGATATTCTGTCCGGATGCCGTTTCCAAACAGAATCGTATCGGTGTGGATGTTCTGTAGATATTTCTGCTCGCTCATCTTTTCAGGTCTCAGTCGTCAGAAGTTACTTTTCATTTGTTGACTGGATGTCATTTGACCGATGTTCCGGTCCGAGGCTCAGACTGAGCGTCACCTTAATTCACCTGACAGAGGAGAACAAAGAGCGCCGCCCCGCAGGTTGCTTTATCTCTCCTTCTCTTAATTGGGCCACTCGATCAAAGAGGGATGACTTTCCAATTAAACACTGTCATTTTCATTTTCTTTCACCAGCTTTTAAAGTACTTAGCGGCTCTGTGATGGGGGGGGGCAGTTGTCTGGAGCAGCTTGGGGTAGAAAAGACATGGTGGGTTTCTGCCTTAGCTGCAGCAGTGAATGGAGGAAGTCTGACCTTTGACCTCCCAGATGGAGCAACAACAACTGAAACAGCAGCAGAAGAAAACAAGCGATTATCAAAACACTTACATTTTCTGTCTGATGACGAGTGTAGCTGAGGCTTTTCTACTTAACAGAGCAAATATACAAAAACAAAAGAGAAAGACCACACAGGTTTGTTCTCCGACACAGTTGTCAATCGTATGATTTGCGCATGACGGCAGGCAGCAGATTATCATCTTGTTACTTCCCCCACAGAACTCATCCTCGGTAATTGATTCTCTGGTGTTCATGATCGGCGGCGGCAGAAGAAAACGCTGATCGATATGTAGCCGGTTGACTGGAAGCAGCAGCGAGACAATGAGAGGGTGTTTAGGTGCAGATCAATATCGTTTAGGTTCATTCACTGTTGTGTTTCCTGCTGATAGATGGACAGACCTGTAAACCAGCAGGTCACCAGTTCAGGCCTCCCAGAGTCTGTCTGCTCCTGTGGCCACCACAGCGCCCCCTAGAGAGCTTTAAAGCCCCAGTGGAGAATGTGAAGTGTTTTTTTTGTGGTTAATATTACGATCAGTGATCACGAGTCAGTTCAAGGAGGAAAGTTCTCTTCCCCTCGTGTCAAAGCAGGCGTTGAGTCTGTTAACTCAGAGCGAGCATCACTTCTCTCAACCCGGCTTTATTCAAACAGCACAACTCTGCTCCAGCCAATCAGCAACAAGGAGTTCTCATCATAGACAGTATATGCTAATGAGCCGATAATCCTCTTTCTAATAACCAGTAATAACAAAATAACACCTGTTGAGTCCACAACGAGATAATGTCAACGTTCCTCTGCTTTCGACCATCGAGGGAGAGCGACCTGAAAACGGGACCTCAGGGAAGGATGGGGGTCAGGATGAACAGCCAAATCTCAAAATATAAAACCGCTCTCTGCAAATCTGTCCACATCCATTTTGTTCTGGTTGGAGTCAAACTGTGTCTGAGCCAGCGAGCAGGTGGCTGATTGTCAAACAGATGAAGACGACAGGCTGCATCACCATGAAGTGGGAAGAAGGGCTTCTGGAGCAAATAATTAAGGGCTCGACGTGCACATAAAAGCAAACACTGGTGTTTAAATTCTGCCGAGGCATCAATCCTCCGCAAATACCCTGAGCTCCGGCATCTCTGTGATTCTGTCGATGGAAATGAAAGCAAGACAGTAGGAGGAGAAAAGTGGAATCAAGACGCATGATTTTAAATAAATATTTAATACCCTGTTTTTCTTGATGCAGCTGAAAGTGTCTGATTCTATTGTTTCTCAAGCAAGAAGCAGATTTGTGTAAAGAGGAAAAATGGACGCAGATAACTGGACCATGAAAGAATATCCACTTCTAACTGATGCAACGAGTTCAGGAAGTTAAAGGTCACATGTTGAATCCTGTGTCTGTGTTAACTCTTCATTTCTCTGGTATGCTCACACCTCAATCTCTGATTCCTCTTCCTGTTTCCACTGCTCGATGACTTCTGTCAGGTGGTGGTTGCGAGAAGTCCTCGACAACAGGAAGCAGCAGGTATGACCTCTCCGAGCCACCCCCCCCCCCGTCTAGTTTAATTATTATCATGTTACAAGTTTGAGCGTCACAACTGAAACTGGAAACACGAGGAAGAACCAAACACAGACACACAAACGTCAGCTGGACGAGCTGAAGTATTTAAATCGAGAAGGTTCATGATGAGTTCAGGGCGTGACAGACAAGACGAAGAGCAGGAACAAACTGAAGTCCTCACACATTAACTTTAACCTCCAGGTTCGTGGCTTTCACACAAGTGCGTTAATGAAAAACACAAATATGCAGGAGCCTCGACACAAGATGTTACGGTTCAGGCTTGTTCTTCCTTTAGAGGGCGCTCCGTGCACCTGCACCGTAACTCAACTCGTTGTCATCGTTGTTATTGTGTTAATGCGATTGTGTGAGAAGACGTCTCGGCCGCTGGCGTCTTGTTGTGCAGTGAAGGTGCATCACATGATTCCTCAGAGGGAAAACCACACACATCTGTTCATGCTGAATCCGGAGCTTTAGGAAACTGTGATCCGGGCTACTGTACGCCTGCTTCCCCCGGCTCCAGTATTAAAGATGGATTAAAAACACACATGTTATCTGCAAAGTGAGATTAAAATCATGTACGCTCTGCAAAATGAGATTAATGTTGTGGCTGACAAACTATATCCGTTTCCCTGCAGTAAATCTGTCCTGTGTGTGTGTCACAGTCTCGGCCTCATTCATCGACGCAGATCAGCCACGTGACGCCATGTGTGCGACCGCTGGCGCTCTATCGCCATTTCAGAGATTTACGGAGTCGTTTTGTTTTCAAACCCTCAGTCACGTCCCGCTGTCCCATCTGTCACGTCTCTGGCCGCGTTTATGGGGCAGCAGGTAGCCGCGCTGAGGCCTGTGACGCCGGCCGCTTTAATTATGTGTACAAAGGATGTGGACGGATGCAGAATGTGAGGAGACGTGTGGGTTTGTAAATAGACGGGAACTACGAATGAGGAAGTGGAACTCGACCTGTTCCGCTCTGGGGACGAGAAAACAAATCAAACCAGTTTCTAAAACCAATAGAAGAACAGGACCTTTAATCAGCTGCTGCCTAAACCTCAGCTCAGTGAGCAGATCAGAGGCTGTGAATATGAGCACATGAAGAAGTCAATTAAAACAATTCAGATCAGGGTTGGTCAGGAAAACTCTGGAGAAGTCTGGTGAACGCAAGTGATTCTATGTCTGGACTCAGAAGAACACTATTACATCCAAATACATACATGTACATATCTACAGGTAGTTGACTGAAAGTCACTATTATTCTGTGCACATCACTATCCTATTGATGCTGATTTCAGTATCACCTTGTGCTTGTGCAGTCATCCTGTGCATGGTCTGTATTTTCTTATTCCCTTGTCTCCCTCTGACCTGTCTGCTGCTGTGACCAGGGGATTCAATACAGTTTCATCTTATCTTATCTTTTCTTATCAGTGTTATCAAATCTACCTAAAATGACAGAAGCCATATTTGGGGGGGAAATGTATTTATTGTCTTTTTTTTACTTTGACCACCAGGGGGCCAACGAGATGCTTTGGCTTCACTTGTGGAAATGGAGTTACAGAGTCTGAAACAGACATGCTGCGTCTCTCTTGGTAAAGCTAATGCTCTTCTGGATTCAAACAACTAGTTGACGTGATGTAAACATGGAGGCAGCAGCAGGTTCTCCTGGAAGACACATCGTAGAGGTGAAGTGACAGAGGAGACCCTGTCTGCTCTCTGGCCTCCAGGACGTTATGTTCGCAGCGTCTCGAGTGTCATTGGCTCCTCCCTCAGTTTGTCCCTGACCTGATTTGGGGCCGGTGAAGATCACTGGAGCAAACCGAAGCTCTTCCTGCTCGTCAGGACCTCGTGACGCTGCAATTGTGCTAAAAGCCTCCAAATCCGTCCATCGTTAGCAAAGCTCTGAGCTCTTCTCTGATTGCTGCTGTGGCCAGAAATGGACGAGGTTTATGTCACAACATGTTATATTTATATTTTGGCAGAAATGTTCCTCGAGTTTACTTTCGAATATCCTCAAAAACTCAAAGAGCTTAAAATGGTCTTGACGGGTGTTGAAGCAGGATCTTCACCTAACGAGGAGCGGAGGATAGATCCAAGTCTGAAGCTTCACACTTTGTCTGTAAGCCGAACGGAGGCTGAGTGGGTTCTTCACACAGTCACGACATTGTGCTTCCTGCCTGGATGAATGAGCAACAACCAATCGATGCTGAACACAAAGTGACACTTGATAGCATCAGTTTTGTGTTTTGGACTCGATCTCTGTCTCAGCAAATTACAGGTTGCTGCGCTCTGATGAATGCAATGAAAACAGCTTCTATTCACAGGGAACGGTTCCCTATCCGCTCCGCAGCTGTGCCGGAGTTATTGTGTTCAGTCTGTTGGTGTGAAGAGCGTATCTCCTCATTTTCCAGTATCTTTGTGCGCTGGTAAAGAAGAAATGTGCAGGTCACAGGCGACAGTGACGGAAAAAGCACTAATGACTCACACAGTTTCCTCTGAGGGTCGTCCAAGGTCGCTTGTTGATGACAACACAAATCTACTTCCTCTCAAAGCTCCTCGAGACGTCCGACACGACAGCGTTTAGGACAAACTCCACATTCCTGTAAATTCCTGAAGCAGCGAGTCTCTGATTCAATTTGAAATGAAACAGACGGGAAATCAAAGAACTGTGAGGCTGCGCAAATTCTGTTGTGATTTCTTCAATGTTCATAAGTTTATTCTCAGCGGTTTATTCTTTATTTTAATGAAAGTAAAGATTGTTCTTGTGAGCTGGAGTCTGGACGTGATTAGCCTAGCTTAGCATAACGAGCTTGTTGAGACCTCCTCCCCAGTCACGTCCCAACACTGACGAAGACGGAGCAGCAGACCCTGACCCACCAGTAATCACCTGTGAAGTTAAACTCATCTTAAAAACAACCCTGACCAGAAGCCAGATGCAGAACAAGATGGTGGATAGTGTCGACCCGACAGCAGATCACTGGAAACAGCTGAGCCGACTCGATCAGGCGCGCCCTCCTCCTCCTCTTCCTCACTGCATCTCATTAAACGAGTGACATTTGAAAGTCGTAGGACTCTGCTGCTCTATCTCTGCCTCGTCTTCATTGGCTCTTCTCCCTCCGTGTGGTGCCCGGTTACAGACAGTGCGTATCAATCACCGGCCCCTGCTCCTCCCTGGGGTCTCCTCACGCCGGCCTGATGGTGAATGTTAGGTTTTCTCTTATTGTGCGAGCTGATGTATTCGGGCGTCACAGACCATCTTGGGTCGGCATGAGGATCATTTATCATTGATTGTGTGATCGATGGCTCCCGGGATGAGCCCCAGGGGGCGTTGTAGGTTGTTGAGGCGAGGGTCGAAGCCCGTCACGCTGTTCGTAAAACCCTCCCGGCCTCTGGGATGCATATCAAGCGTGACATTGAACCCGTCACATTTGGTGCCGTCTGTTCTTGCTCTGAGGGCGATTGGATGATACATTAGTAAAGAACTTGAACTTCCTTCAAATGTCTTGTTCCCTTTGTATCCAGAGGTTCTGAGGGGGGGGGGGGAGAGACGTCCTCGGACCTCGCTGGTCAAATCTGAACATATGTTGTACTTCAGGAGGAGGAATCTGAAGCAAAGCCTTTGTGGAAAAGTGAAAATACCTGTAATTTGTGAATCACTTTGTAATCTTGTTAAGTGCAAGAAGACAAGTTTTATTATAATAATCAATTATCATTATTTATCTCCTCTCGAGAACAACAACGTTTAAAAGCAGAAAAATGTCCAGTTCCAGTTTGACGATGCTTGAATCTTTCCTTGTTGCACAGTAAATGACTTTCTGCTGAAACGTTCACGTGATAAAAGACGTAAAAGAAGAAGAGTCGTGACTGAAAGTGAACAAGAGACTGAATTTCATCGGTTCTGTTTCTCATATTCAGACTCGGCCTCAGTTGTGAGAAATGAGTTTCTCCCCAGGATCCAGCTGATCGATGTTGTCTCCCAGCGGTTTCTGACACTCGGCTCCGTGACACAACATCGAGTTGAAAAATGTGCGGCAGGAAATATTAGCGCCGGGCTCTGGCTGGCAGTCGGCCGAGCGCTGATGGCTCCGTGTCCTTCTTCTCCTCACACAAGCTTTTTATCAAAGTGGAGGTTTGTTCATTTTCTGTGACGGCTGACGTTGACCTTTCTGTAATTGGTCGTCATGAAGAATGAGACCACAGGTACGAAGCCTTCACGTCCGTTTGACAACACCACAGGTCACATTACCATCGACAGATGAAACTGTAACTGTTTCCCCTCATTAACGAGGTAGTTAAGAATTTGTTAATTAAGATGAAATCTGAATGATTTTGGTAAAAACGTTTCTCCAGCTTCTCTAATGAGTTCGGTGCCGAAGGAACTCGTGCTGAGTTAGAGCGAGCGATGTTCAGGGTTTGTGATGTGATGGGATTCTGCAGCAGGTTTTCTCATCATGTTGTGACGTTGACGTGTCTCAAGCTGTTTAAAGTCTGAACATGAGGCCAGAGGGAGGGAGCTGGATCCAGTCCCAGCCCACACTGGTCACCAGTGAATCCTCAGCGACTAAAGCAGACGATCGTCTTTTTCGTCCTTTCTGAGCATTTTTTTCCTCTTCTGTCGTTTGTTGGGATAAAAGCCGGCGGGGGCTGGGAGGTGTTCAGACGCCGTCCCGCCGCCGTGTGGCCACTGACCCGTGGCCTGCATCAGTAAACACATCATCCTCGATCAGCCTCGCTGTCACCTCGCCCGGGTCCGCTTCCCTCCAGCGGGCTTCCTGCGATACACTGACAACCGCCTGACGCTCGACAGAACGGCAGAGACGGAACGGTAGAGCCACGTGTCACGTTAGTGCGATCACCTTTTTGTCTTGGATTCGTGATGATGATGATGAAGGAGTTGACGTGAGGATGAGGAGGGTTTTCTGGATGAGGAGGAAGGTGTCTGTTCTCGTCAGGCCCTGGAAAGTAAGTGGGCTGTGAAAGAGAATTACAGGATCACTTCTGCTAATGCATCAATCAGAGTAAATGAGTCTGATGCCGCTCGGGTTCGTCTGCAGGTTTCACGACTGAATAAAACTGCGTCGTACTGTTTGTACTAATAACTCTGAACTACACAAACAGGAAACCGGATTCCAGGCACAACAACTGGTTTTGATTCAAATGTGAACGGTAAACCCCTGAACTTCATAGTGATGGTTAATGGTCTGTAGTCAAGAAGAGTCTTGATGAGGCTCTTTACAGATCAGTTTCTCACCTGTTAACACACATTCATACAGACAGAGGAGACTGGGATTGAACCATCGACCTTCTGGGTAGTGGACGACCCGCTCTACCTCCTGTCAGGCAATTTAGACAGAAACTCTGTGACACACAACCTCTCTGACGTTAGTAGAACTCAGAGTGTAACTTGACACGACTTCTCCTCACAGCAAACGAAGCAGGTGAAGAGAAGATTCTAATGAAACTGATGATTCAAAGTGAACTAGGACAGAAATCCTGTGAGGTCATGGTGTGTGTGTGTGTGTGTGTGTGTGTGTGTGTGTGTGTGTGTGTGTGTGTGTGTGTGTGTGTGTGTGTGTCACTGCTGCAGGGTGATGGTGAAGTGAAGCAGTGATGAACTCTGTGTGTTGACAGCTGGTCCAGAGAAGCGTCCGGCAGCAGACACAGAGTTTACAGGTGTGACCTTGACGTGTTGCAGAGGACGGACTCTGTCCTGCGTAACGAGACACAACCCATCCCCACAGCAGCTGGAGCCAGTGGATCAGAGGCTGTGTGTGTGTGTGTGTGTGTGTGAGAGAGAGCTTTAATTCTGTTTAATCTTACATCAAGTCCTCAGTGTTTCCCAGTGATGAATGACAATAAAATCAAAGTTGAAGCTTCACATTCAGCCTGTGACATATTGTCCTGCTTCCTCCTGTGAGTCTGTGCTCACAGTTTGCTTGTCGCTGACTGCGTCTGATTCTCTCTCAGCTGCTCTGGCACGCCGCTCCTCGTGCAGCCGAAGCCGTTAATTATGGCGGCCGCTTCACAGCTTCGATAGCAGTGCTTTGGCGCTCGGCGACGTCCCAGCTGTCAGTTTAATCACAGAGCACGGTGGACGAGGACGACCACGCCAGGCCGGCTCTGCCCGGCCTCATCCCACGCTGTCACAAATATCCAGACGGGAAAGTCGCGGCACCTGCTGCTGCTCCCGATGAGTTTTTAAAAGTCATCTTCTGCTAAATAAATGTGCGTTTCTGTCTTCTTCTCTTTTTGTGTTTCCAGATTTCAAGTCTCTCTAAAGAAAGAGAACTTTTCACAGGGTTAGGGTTTGATTTGCTCAACATGATTTAGGGAAATCAAACTACAGACTGGGTCTCAGAGATCAAATAAGTCTGTCTCACAGTGGACGATTCCTGATTCACTATTATTATTTGTTATTATTCTGAATCAAATCAATTACGATAAAAGACGTTAGTTATTGTGGGGCAGCAGTGAGGGATCATGGGAGTTGTAGTCTTTTCCTGGTTAGAATCCTTCAGTGTTGATGGTTTTCTATCTGAATCCTCCTCAGACTTCTCCTCCTCTAAAACAAACACATGATTCAGTCCAGTAAAAACAGAATAAAGCAGCTTGATGTGAAACTCTGTGTTTCTCTGACCCGTCTCTGACGCTGAGTCGAACGTTTGCTCGGCTTGTTTCTGAAAACTGAAGATCCAGACGTCCGACGACTACAATCCTTCAATCGAGTGAAAAACCACCGAGATTCCAAAGAGTGAATCGTAAAAGAACAAATTGGAGGAGTAAGCTGTCAGCTGACAGTAAACCATGTTACTTGTCTTCTTCTTCTTCTCCTGCAGCTGCGACTCGAGGTCGAGATGTGACCACGACACTAAAATTAGCTCAGGACATCGTGTGAAATCAGACTGTGACTCTTCGTTTGCAGCGAATCCTGTTTGCGTTTCATAAATTGCTGTCGGTGTTTCAAAGATCGCCCACTGTCCCTGGTGGGTTTTACACAGAGGCCTTCTTACCCCCCCCCCCCCCCCACACACACACACTTCAGAGCGTCTGTCTGAAGGCTCATTAATGGTCCATTTCTGTCTGTGTTGATTTGATGTGTGCCACCCGCCGCTGCCACATAGTCACGGCAAATCTGACATCCTGTCCAGGAGAGAGTTGAAAATAGCTGCTCATTAACTGGCGTCGCCTCAACACGTGGACGCACATGCACATGCACACGCACACAAGTAGACAAAGCCACACACACACTCAGATGAGCAGATTTATATGGTTTTAGTCGTCCCCCCCCACCCCGCAGTTTGTGTCCACACAGACATGACTCATCATTCAGCAGTGGGGAACCAATCCAAACGATTACATGTCACTAGTAGCGTCACAGTGTTTACACGGAGAAAAGAGCTTTCACTGACTGTGTCTGTTTCACACCTGACAGAAAACAGATTTTCCTACATTAATAATCAACCTTTATTCGAAGGTTTACGACTCTTTTGCTGCATCTCTCTGATAATAACATCAGACGCTCACGTGTTCGGTCTCTGCAGTCACAAGTCCAGTAGTGACGCTGTTACACAAAGTTACACAAAGTTACACAAACACTTGTCGCCACAGGCAGCTCTACGGCACAAATGATCAAAATCATGTGTTACTGACAAAATGGAATTGAGTTGATGAAGTGAGACGTTTATTCTGCAGCAAACAGCAAAGAAGAAAAACGTCAAAAGAAGAGAAACTCTTCACGGAGGAAAGAGACGATGCAAACCACTTCACCTCACTCCAGCATCAGTCTTCTGTCTTCAGCCCAGTTGACACGTTGTGTGTGCTGATCCCACTCCAGTATCCTCGGACGTGATTAACGCTGCAGCTCGGAGCCAAAACCGGATCCAGTGTTTGTTTCATCACCTGAGTTTTATTCCTGATAACGTGGAGAAAGCTTAGAAATTGGTTTAAACGATTATTCTTCCTTTTACTAATTTTCTTGGACGTTTCCTGGAAACACTGATGTAATCAAAGGAAGAATGAAAGGAGGATTATTTTAATTAAGCTGTTGATCTTGTTGAAAGAACTTTGTATTTTCTATGAATATTGTTTATGGGTGTTTTAATGGGTTTGGGTGACACCTCTATTCAACAGCGTCACAGTTTCCTGTATTTCACCCAAATATGTTCTGATATGTCTGGTAATGGCTTCGCTGAAATTTAATTTGGTCCCCCCACTTTAATTAAATCTAATTGGATCTTGGCTGCAGTGGATCTGGAGAAGCTCGACTCAGCAGCTTTTAAATTAAAAGGAGCAAGTGCTGTCGGGCCAATCAGGGCGCGGCGCTGCTCAAATTCATTCAGTAAAAAGCCTTTAAAAAAGAAGCTGGATGAACCCTGCGTCCGGCCTCACACGAGAACAGCTTCTGTTGTCACGACGACCAAACAGTGACCATATCAAGGAGATCCCTCGTGTGCGTTGACATGAACAGTGCTGCAGCTAGCACACACACACACACACACACACACACACACACACACACACAAGCTGAAAGTCATGTGCACACTGCAGCGTGGTGGTGGGACATGAAGTGCAGGTGAGTGTGATGAAAGGGAAGAGAGGTTTAACTCAGTTTCCACACACTTGATTCTTAGTGAGTGTGTTTTTTCCGGAGCCCTGGTTTTTAACCCTGATGGATCCCGAGCGGCGACGCGGCAGAGAGAAGCACGAACCTGTGTAATAATTAACCTTTATTTGACCAGAAGAAGGTGAATGACCCTATTTCTCTTTTTCCACCTGGCATCAGGCCAGAACAACCACAGCTCCTATCGGAGACGAACTGGAGTGAACGAGCTGGAGACGTTCAGTTAAACGTATTAGAAATAACACATTTATTACATTATTTACCTTCATATGAGATATATCATATATAAGTTTGTCACTTTGTGTTTGTCAGCTCTGCTCAAGGTGGGGAAGGCGGCTGCTGACGGCGACAGACGGCTGCAGCAACAACATTGATCTCAGCCTCGTTTTCATCATTTAGTTTCATTTCTATGTTTATTTGAAAATGCAAACAGTGAACCTGGCATCTTTTCTGGGTGCAAAGCTGCAAGTTTGACATTCCCCCTTTTCCAACAGGTCAGTTCCGGGGCCGGTACGGAGCCAGTGGCCAATCTGGAACCAGTTTGCGTTTCCACGGCCAAAGAACTGGCTGTCGGTCAGATAAACTGGTTCCAGAGGAGCACCAACTCTTAGCTGGTCTAGAAGAAATCAGGGAAAAGCTCAGCTATGCCATCGTTGCTGTTGTACGATTGGTGTTTAGCTACAGTATTTAGCGTCCACAGCACCTCCGCCTTTAGGGTTGGTAGACCCAAACGTCGTCCGGAGGTCGATTATCCCCGCGATAAAGTGGATTTTAACGCGGCCACTTTATTTTCTTGTTGTACAGCAGGAGCAACACTCCCATCGGTGGTCACTCACTTTATGTTATCCACGTATTTTAGCACCTTATGTATAATGTATAATGTATAATGATGAAGAATAAACGCATGAGGAAGTGACTCGTGTAGTTCTTGTTGTGTCTCATCCCAGTGAGTTTGATTTGAGTGCAGAGCTTCCAGTCGTGACTCATCCCAGTAAAATCCGAGCGGCTGATGTCAGAGCAGTTGTTCATTATTCACTGTTTGTGGAGCTGCTCCAGAAAACATGATCACCACAGTCTGTTTCTCTGCTGCTCAGCCGAGCGGCATCCTGCTTCAAACTGGGCCATCCATTAACGTGGGATAAAAACATGATATATAACATTCACAGGAACATGAGGTCCCTGTGACCTTAACCTTCGTTTTGTAAGGTCATTTTGACTTTGACCTCAAATCGTAGTAACTTACTCCGCTCAAGGACAAAGGCGTTGTTACCTTCTTTACCTCCTTCCTCCTTCCTTCAGATGGAAAATCCAAACCAAGATACGAGATTCTTTAGGGAAACTAGAGTCCAGTTCATTCACAGTAAGTGTGAGTCAATCTTACTGCGACTTTTACTGCTGTATACGTTGTTTCAATGAACTCATTATTCAGTATTTCCCCGATGTGAACTGTGTCCCTCATTCCCTGTCATCTCTTCATCCAGACCTCAAATTACAGCGCTGTGGAATTGATGAGCTGTCACGCACGACCCTGCAGAGCCGTCAGGACGCTGACGCCCTGAAATGAGAAGGTTCGGGCAAAATGGCAAACGGCTTAATTTGTGAGGGGACCGCGACTGATGGACTCCAGATAATGTGTTCAGGGTTTAATGTGACCGGGGCAAAGTAAATGAAGGGTTTCACTCTTCATGGACAAACTACATTTCATCAGCAGCCAGAAAGTCAAATCTATGAAATCTGCTGATTTGCTAAATGTTTTGCAGGGAACTGAAGAAAGTGAATAACTTTACCAAGAGGAACACGAGACAGACGTTCGACGTGAAACCAGAAGCTTTTACAAAATGGGAAAAGAAGAATCAGGTCTATTGACACTGTTCTGTAGTAATGCATCAGTCATGTGATACTACAGTTCAACAGAATGTCTGGTCCATGTTTGCATTATTAATATATATAGTCCACATTGTATTATGTCTATACATGAGGGATTTCAGTTTCATTTGCATGTTGACTGTAAAATCCTTATTAATATCTAAATTATTTTTAATGAGTAAAGCCTGAATAACGCCCGTGCAGTTTTATAATGATATGTGCAGATGTCATTTTACTGTAAACAGATTTAATTATGCTCTGGACTCGTTTATAGAAACTAACACTGCATTCTGTCAACTGCATAAATGATTCAGCTGTGACAATGTCTCATAATCTTGATTGAGTTTTTACCTGGTGGGAAACGACAGGAACAGGAAGTGGGGGAGATGCAGAGACGTAGTTTCTCTGATGCGCAGCTTCATCTGTTCAGCTCAGACTCCTGCTCCAGCTTTGTACATGTCTCCTTTGTATTTTTCATTCATTCCCATCAGTTCTACGGCTCCACTTATAAGGACAAATAAAGGGCATGTTGAATAATAACTGTCTCTTACTGGCGCCTGACAGTGCTCAGCGAGGCTCAGTTTGGAGACGGATTTCAGTAATTCTCCTTTCCTGGGAATCAGCTGGGAAAAAAGGAGCTACAGTGGAGACACGGCAGACGAACCGAGGGTAAAAATAGACTGAATAGCAATGAGGCAACTTTCCTCTCGCCTGGAGCCATGCGTGAGTCAAAATGGGGGGTTGCTCCTCCTCACAAGGACCTCCTGCAGCTCCTCAAGGTTTAGGAGGGAATCGTTTTAACCGGTCGAATCCAGAGGGTCCAGCGAGCTCCGACAGGCCTCGGCCTCCTCCTGCTGCTTCTTTGGGATCAGGAAAGTGGGACAAGACGCCCGCACACAGCCGAGGACGATGCAGCTGCGACCAAGAACATTTCCTTCTCCAATATTCTGTCTACATTTAGCTGAGACTCGGAATTAATCTGAATTAATCTCACTTTAACGAGAGTCCCCCCCCCCTGGCAAGACAGTGAGCAGAGATGTGAGGGAGGTTGATTGTGAAAACATCTCTGGGGAGCGCTCCCCTCTCGATTAATTTGAAGTTTACTGTTTGTGATTAACATGTGAGGGTCTGCAAGCCACAGATTAGATTCACGCTCTGGTTTTATCAAAGATTACCAACATCACTGGTCGATGCCCCACTGACCGGTAAATACGATAATATACGAATACGATATACGTGACTCTGGAGCGACAGCGTGAATATCTTTAGCTTTATAGTTCAGGGTCGTCCACGTGGAAAAAGTTCACAGTAACTTCGAGAACAACCTGTTTTTAAACACTGGATGGACTCTGAGGTTAGAAAGGCTCATTCATGATGCATTCACACACTTCCACGTGTTGTTAACGTTGGGATGGTTGTTAAGCATCCACTTTCATAAGTTCCGTCTGTTGACGTAAGCTTTTAGAACACGTGCACGAATACGAATGCAGATTACGGAGAGAAATCTGTATGTTTCCATATGATGAGCATAAAGGAGACGTGAGGCTGCCATTGGGTGCTTATTCCAGACGGTTTTCTACATCCTCTTTGCTACAGGAAACAAGAACGACCTCTGAGCTGCAACACAACACAGTATCTTAGATACGAGCGCTGCCATCTTGTGCTTTTGACGTCAATTGCAGTCAGTCTGTGCAGTAGCGATCAGGGGGCGGAGCTGACACTCGACCAGTCATGAGTCGGTCTCAGCTGTCAATCATGACATTTTAGCCTGTTTCAGGTCATGAAAAACAAATAAAAACCAAACTGATCAGAAACATGAAGTCTTGAACAAACATCAGTGTGATAAGAACGACCTGAAATGTAAGAAACCACGTCCCATCAGCTAACATGGAGGAGCCAGGGTTCATGACCTACACTGCAGCCAGCCACCAGGGGGCGATGGAGCTGTCATGTCGTCCATCTTTATTTACATCTTTATCTCTCTCTCTCTCTCTCTCTCTCTTTCCGTCTTTGTACCAAGACGATTTTCTCCGGAACATTCCTGAACACACACACACACACACACACACACACACACACACACACACACACACACACACACACACACACACACAGGTGGAGCTGAAATCTCTTTTAACTACACTGTAAACCCGAACAGTACTACGAACTCATAAGTATTATGGTTAGAGCACTCAAAAACAACTATCGAGTAAACCCAACAATAAACTTCTGAGTTCTGTTCACTATTGATGCTGTTTTAATTTCCAATGGATCAAAGTTTCTGAGTGAACATCCTGATATAAATTAAAATGTATGAGTAAACGGAGGAACGTAGCGTCTGACGTCGTCGACGTGACGTCTGACGTCATGATGTAACGGCGTTCAAAATTCAAGACGGCTGCTTTGATGCGAGAGAGAGGAGTCGAGTCAAACTGCTTAAAAGTTCGGGTAAGTAGCCATCAAGTATTTAAATGTTTTTCAGTCAGGCGCTGTAACGTAGCGCACATGCTAACGTTGCTGTTTGAATTTAGCTTGTTAACTTCCGTCGTGTATCAGCACCTGTTCGATAAATGAGCACCAGTAGAAACTTTTCATTGCGCTGTAACGTTGCGCACATGCTAACGTTGCTGTTTAACGTTAGCTTGTTAACTTCCGTCGTGTATCAGCACCTGTATGATAAATGAGGACCGGTAGAGACGTTTTTCACTTAACTAAAAAAGGAACGTCTTCAATCTGGGATATTTTCAAATCCCCTATTCAATTGGAATAGCAGGCAGTTAAAATTTAGCATAGTCTAAAGATTAAATAAGAACAAAATGTGGAACTGATTCAAGGAAAAAAAATGGGAAGAAAGCAATACACACAAAATGGATGGAGGAAGGAAGATTTTTTTGTGAGCCACATGTCCAATGAACCTTTTTTAAGTATCCATAAAATGTTAAACAGTCAAGTATGGGTATCTTAAAATTGTACTTTGAATTGAGTGCAATAATTGAGTAAATACTACACCCCTAATAAGCTAAATGAAAGCAGCATAAACTGTAAGTCCTCTGTCCAAACTCCAATGTTTTAGTCCTCTGTTTTTATGATGAATATGCAAATCTATGATCTTGAAGTCATATTTAATAATTTACAAATTGTTCCCATTTTATGTGAATACATATTTTTACCTGACCATTAATTTGTATTATATGCCCATTAAAGGTTATAGAGACTGCTGGTGAAGGCATTTCATCAACCACTCCAGAATCACCAGAAAGCCAATATTTTGTCGGTGAGTTTTATTGTACAATTCTCTTTTTAAATCTGCATTTGATTATGATGTCCATGACTGGACTAAGGTGACTTATTTCATATTGTTTTTAAATGTGCTCCTGCAGGATCACATTGAGGGTGACACTGTTCTTTCTACCGCAATATAAGGTATGTTTTCTATTTGCATATCTTGCACGTTAAGGATCCTACAAGCATCATAAGGTTTTCCTCAAAGTAAATGTCTCTTCCTCACTGCTAACCAGGTTTCCAGTGATTCAATGGAATGGAAGTGCAAGTTGTGTTCTGTATCCCTAAACACTCTGGCAAAGTTATTTAGACACTATCGTTTGCAGCATAGGGGGACTTTTTGGAGAGATGGCCAGCCCTGCGTGTTCAGACGCAGGTAAAAACTGTTCCTCTTATGTTTGCCATATAGTAACATGATCATAAATGCTTCCCTGTGAAAATCCAAGTAGAAAACTCTCAATTAATCTATATACATGAATGTGTTTTTATGTCTGCAGGTTTTTGCGGAGTTCCATAGAATCACAAATGTGAACTTGGGCAGCCAATTCTACTGCGAGCTTGATCGACACACACCAAAACTACTTGCCCTGTACAGGGAGAAGGCAACCAAGACAGGCAAGACGGCAGAAGCACTGCGGGATATCCTCGGGGTTTATGGCTGCCTGGTAAGTTTAAGATGAATTTCGCCATTGGCACAATGTTGCTCATATATATTGTGCAGACATTACAGATTGGGCCATCTCTACTATGTGAGCTTGAGACGAGCTGAATTAAGCTGAACAGTACTAACGTGTACTTTGTGTCTGATTCGTTTTGATTTTATGAGGCAGGTATTTAAAAGTGTGCGCACTGTGTCCACATAATTCATCTGCTAAACACAACACAACAAGTGCACAGTAAGGGCATCAGGATTAGTGACCAGAACGATCATGATCTGACTGACACTATAGATTAATAACTAAATACATGTGGTTATCAGTTTTTGTCAGCGACACAGACGGGCAGACACACACACACACACACTGCAGACAGAAGTGTTAGAAGTACTTTCCCTCGATTATCACACGTAGAGATTTTTTAAATTTCATTGTTGCAGAAGAAGCTATACCCTAAGAAGATAAATATAATTTCTGCAGATTTTTATAAAAATCTAAAGTTTGAATCATGGGGGGGGGGGCACCCTGATACAGTAGATGCTGCACACAGGTCTAAACTGAATTAATGTCAATTCAAGGTGATCACTGACCACCGTTGTATACAGATGTTTTGCTAAAATTAAATATTTGTATAATTACTTTTCCTTTTATTCAAGGAACAAGTGGATGTTGACATGAAGCGCATTCTGACCCTTCGTGCACTCCCTGTGTACCTACGGGAGGATGGCTCACAATTCTTCAAGACCTTCTGTGTAAGTACTCAATTCACACACTGAAATGTCAATATCAGTTACTACTGTAAGTATGACAGATTGTATAGAAAACCAACTTGAATACCTCTTGCAGCATTTTAGCAATTCAAATACACTAGATTTGTAACTGTAAGAAATTAGGATGAAATCCACACCCCTCGTTTCATTCAAAAATGTATCCCCCAGTTTAGTTGAAGCTAATATGTATTTAAAGTACATATATTTTCCAAGCAATAAACATGTACAACTCCCAGGAATTGACCCTTTACTGCAGCTCAGCAAGAAAAAAACTTTTGTAGAAATGCACAGAAGAAAAGGAAAAAAGACTCGATACAGATGATATGACCAGGTTCTCTAAACATGCATTTTGAGCTGCGAGTGTTGCATCAAGACACACTAGGGGTAATATCAAGTTGTTCTTTTTTGGGAGATCACAGATGAGCATACAGTGCATGATTTGCAAACTTGCTTCTGAAATTATCCCTTTAACTGGATTGCTTGTGTTTTGCAGCTGGGAGATGAGCCAGACATTTCGAACACTCCTGTGGCTTTACTTACTCTCGTCACTGAAGACGCCAGTGCTGCAGTCCACTTTAATGCAGTGAACACTTCTGTTGTGGTGGAGGACGAAATTGTTGTCCGTGATCTCCCCAGGTTGACAGATGCGCTAGTTCTTTGTTTTGGCTTGTTCTATGCACTGCATTAACATTTTGGGTTACCTTTTTATTTATTGGTTAATATATTTTATTTGCACTTTTAAATAAACCTTTATTGGTTATTTTCTTTTAATGTGCTTTTAAATAACCCTTGTTTATTGTTTAAGTAAATTTGCTGCAATGGACATTCATGGTTACTTGTTTAATAGAAATGCGAATATTTCAACGAAATAGTGAAGTTGCTGAAAATGTTTCAAGTTAATTGTTTTATTTTAAATAAAACACTTGAATTGTAATAATGGAGTTGTATTCATATTTTTGAGCATTGTGAACTAATGAATTTTGTAAATTTTAAGTTGACTAGTAGTAATTTTGTTGAGTGACTTTCTGTCAGTGTCGGAGTGTAGCACAGTCACAATATTTAAGTTAATTTCCCCTAGCCTTTAAGTTGTTCAAAATCAATTTTTTTAGTAAATGAATAGTCAGTGCAATGTAAATCTAATAAGCATTGTTAATTTAATTTGATTGAGCATGCTGAAATTAAAATTTTTAGGAAATGTACCAAATATATTTAAGTAAACAATTTTTTTAAAAATTAAAATTCTCAAGTTGACAAATGTAAATTTTTAAGTACTACTTAACTTAAAAGTTATGTTTCTGTTACTTAATTTTTTTCAGGTAATCAGTTACGTCAAACATTTTCAGTACTGTGAACTTGTTCGGTTTTACAGTGTAAGACTTCCTCAGGAAAACGGGTCATTTCTGTGTTACAACCAACGTGGACCAGTGAGTGTGTGTGTGTGTGTGTGTGTGTGTGTGTGTGTGTGTGTGTGTGTGTGTGTGTGTGTGTGTGTGTGTGTGTGTGTGTGAGAGAGGGTGAGTGAGTGTGTGAGCGAGCTTTGCGGCACCAATGAGTCTAAAGATGACTCATTTTCCTGCTGCACCAGCTGATGCCTGTTTGCCTGGTGCAGTCGGTCCCGTTATAAAACACCACATCCCAGACAGAGACGCCGTCACACGGCTGCAGGATTCTCACTTTACAGACGACTTCCACCAAGTGTCAGAAAAAAGAAAAACGGCCGGTGTGTTTTTTAAAGTGTACTTTATTTACACTGCACGGCCAAAAGTATACGGACACACACTCGCCCACAGGTGATTGTTGAAATTGTTGTTAAATGACAACGTTTGACAATGACAATGTTTGACAAACATTTATTTAATGTCTACTTTGATTGATTCATGACCTGTACTGCAGCCAGACACCAGGGGGTGATAGAGATGCTTCACTTTTGGCCACTATCATATTGCCATTGCAGACGCTAACTTCTTGTTCACGCTGACACTTTCATCACGAGAAGATTTAAAAACAAGAATCGAAACTGACGCAGCAGAACCAGATATCACATTTTTCTCCCCCGACATTACCCACAATGCAACTCAAGCTCAGTTGGAGATTCCGGTGCGTTAGCTGGTAGCAGCTAATGTGGCGTGGCGAGCGCAGTCTGCGGCAGAGATGAGGAGCAGCACAGGTCCCCGGGCTGTATTTTATTTTATTAACACTCCTCAGACCTTCACTCAGAAGTGAGTCGGACTCAGGTGACATCACTCAAGTGACATCACTCAGGTGACATCACTTGACTGATGTCACCTGAGTGTGGGGGGGGGGGACGGACTTCCTGGTGTTTGATTGACACATTGGATCTTATGTTGCTGCATGAAAATAAACAAAGGAGCAAAACAGAGCTGAAGGTTCAAGCTTCATAAATCAGACAGTGGAAGTTTCATTGAGCTGCAGAAGGAGAGGAGGAGAAAGAGGAGGTGGGGGGGGGGGTAATATGAAGGGAAGGATAAATGCTGGATGGGGGAGGGTGGAGAGATAGAGAGAAAGAAAGGAGAGGAGGAGAGAGGGGGGAGAAAAGGAGGATAAATGGAGATAAGGGATGAGGAGACGGTTAAGACAGGGAGGGAGCAGGCGCACACACACACACACACACACACACACACACACACACACACACACACACACACACAAGTGACGTCAAACTGACTCGCTCGCGCCGCCGTGTCTCTCTGAACATCCTCGCGCTCTCTGCCAATCCACTCCACGCGGCTGCTGCTGCACGCGCTTCAAACACCGAGGAGGAAGAGGAGGAAGAAGAGGAGGGAGGCTACGCTCGCGCAGCCATATGTGTGCGTGTGTGCGTGCGTGTGTGAGTGTGTGTACAGGACGTTATTGTGATCCCCCCCCGCCCACCCCACACACACAGGTGTTGCGTGTCCTCGTGCGGATGGAGACGCTGCGGAGCTCGCGCGCTTCAACAACAACTTGATGCTTCTTGGTTTTTCTCCCGCAGGCCCGCGTGCGTGTGTGCGTGTTTTTTAAAGAAACAGATCGAGGACGCGGATTTCTCTTCGCGTCTGGATCTTCCGGGATTTGTCCTCGCGTGGCGTCTCCGGTGGACGTGACAGGACAGCGGGAGTTACCGGGGCTTTGTTTTCTCCATCATGACGGAGTGACCGGATCCAGCTGTGCCGGCGACGCACGAGCCACCGCGGGGTTGAACAGAGAGAATCCTCCGTGACGCCCGCTCACGCCCGGACGTCCGCCCTGCTCTGCACGGATCCCGGTTTCTCCGTGACGCCGCGGCACCCTGATGGTGCGGACGGTCGGTTCACGGTGGTTCGAGCCGCTGGTGGCACGCGCCGCCCGGTGATTCGTGGCGGTGGATCGCGGTGGATCCGGGAGATGCTTTTCCACTCGGGACTGTTTCTTCAGTGGGATGGTTCGCGTGACAATGACGTCCAGCCGCGCTTTGCCCCGTGCCGTGCTCACCGCAACCCGAGAGAGAAGCACGCGCCCCCGGTTCGATGCGCACGAGAGGACGTCGTTCCCCCAAAACCGCTGAGCTAACTCACACCCGGGAGGGAGGGAGACGACACACCGACACTACCGACAGACACGAGAGCCACACCGGCGACGAGCGGCAGCGGGGATGGAGCTGTCCGAGGTCCGGTGCTCCAGCGCCAGCGAGGAGCTGTACACCATCAACCGGACACCGAGCAGCAACAGCGGCGGCAGCGCGCGACCCAAGCGGCTGCTGTGGCAGAACGCGGTGCGGCACATCACCGAGCAGCGGTTCATCCACGAGCAGGGCGGCGGAGGGGGGGTGAAGGGCGTCGGGGCGGACGAGCCCTACGACCCGGGCCAGGGGGCGCGGAAGCAGTCGGCGGGGCGGACGTCGGTGGGGGACCGGCACAACAACGGCGGGACCAAAGTGTTCCCGGAGCGCGCCAGCAGCGACCTCGGCTTCCTGCAGATCGACTGCGCGCCGAGCAACTCCGACTTCTTCCTGAACTGGGGCTACACGTACCGGGGCGTCATCTTCCCCACGCTGCGCAACGCGTTCAAGTCCCGCGACCTGGAGCGGCTCTACCAGCGCTACTTTCTGGGCCAGAGGCGCAAGTCCGTGGTGGTGATGAACATCCTGGACGTGGTGACGAAGCTCACCCTGCTGGTGCTGCACCTCACCCTGGCCTCCTCCCCCATGGACCCCATCAAGGGGACGCTGCTGGGCTTCTTCACGGGCATCGAGGTCGTCATTTGTGCCTTAGTGGTGGTGCGGAAGGACACCACGTCGCACGGCTACCTGCAGTACAGCGGCGTGGTCACCTGGGTGGCCATGGCCACGCAGATCCTCGCGGCCGGGCTGGGCTACGGGCTGCTGGGTGACGGGGTGGGATACGTGCTGTTCACCCTGTTCGCCACCTACAGCATGCTGCCGCTGCCGCTCACCTGGGCCATCATGGCCGGCCTGTTCACCTCGGGGCTGCACATCCTGGTGCAGCTGCTCATCTCCCACCATGCACAGCTGTTCACCAACCAGGTAGGCGCTCACCTGTCCTCAGCTCCTCCAGCCTCACGGGCATCTTTCCTCTCCTTTCCTTCTGCATTCATACATCCAGCTGCCCCTGCATCCTCTCCTCCTCTCCTCATCCTCTCCTTCTTCTCCTCATCCTCTCCCTTCTTCTCCTCTCCCTTCTTCTCCTCATCCTCTCCCTTCTTCTCCTCTCCCTTCTTATTCCCCTCATCTTATTCCCCTCATCTTCTCTCTTCTTTTCCTCTCCTCCACTCCTCATCCTTTCTCCTCTCCTTGTTCTTCTTCTCCTCATCCATTGTCTTCTTCTCCTCATCCTCTCCCTTCTCCTCATCTCCTTGTTCTTCTCCTCCTCCTCCTCCTCTCCAGAATCTTGTTCCTCAGGTCTGAGGAGATGCTGCTGTTAGAATCTGGTTTCCTCACTGTGATGTTCGGGTCATGAACAAATCGAGCAGCAGGTCATGATTCGAGTTGAACTGAGAACCAGTCAGATGGTGTGAATCTGTTCTCTGAGATTTTTAAACCTTATTATTATCATTATTAAATATTCCAGCTTCAGTGATGAGATCATGTGACAGAAGCCTGGTCTGAGTGCAGAGGTTTCAGCACCAGGAGCTGTCCAACACACTCTCTCTAGCACCCTCTTCTGGTGATTGTTATAAAGCTTCCTTCTCGTGCGGTGCAGTTTTCAACACATCCGGTGCTTTATGGTCTGTTTGACTCTAAATCATCATAATTCACTAAATGAACATCAGCTGTTTGAAGAAGACTTGAAACTAGAGACATAAACTCCTGAATGTTTACTGACGTTATAAAGAGAGAAGAAGAGTCACTTTCTATAGACTTCTATAGAAACTACCAGTGGAGTCGCCCCCTGCTGGTCATTGGAGAGAAGACAGGTTTCAGACACTGGCTTCACTTTCCAGACCCGGAGTCTGTTGTAAAACACAGTCTACGGTTTACTGCTTTTCGAGCAGATTTCAAACAATCTACGGAGGTGGTGCGGGTGTGTGTGTCTCTTATACACAACAGACATTAACACAGACTGAACATGTGTTGTTGACATGTTGGGACGCAGCATCAATTGTACTTGTCCGTCCTGGCAGAAGGATCCCTCTTGTTGAGGGTCAAGAACAGAGGCCACATCTTGTTAAGATCTATGAGACAAAGTGTGATTTGTGAATATGGGCCAGTTATAAACTGTAATGACCACGTGGAATTTAAGAGCTTCACACAGACAAAGAGACGTAATAAGATAGAATAATGAATAAATGATAATCTATCACAAATAAATAGGCAGTGCTTCTTATTAAGAGTCCCATTGTGAAGAGACAGGGTATAAACAAGGTGCGTGAGGCTGTTCACATAGGAGTTCATCATGTGCAGCAACGCAAAGATACGGTGGAACGACACAGAGCGTGACCAGCGCGACTCCAACGCTTAGATTCAGGCAGATGAACAGAGCCTTGTCCCTCCAATGGTGTCACGCTGAATCCCATCATGCTTCACTGCGAGGTCTCAGCTGACCCTCTGCGTGGCCGTGGAGCCGCCTGTGGATGTGATGCAGCTGACGGTGGGCCGCTCTGTGTGACTGGTGTTGTGTAGCTCAGGGGGGGTTTCCCAGCTCCACTCTTGTGTGGTTCAGCTGTGTCGCTCCGCCTGCAGCCTGCGACCCGGCAGAGCCTCTTGGAGGAAAGGTCAGAGGTCGAGAGTTTTAAAGAGGCGGCGGTTATCTGGACACTTTGCTTGTTTCAGGATTTTACAGATTCACTTCCAGCTGTTTGAAAATGTTTCACTCAACACAAAGTTGTCGTTTCTTTCATCAGCTGCTCAGAAGTCAGGTCCGTTCACTCTCTGCAGTTCTTCTTTGTTTGCTCTCCTCTGGTGTGTTAAGGAGCGTCAATCCAAACACAAGTGAGGAGATCGATATGTTCGGAGACGTGTCCTCGGACTCTCCTGATGCATTCTAACCATTTTCCGAGACTTTATGAACCAACATGGTTTCCAAAAGATTTCACTGATATGTCGGAGTGTTTGTAGTTTTTTGACGAGTTCATTAATTAGCTTCCACTCGTGCTGTGATGAGTCTCAGCTCAGTGTGGTTATTATAAGTATTCGCTGGGTGGTATTAAACCCTGTGGGTGGGAGGGATTATTCTGACGTTGCGTGCTGGTATTAGTCAACCTGAAAAACGCTCGGAGATCAGCGCCTTACATGTTGTGTCTTTAATGCGGCTGCAATGACATGCGAGCGGCTGTGGAGTGTGCAGCTGGATGGACGCAGCGGTGGAGGCAGGATTAGGGCGGATCACACTACACTCCTGGGGTTAGGAAGACTGGACTCGCTGCTAATCCGCTCTTATTAATTGTGTTTGTTTAAGGATGTAGTGAACGTGTAATATACTGTATATAATCACAGTTACACTGAATGTTCAGAGGTTGAGGTGGAGTCAGTGACCGTCAGTACTGTTGTGTTTATAGGACACACTCTGGTGCTTTGAATCAAAGGATGTGTATTCATGTGGAAGCTTCATATCAATGAAGCCCCACATTATTTTAATATATCTTCAAAACCAGCGTTTATGGACCGTAATCTAGGATCTGGACCCGACCTGCTGCCCCTGTAGCCTCGTCTGTCTGAACAATAACAAGAGCTCATCACTTCTGCTTCTTATTTGTTTGGTGTCATGTACTGAACCAACAATTTTTTATATAAAAGCTTGTTGGCTCAGAACATGACACCAAACAAAGAAGACGCATTGTTAAACCTTGTCGCACCTTGTTAAAGCCCTATGAGGCCTATTGTGATTTGTGAATATGGGCTATTCAAATAAAGCTTGATTGATGATACTGAACTGTCAGGTTTGATTACTCCACACAGCTCTTACACTTCCAGACTGTCTGTGGCACAGTCGATCAAATTCAGCCCACGTTCACAGATCCCATCTTCTGCCCTGAACCCTCGACACAGAGTGAGAGAAAACTACAGAACCAAACCTCTAACGGGGAAAACACGTAGAAAGCTCAGAGAGGGTCACATGTGAGGGATCCTCTCCCAGGACGGACAGACGAGGAGCAGAGTCAACAGGATATTATTTACAGCATTGATGAGACGTGTATCAGTGTTGTCAGTATTTTTACATAAGAAAAATGTGCTACAGAGATGAAGGAGCAGCTCTAATCACAGAGGTGTCATATGTGAGTAGGTACATTGTATATTGTTGTAATAAAAATGCACGATCAGCTGCCACCATGATCACGATCACACGTTATTCTTTCTATAAAAACTCATAATGTGGTCATTGATTTTGAAGATGTTGGTCTGGTGGTGATTTGATTGGATCTATAGACGTACGGTGTATCTTCCCTCCCTCCGTGTTCTCTTCTCATCTTCTCATTGTCCTCGTGAAGGGAACATCCGCTGTGAAAACTCCATATTCTCTCCTTTAAGACCCATTTCCAGACTCCTCTTCCTCCTCCTCCTCCTCTTCCTCGTCACTCTGTGAGCCTCATTCTTCCTCTCAGACTCAGAATAGCCTCCATCGACCCGGCTCTGTCTCTTTAGAGCGTCTCTGGGCCGCTGAAGGCTCCGATATTGACCGTTGCTTTTTCCTTTAAAACCTTCACACCAATACAATCACACCCCATCTTCTCGCTCGCTAAACAATGAGCTCACATCACCTGCTGGGCGCCCCTTCTCTTTTTTCACATCCTGAAAAGACTCTGAAGACACACGATTCTGGTTTCCAATGTCCGACGCTGCTGTATTGACGACTGCCTTTGTGCAGGAGTTACTTAGTCTTTTCACGTGCTGTTAAATAGACAGAGGCGTCAGTAAAGAGCAGATTAGGGTTGTGGGCAGTGGAGGAGTGTGTGTGTCAAATACTGTGTGTTTTGGTGTGAGGGGAGTGTTGTTGTGATGCTAAGAGCATTATAAAACCGTCAGTAGCACTATAACTTTCCCTCTGTTCACACACACACACACACACACACACACACACACACTGACACAGCGGGGGCTTTGCACCCCCCGATTAGCCGTTCTGCCAGCGTCCTCTTTCAAGGTCAAACTCAGCTTACCTGGAGCGCCGGCTGCACCGAGGAGATAGAGGAGAAAAGAGAGGAAAAAAAGGGAAGAGATGATTTCATAAGACGACTGCATGCGTGCGTTTTGAACCTTCCGCTGTTAGTGTAGCCTGAAGAAAATGTTCTGTGCATTTTACCGTTAAAAAGGCTTAGCTGGTTTCCACCGCTGCAAGCCAATCGCAATCAGACCCGTCCTCTGTCTTTCCAAAGACGCCTCCTTGACGTTTGCACTTACATTTTAGAATTTCAGGCATTTCTGTGAAAAGGGGTTTTCAGTGTGTTCCTGTGCCGCTGGCTGATCATGAAGTGCTGATTGAACAGGTTCATGGTTAAACTGTAAAATATCCAGCCAAGTCAAAGGGGTTTGATAAAAACATCTAAGGAATCAATGTTTTTCTCTTCTCCGCCGATTCTAACGTCCAAATGAGGGGAGGCATAATATTTACGTCTATATTTAGCTTGTTTCTGATTTGTTTTACCATATAATCCCATATCAGTATTTCCGCAACATCTTTGCGTTACGTTAAATAGGTAGAACGCGCTCCATGTGGTGGGAGGCAGGAGTTCACGTTGTGTGGCTGCAGCAGAGGAAGCTGCTTCACGACACGGCGAGCAGATCCCCGTCGTGTCGTAGACTCAACAATGACTCAATGTAAATTCAAGCAGGAGTGGACAGAGGAAAACGGAGGACGGATACCCTAACCCCCACAAAACATTCCTCGACAAACACTCTGCGTTGTTGGACAGATCCCATTGGCCCATGCTCACTTGTTACCAGGCAGAAATTCTGCTTCCTAAAACCCAGAGTACCGTGACGGGCGGCCATGCTGATCCTGACACAGTTAACGCTGTGACCTTTAAGTCCTGGTTGTCATTGAGACGACATCTTTCTTTTACAGCGTCTATCTGCCTTGTCTTTCTTTACCCTCTGCAGACGAGTGTCTTCTGACTCAGCTCCATGAAAAATCATTTGTGCAGGAGGAGGGACACGGTGCAGAGCGACGAATCGCTGACTCCATCAGTCGCCGCCTCGTCTTCCTTTACCTCTCTTTCACCCTCCTCCTCCTCCATCTCGCCGGTTTCATGCGGTTGATCTCGGACAATCTTGCTGTTACCAGACACTGCACTCAGCCGCTCTTAATATTTAATGAAGGATCAGGGCCATCAGCTGCAGCTTTTTGAGCTTTTAATGGCAGAGTTTTCCATTGACATTTTCACGCCGTGACCTCACAGACATTTCAAAAAATTGCTTCAGACGAAAAAGCTTTTACCGTCCTCCATTTCTCTTTCCTCTGCCGCGGATGAACCTTGAAATCCGGGCAGGAAACAAACACTTTTCATCCATTTAGAAATCAGCAGGTGTTATTACGACCCAGCCGAACATAACATGCCCCAGAAGAGTGTCTGCTTAACTGCCAAAGTGGAGAAGTGCGTAATTTAAACATTATGAAACACACCAAAAAACTCTTGCAAATATAGTATAATCGTCTGCTGGGTGTGAGTCGTACCCGGCTCCACCAAATGTTTATTTTATAGGCAGAAAACTTGAGGTCCCGCAACAGTGAGAGAATCAGAGGTTTGTTGGAAACGTCTCTCGTGTTAAAAACATCCAATTATCACTAATGTTCCCTGATTTAGAAGCTTTCATCATCGTGTCCCTGTTTTCTGATCTGTTCCTGCTCTAATCTCCTGTTGATGCCATTTGCTGTTAATAGAAACGAACTTGTTCTCGTCTTTTTTCACGTTAAAATCCTGATGAGATGAGATCGGCTGAATAAAAACAGCTCCATCGCTCACCACCACATTAAGATCCGTATTAACCAGACAACAGTGAGTCTCACTTTCATCTGCAGTTGAAACTGAAACTCTGTGTTCCAGGTTAAATCCAGTTTATCTGTTTTAACTCCTCATTTCTCTTTTGTTATAAAAACCAACATCCTGGTATTTCTACATCTAAATCTCCGTTTGATGACTCATCCTGCGTCCAATCGGAAAGCTTCCTGGGATTTGTGACTTCCTCTCCGTGTCTATGTTCTGACGGTTAGCGCCCGGCGCACATGGAGCTACGCTGTCCTGTTCATCAGTTACATCCGAAGACCTAATGAAATGTGGGTCTGGGAGAATTCCATTTACAGAGCAGTCAGTTCCCCTCAGGGAGGACGTGAAGGTGTTTCCACCATTTCTCTGTCTCACTGAAGCTCTGACACCATCGAGGCAATTATTGTTGTCAATGTTTCCCCCTTAACCAACGTGCTTCATGAGACCAAACCTGATCACACCAACTCAGAATGTGAATGATGTTTTCTAGTGTTAAAAGTTCCGTACGCACGTGACTTTATTTAATCGTATTAAAATACAGCTTCACATGGCAGGTTAAGGTTTTTTGGCCGGAGGTAAGAAATTCTAAAACTATGATATATAGCAGAGGATATAAAACTATATCGCAATCAAAACCGGGATAACACAGTGGAGTGTTTACTGAAGGGTTGATGTGTCAGCCCTGTGATTGGCTGCGGACACGTCCAGGGCGAACCCTGGGCCACTCAGCTGTCTCCTGCCACCCCTTAAACATAAAACTATAAATACAAGTATAAAATAATGATTTGCTGCTACAGAGACTAAAATAATGATAAATAAACAGTAAAATAAACAAGAAAGAAATGTTTTAAGAGCAGCAGAAAAAGAAAAAGTAATAAATGTGCCCAATTAAAAGGCTTTTTGATTAAATAAACCGGCCGTTGTAATTCTAAATCAAAACCTCCTGTTGTTCTGAGCCTGGACCGTGAAAATCTGAAAAGCTTTGGGTTCAGAAGCCCGGAGGAGTTTTTTTGTGCAGAAAGTTGAGAGGATTAAAGGATAAAAAAATATTGGTGGCAGAGGAAGAGAAACCACGGAGCTCCTCACACACATTATTAACGTGATCTTAAATTGAATTTAAAGACAAACTGGTGGCAAAGCAGAGCGGCCGGAGCTGATCCTCGTAACGAGCGCAGATTTAAAACAACTCCTCTGTGTAGTTTCTCTTGTTTTCAGCTCTCGACCTGGCTCGAGGCCGGGTCAGGAGGTTAAAGGTTGATTATCTCACACAAATCAACGCCTTCTTAATGGATGGTGGTTGGGCTGGGGGGGGGGGGGGGGGGTGACCAGGCTGACCCCGAGTCCTACGAGGGCTCCCGAGGTCAAACACACAACAATCTGCGTACTGACCAGGAGCGGGTGAAGAGCTGACGGGCGAGACTGGGGTCATGACAGCAGATTCATCCATCTTCATCGAGTCAGGAGCTTCTCCCTCCTCCTCCTCCTCCGGTTCCAAGCACACACTCATCTTTCAGGTGACAGCCGACCTTATCCACGTTAAGTTTGTTGGTTCTGTTTAACGTCAGGGAAGTAAAACTGATTCTAGGTCGAGTGTTGCATCAACAACACAAAGGTTCACGGAGCAGGTTTGATACACGACCAGCATTATCAACATTTCCTTTCGGAGTTGAGGTTTCCTGTTAATGCGTCCGTTCGCAGCCACATTTGAGAACATATTGAGGTTTTAAGACCTGAGTCGTGGTGATTTACGGCTTATTCTTCACATTGAGGATGATTTCAGACGGGATTACCAGCCTCTCACTCTTACACCCACTCCTCCCCAGCGGTAATCTATTCATAGTAGCGGGCTCCCGCCGGCAGCAGCGCTCTCCGCTCTGCTCTGGGGTCAGCGTTTAATGAGATTATGTTGGATTACTGTTGATCTGTTTGAAATGTGGAAAAACAGCAGGTACAGTTGAGAACGCCTGAATTCAACATGGGGAAAATGTTTGACCACACAGGATTCTGTCGAAATATTCCACTCACGGGTCGTGGAGCTTTTTTCTTTACTGTTTGAAAAGCGTAAACAAGATGAGGAACTTTACGCTGAGGCGACAGAAAAAGCCTTTTAGGAGTTCGCTCCGGTTTAATTGGCTGAGTTGTACGTGGCCACCTGGGACAAACTTTCTGGAACAATCAAAGAGCGCACACTTTAACTGAAGCTGTTAAATGTTTGTTGCCAGTGCGGCGGCGCCTTGTATTGATTTATCCATCAGGAACCAATTCTTTTTTTAGGCATGCAGTCGTTAGTCTGACCCCGAGTCTCCTCCAGCAGCAGCTCAGACTCCGGAGCGTCTTTAAGACACGACGGAAAAGAAACGATGTTTGTCCTGAATCACCACACATCCCTCGTTTTAATGCACCGACAGTGTTAATGTCGGCTCTTAGCCCGAGGGATAATTATCTGTACAAAACCGGTCTTCTGTTTCTTCATCACTCTCGTCGTCCTGGTTGTTGTGTGCGTATTCTTTTAAAGTCGGACACATAAGTAGCTGCTGTCATAATTCATGTTCATGTTTTAAAAGCATTTCACACAGAGTGACAGTGACGTGCTGGTGAAACAATCGACTGTAAAGTATTGTGATAATCGGTTATTTAATGAGTCTAGTTAAGATGGTTTGATTTGATTGCTTTACTTTTGGAAGTGTGGAATCAGGGCGAGGCTCACCTTTTATGACTGTGGGAAAAAACGAACTTGAGTGAATTAAATGTCAAATCTTTAGTTTTGGAAAATGGCCACTGAATACACACACGTCCAAACTAAATATAATCACTTCATTCTGCTTTGCTGCTGCTATTTGGTCGTTGTTCACATTTCTGATGTCTCATCGTTGACGCCGTCAGTGCGAGTGCACGTCAGGGCCTGATATCATCTGTGATTATCTCATTCAATGGTTTTCAGATAAATAGAGAAGATGAATAATGACTTAAATCTGTGAACAGTTCATATTTGTGGAGCAGAGACAAAGCTGATAATAAATAGTTTTCAATTAAAATCGTTCATTTAGAGAAACGGATTATAATCTTGCACTTGTTTCAGTTAAATAACTTTAAAACAAAGAGGGAAATCTTTTTACTGCACTGTCAGGCCCCTTGTTTCCAGAGGAGGATTTTACACACGAGCGAAACTCTTTGTCACACAGTGACTTTGTCTTTATTGTAAAAGCAGTGAACGTGCGGCGCTTCCTGCAGAATCCAAACAGAGCAGTTTGACACTTGCCAATGAAACTGTCGAGCTCCCAGTGAGCTGGCCTCCGGGCCGAGTGCGAGTCGACACCCTGGTATTACACAACACGACGACTACCTGTCACGTCCGATAAGAGTCAGTGTCGGGAGAAGCTGGACTCACAGACGTCCGTTCAAACAAACAACCTGAACAGAATCAGTGAAAGAGTCACAACCATCACAAATGAAACTACAGAGACAAAAAAATCATATTCTACACATGGAAAGAAACTAAAATCACATCATCTGTATTTTTTTCCCAGTGAAAATTAGATGTAGAAATTCAAACCAAAGTCAGGACTCTGCCTCAGTGTGAATAAACAGGACGTCGCCGCCTCAGAGCAAACTGCAGCGTCTCCTGGGAGAAACACTGGACTTCAGCAGCTTCAGTATCACAGACGCTGTTTCTCGTCTCCCTGCAGGCTGCTGAGCTGAAGCTGCTACCTGCCCTGGGTTTCATGTTTTAAATCTTTTTCATCTGATATTTCTCAGATGTCCAAGAGAAGCAGGAGCTCACAGCACACATTCTGCGAGTGATATCAAATATCAGCCTCAGAAAACGTTGAGGGAGCACAATCCCACCGTCCACACTCCAGGATATACGTATGAGTCAGATGTACGCGTCAGCCCTCGGTGACCGTGTGCATTCAGCCAGCAATCCATCAGACTTGTTTACAGCCACACAGCGAGCTGGTGGAGCTCGCCACAATGGCTGCTTTCTGCATCACGTCCTGCCTCTCGCTCAGAGGGAAAAACAACATGTTACATCCATAAAGTGACATTAAAGAGACGAGCACGCTGCCGAGCTGCAGGCTGAGCTGCGGGGAAATGTCAGGATCACATGCTCAGGAGAGGCCTCGCCAAAGGCCACAGCAGGGGGGGGGGGGGGGGCCCACTAATGTTGGATCTTTGGTTCCACGTGCAGGAGGTTTGTCAGGGATCAGAGGTTGCTGTTACGAAACCGATCTGAACTCACAGCAGCCGTGTGTTAAACTGTAGAAGCTGGAAACGAGCTCTGAACAGACAGAGGAGAAACGGTGAGGGACGGCAGGTGGGACAGCTCGGAGCTTAAGCCTGGTGAAGACAGGGCGAGTCTGACGTCTGGTGGTAAGTTAGTTGTGCTGATGACTAGTTACATTACAAACCGACTCACTATATCTCATGGACTGAGCCCAGCCACCCTACAAAGCAGAGCTGCTACAGTTTGGGCGTCTGGACACACCCAACCGTGGTTGAAACCCAGAAATGAAACTAGTGTTACAGTTCATCGTCTCATAACTGAAGGTCTCCAAGATATTTCAAATCTAACGTCAGGGTACATGATATCAGCCTCGTTACAGCCCGACCCAGAAGACGTACGGCGCCGGGCGGGTCTGGAAATGATCGATGAGCATCAGGTGCCACAATCAATTCTTATTTCTCATGTTGTGTCTGAATGGAAGTGAAACCACCTTGGGGACGTTTAACATTTGACACGTTACGTTACACACTGCAGCGACACAGACGATATGCAGAGTTAATTCAGCGCCTCGTCGTCGCCGTCTGAAAAACATATTCAGAACATATGGGATGAGATGCTGTGACACACACACACACACACACACACACACACACACACACACACACACACACACACACACACACACACACACACACCCTCCTGCACACTCTCAGTTGTCATCTCAGTCATTCGTCCAATTTACACTTCAGGCAGAGGAAACGAGGCTGTGATACCGGAGGTGCTAAGAAAAGCTGCGATCAGCCTGACGTGGAAAAGTGAAAACGATCAAATCTGCCTTTTTCTGTCACGTCTTCATCTGTTCAGACTGAACCACACAGCTCTGTCTGTGGATGTCCAAAATTACACACTGAATCTTCTAGATGTGTTCTCCATGTTGTGACACACAGATGTCTTTTAAAGATCTGACATGTAACTTTTAATACTTGTAAACGAATCCCAAACATAGGGCTTTACTCCCTTTTCAAAAAAATTACATTTTCACAGTACTAAAGGTAGAATCAGTGAAAGAACAGCTGCTGTTCTGTCACACGTATTTCCACATGTTCTCATTCCTCCACCAAGGCCCAAAGTTTAAAGCTGCTGCCGGTCCTGGAACCATGTCGTCAGATCATACTCGTCCTTTAGGTCAGAGGTCCTGGTTCTGTCCAGCTCATACAAACAGGTTCATCATACTTAGATCCGTTTGTCCGGTGAGACGATACACGGAGCCACACACTGTCTGCAAACATTAGATTATCAATTATTGATCGAGGTCGTCCATGTCATGTTAAATTGTAAATGTGATATCTTGTGTTGACGGTGGGATGTCTCCACTCAGTCGTCGGCCGGTTACGGAGCGCGTGAAGCCGAGTGAATCCTCCGCGGTCCTCTGTGTACGTCGAGGCCACAGAATAAATCTCTTCATGTGGCAGAGGAGTGGTTTCTGCAGCCGGCGGCGGGGAGGTTCGTCTCCGCGGCTCCGCTCACACGTTCACACTCGGCTGTCGTCAGATACTAAGAGCAGGTTGAACTGAGGTGGTGCCACACGGGCAATGTAGCTGTTACTCTGAGTCCACACGTATTTTAAATGTGTAAAGTCTCGTCTGTGGAGGTCATTTAATAAGTCCGCTCATCAGTATGCAGGAAGGTAACGGAATAGCTCTGAAATATTGATCCCAGGCGTTCGTTCATTAATCATCCAGCTGAAGTGACGAGCTGAGAAACACAACTCATACTTCAGGGTCGTACACACAGTGTGGGAACCGTCGACTTTCACACAGATTTCTGCACACGTGCACAACCGCCCTTATTTTTGGAGTTGGAGACGTGTTGTTGTTTTGTGCTTGTTGAATGTGAAAGACAGATTGTTGTTTATTCCCCGTGTCGCACAGTATGCCACTTACTCATCCTTGAATCAAACTGCTAATTATTACTATTATTAACTCTGCCTGATTATTTTCCATGTAGCTGTTTGTAAAGCTGTGCCTCTTCCCAGGCCGCTGATCTTAATGAGGCCTTGTTAAAAACATCCACATCACTGGCATTTTCCTTTAATGAGAGCACTGCGGCCTGCGTGCCGTTGCCCTTTATGGCAAGCGAGCGCTGCTCTTTTCCAAAACAACATGGACGCTGCCACAGCTGCCGCCGCAGCTTATGTGGTTTTAATTTTCGTCTCCGTGGGAGGAGCAGAGGCCTTCAGGGGGCGAGCAAGAAATTGAATCAGTGCTGATGGCGTCCTGGGAGAGATTCACAACAACACACAGTGATACACCGTAATGCACTGGGAGGCTCCGCAGCTCTGTGAGATACAGGGAAGAGCCTCAGGGGAGGAGAGTGTGAGAAAGAGAGAGAGTGTGTGTGTGTGTGTGTGTGTGTGTGTGTGTGTGTGTGTGTGTGTGTGTGTGTGTGTGTGTGTGTGTGTGTGTGTGTGTGTGTGTGTGTGTGTGTGTGTGACTTAAAGAAAAAAGAATCCTCTGATACTCCTACGCATTTCCAGTTGTGAATGTGAAATACACTCTCGCACCATTATTTCCTTTTAGGTGAGACGCTGCGGCTCCTGCAGCGGTTTGTAAGCGGAGGCGAGTCGCCTCCACTGAATTAATGACTCCACCATCGTCACAAGATATTAATGGTGCTAATAAATAAAACCTTAAAGACCCAGTCTGCAACAGCTTGGACCGTATGAATCTGATGTAGGTTCACATAAGGGAAACGAGTCGACCTGGTTCTTGCCGTGTTTGCCGATATATTGAGACGTAACCCCCCCCCCCGATCCAATCGACCCAAACGGCATCTTTCTAAAAATATAATTAATTCAAGTTCTATATATTTGGTTGTATTTATAGTTATTTATAGTACAGTTACATTTCATGTGATAAAGGTTTGATTACAGCATCTGAGGAATCACTGCCATCTATTAAACCCATATGTTAGTGAATGTATCAGAATCAGCCTGGTTCATGATGTGTTTAATCACTTTCTTTGCTTTTACATTCATTATTTGGATGTGATGCGTCTGAGGAGCTGGTTTGTTTCTGAGGCACGAGCTTCAGTCTGAATCTGTACAACTCAACAGATCCGTTTAAACACTGTTCACTGACTCTATCTGAGAATTGAAGGTATTCACAACAACCCGAGCAGGAGCACAGGCCGACGGGCAGTTAAGGAAAGCCCCTGAATAATATGTCAAGTCGCGCACAATGCTCTGTGGCAGAGCGACAGAAATCAGAACCCCCTCTTCATGCTCTATTTTTCCTCTTGAAACGGGCTCTTAGTGCAGCAGAGGGAAACAGCAGCAGCGCTTCTCTCTCAGCGACAGAGGACACTGAACTGTCTGTTTGAGCTTTTTATCAGCTGTGACACCTTCCTGCCTCCAGAGCACAAACGCATTTTCTCCTCCAGAAAGAACAAACAGCAAAACCCAGACAGGAGGCAATAACACAACACTAGTTTCAAAAGATTAATCACCGTCGCTTTGATTCACAGTGGGTTTCATGTGAAGAGGTTCATACGGCTGCTTTCAGACCTGAATCCACATCATCTCCTGAAATGTTCAGATTCAGTTTGCAGACCTGAACCCAAATCTCGGTGCTTCCTGGTCTGATGTAAAGATGTAAAGCTCTCCTCACCTGAGGAAGTCATCTCCACGTTTTGATTGACAATCTCAGGAGCTGTGGGCGGACACGGTCTGAGGGACAATAAAGACTGTTCTCAGTGACCTTCTGAAACACAGAGATGCTGTAGATGGTGGGAGCAGGTGCTGAGGACCTGTCCTGACTTGTCTGTGACTGTAATTACTCCCCCCCCCCCCACACACACACACACACACACACACACACACACACACACACACACACACACACACACACACAGTTTCACTCTTGCCAACTTTGCCTAAAAATAGCTAATTTGTGTGTGTGTGTGTGTGTGTGTGTGTGTGTGTGTGTGTGTGTGTGTGTGTGTGTGTGTGTGTGTGTGTGTGTGTGTGTGTTGACGTGAGGGTTTTCCTCTGTGAGACGAGTCAAACCCTCGGAGGAGGACTCCGGTGTTGCAGAGTCTTACATCAGCTCCGCTGCTCAGATGTAAAAAATATTTTTAGCCGTGTGTTTGTGAGTCACCGGTGTGTTTTATTGATGTGTGTGTTTCAGAGCTGGTTTCTGGAACCTGCAACTTTAAAAGCATATTTACACAAAAATGACTGAACAGGTTTCCACTAAACAAAGAAAGAACTCAGTAAATCTTGACCTGGATCAGGGATTTATTTCATCTTCTTTAACATTGGGAAATATAAAAAAGAAATATTTAGTTCATGTTTCTGTATTTATTTGTATTTTATTTAATTTGCTAAATCTTGAGCTAAAACCTCTCTTTAATCAATGTATAACACCGTTGTTATCATTTAACACGGTTTATTAATTTACAGAACCTTTAGTTTGGGTTGTACAGATTTTAGAGATATGAAGCATTTGAGAGATTCTCCAGGAAAGAAACCCGTCGTGGTAGAAACTGAGTTCTGTTCCTTCTGCAGAGGTCAGAGGGTTGAGACACAGCATGAGGAGGCGTCGGCCACATGTTCAACAGATCGTCTGTGTCTGCAGGTCTTTGTTCCACTGTCACGCTAACAGCTGACGTGTTCTATATAAAAGAGTGTCAACATGAAGTCGGACTGGTCGGAGCACCAGTGAACACACAGTCCTCACTTTCATGTTGCACCGTGTGTCCTCCAGTGTCAGGATGTTGTACTTGATCTAAATGAGTCTATGCATCTTAACGTACTGAGGCGTGAGGTCATGAGACCAACACACAGACGCTCTGTTCACACGTTAATCCGTCGTGGTTGGTACCACACGAGATCAACATACAACCTCCGAACAAAACACAGGAACTTCTAACTGTCACTCACTAAAGGATATTAACAATAAAATAAATGAAAACAGACAGGACTCTGTGTGTTAAATGACTGTAATGACATCTCTCTCTGCGTTTCAGGTTGCGGCTCAGGCTGTGTTGTTCATGTGCATGAACACTGCCGGGATATTCATCAGCTACCTGTCCGACCGCGCTCAGCGGCAGGCCTTTCTGGAGACGCGGCGCTGCATCGAGGCCCGGCTGCGACTCGAGACGGAGAACCAACGGCAGGTGAGTCCACAACCCGATACCGGGCGAAAACACAAAACAGCTCGTGGGACGCGTTCGTTATTTCTGCTGCTTCATACGATGCATTAGTGTTGTCTGTTGTTTTAATCTCTGGATGGACTGGCAGAGTTTTGTGCAGACAATTACCGGGATTTTTAAATTGCTCGTCAACCATTTGATAGATTGGCTGAGAAATTAGCTTCATGTCCCTCAGAGGATGAAAGACTACGAATATCTCAGGACGAATAAAAGGAGCCGCACACATAGAAGATGAATCTGAAGACGTCAACTTGGAAAGACAACAGCCACCCACACACAGCTCTGTTTACGCGGTGGCGTGGACGTGAGGCTTTGAGAAGCCACAGAAAGCTTTTATTGGCTCATGTTTCCTGGTTGTGATGGAGCGAGAGCGGGGGGGGGGGGGGGGGGGGGGGGGCTGAGTAGATCGTTTAAATGTGAGCCGATCGCCACCTGGTATTTCTGTCGACGTGTTGCGCCTCCTCCTGAGTGTGTGTCTGTATATAATGAACTATTTTTACATGGCCTAGTGTTAAAAAAAAACTAAAACCAAAGTCTCAATACTTCAGAATCCTACTACACATCACATAGTCATAGAATTGCATCGGGAGATGACGAATCCTTCCAGCACAACAGAATAATCAAACTGATGTTAAAGTTAATGAGCTGCAGTTAAAGCTCATTAAATAAAACTCTCTTTGTGACTCAACGTTCTTAATTCAAGTCTTCTGAGCTGAGATGACTCACTTTTCATTCTGGGGCCTAAAAGCTCCGTGTTTGCTTTAAACTGAAAAGCCACCACGAGCGACAGCAGCAGAGGAACAGAGCGTTTCCTCGTGAACCTCTAACACGATGTGAGCGAAGATAGAAGTTGTCAGTGAGCCGCTGGAGGCCTCGCGGTTCCCGGCTAAAATCGAGCTGCGCTAATGACTTTCAGAGCTAATCTGACACAGTGTCCGCTGGCTCTCAGCCGTCCAACCGGAGACCACGTCCCCATCAACTGGGCACACTGCAAAAAACATACAGCTGAGACTTTAAAAATATACCTTTAGAATCACCCTGTGTCCTCGGAATGAGATTCATTTAATCCTTTGACTTTAATATGTCGCCATAATCGATCATCATTTGTTTATTTGATCTAAAGGAGGTTAATAGATTTAATTCTATGGAAAAAAGGTTTTTAGAAACCGTTTGTCTCTTCTTAAGAAACAAATCTACAGTTGTGTGTTAAAATATTAAAAAACTCTTATATCGTCATCATTTTAAAGGACTTTTCACAGACCACCAGTTGAGAACCACTGGTTTAAAGTTTCTGTGAAGACACAGTGAGACAGAGACAGCACGAGACTCTGAGGTTGGACAGAGAAGAACCTGAAATGCTCCGAATTCAAGGCGCCTCTGTGAAAATCAACATTTCTTTCAGTGAGCCTCCACCACCAAACCCTGCAGCGCTCGGATGCGACGCAGCGGACGAAGCATTAGCTCCGCTCCACTGAGATGTTTGTCTGTCTAGACCTCAATTTGGGGATGCAGCGCTCTGCCTTCCAGCTCAGACACCAGGACGACACAACAACAGAGGAGGAGGCGACGCAGCGAGCACTGAACAACAGGAGCACCTGACGGATTTTATAACATCATCAGCTCCGACCTCATCGGAGATTCAGGTTCCCTGTCCGCAGCATCACGAGCTGCCAGACGACCGTCACAGACACAACATGTGACGCACTGTCCCCACAGACAACTCAGGGTGCTCACCCAAACCAAGTCCTGGCAGCCCACCCTTCAGAACACTTCACAAACAGTGTGAACTACCCATGGTCCATGTTCCATCTGTTAACATGGAGGAGGCCGGTTTCATGACCTGTACCGCAGCCAGCCGCCAAGGAGCGATCCAGATGTTTTGGCTTCACTAATGAAGAGCTGTTATGTCATCCATCTTTATTTACAGTCTACGTTTTGTGTGTGTGTGTGTGTGTGTGTGTGTGTGTGTGTGTGTGTGGACAGCGACTAAAGGCTGTGATGTAACAGCATCACTGGACTGTTTATCATTCAGTCAGATAATAATGAATGAAGATAGATTCTTATTTGTTGAATGGAGATGAGATGAGGTCTCTCTCTGGGTTGAAGAGGCTCTCCACAGCTCTCAGCGTCATTCAGCTTCACTGAGTCCACTTTCACTATGATCCAGAACAGACATATCATTTTCACATAAAGAGTAAAAAGACTAATGTACAAAAAACTATCTCAGCAAACATTTGCCTCCTTCTGCCTCGTTTCTGCTCCTCGTCTGTGAACGTGTTTTTCCTGCTGACGCATCCTGACGTGGTTTCTGGGCTGAGGAACTCGAGTCTTGGCTTTAATGCGCTCAGGATCTGAAAGAGGTAGTTGCTTTGGCGCCGGTGCAGATCCCAGGGGCCAAAAATATCCAGAGGGATGCTGCATCACTCCCACTGCAAGTCTGTTTCTGCGTTTGCCAAGTGGCACTGCGTCGGCACGAAAACCCAACTCAAGACAAATTTGGTAGCTTGTGCCGTCCGTCTCTGTGGGGGCTTTGCAGCTTCCTGCTGGAGAAGCTTAGGCTGGCAGTCACACTCATCTCTTCATTTCTTACACGGACCTTTATGTAATGTGTTTTACAAGCTTCTGGTTTTCCTCTCGTGCTTGATGCTCTAATACTTTTTGACTTGTTTCTCCATTTAATTCCTCTTTGCCCTTAATCTTAATAAATGTGGGTTTAATTAATATTATAAATTTAGTTTTGCATATTTTTAAGCCCAGATTTTTCCCCCACAAAAATCCTTGAAACTTTCTTTTGATTTATTGAGAACATTGACTAGAATCCAGTGAGGTTGTTTGAGATATTATGATCAACAGGACAAAAAGAAGTTGACCTTCAAAATCGAATCAGTTCATTTGTGGAAACTAACTCGATGCATTTTTCTCCCCCGCAGGAGAGACTGGTGTTATCGGTCCTTCCACGTTTTGTAGTTTTGGAGATGATCAACGACATGACAAATGTAGAGGATGAACACCTCCAGCATCAGTTTCACAGAATCTACATCCACCGCTACGAGAATGTCAGGTGAGGCCAAAGAACATGTTAAATATTGTTTTACCTGATTTGTTTCCAGGGTTACTGCCAATTAAGAACTTTTATAACGAGTAAGAAGTTTCAAACCGGCTACTTTTAAAAGATGGTACAAGCTGATTGACAATTTAAGAATCACATATCTTTGTGCAGCGAAAACGTTTGAGTGTCATGAAGTATTTTAAATGGCTTTAAAGACCTGACCTGGATATTAAAAGTGACATTTCCATATTTTATTCAGCATTCTTTTCGCAGATGTTAAAGGCTTCACAAACCTCTCCACGACGCTGTCTGCGCAGGAGCTGGTGCGAATGTTGAATGAACTCTTTGCACGCTTTGACCGCCTCGCACATGTAAGTGAATACAACTTGAATCCCAGATGCATATCACTGTTTTTTTGTTTTATTTGTCCTCCTGTCCCTCAAAATGCCGACTTAAATCGCCGGTATCCTGGTGAGGAATGTCTCAGATGGACAGAGGTGGAAGATCCTGAGGGAGATTATGTGAAACGTGGATTTTTGTAGATGTTAAAAGTTACATATCGAAGGAATAATTCCTGTCGACCAACCTCTGAGTCAAATCCTCTTCATCATGATCAGATTAACACACAGCGTTTGCTCTCGCTGCGTCTTCCTCTTCCTCGATGTGACTGCCTGCGTCTCTTTTTCTGTCGCAGCCTCTCTGGTCTGCCAAAGCTCATGGAAGGTAAATAAAGAGGACATCTCAGTAAAAAACTGACTCGCTCTGTTTGTCTGGTGTTGGACTGAAGAGCGTTTCAGACTCACGCTCGGTCGGTCAGGATGTCAGCATGTTCCTGCACAACCAACCCGATATGGAAATAGTTTATTTATTAACTCATATTCCTCTCGAGTATTTCTCTATTTCAGATCATATATGGTTTATTCTTTACTGGTTTTCTTCTTATTCATTTATTGTATGTTGTTTATGTTAAGAATATGTTTCCTTTAATACTGAGACGAGTGTCGTGTGTCTGTCTGTCTGTTGACTGGTCTGTTGCAGGAGCACCACTGTCTACGAATAAAGATCCTGGGAGACTGTTACTACTGTGTGTCTGGTCTGCCTGAGCCCAGACAGGACCACGGCCACTGCTGTGTGGAGATGGGCCTCAGCATGATCAAAACCATCAGGTACGCTGTCTATCGCTGTCGTCATGTTTTAATGTCACAGCTGCAGAGGAAGGCAGCTCCGGTTGGTCACAAAGCCGGATTTGCATTTGACACAAGGTTGGACCACACCCCACATCCAAGCATCGCCGAGACGGAGATCATTTTAAGTAATGGAACGGAATTTCAGTTACGCAACAGAGTCGAGCAGATCCCATGAGCTCGTGAATCCTGACACACGACTGTGTACTCGTCAGATCGATCGCTCACTTCCAGCACAGTCACTCTGCAGATAACTTCTGGAAAGACTCACAGGCCCCAGAGTTGGTGCTTTTACAGCCAGAGGCATTTTCACTTAGATTATCTTCTCTGTCGTGGCGACACTCTGGCCCCGTCGCATCACTTTCAGCGTGACAGCGAGGGAGGAGAGGAGCGCTGATGTTGAGAGGAAAAAGAGGGATTAGAGGCGGATAAGCTGTGAGATTTGTGCTGTATACTATTATGTCAATATGCTCGAGCTGAGGACAGGCGACCACTGGGCACGGCAAAGCTTTTTCACCGTTTCCTGTGAGCAAAAGATATCGTGTCCTGCTGCTGGATCTTTCAGTACATGAGACTGAGACGACAGAATACATTTAAGTAAGACACAGACGTCAACTCCACGAGAACAGAAGACAGTTGTGTTGTGTTGTGTTTTTACTGCCGTTGTACATTATATATACTGTAATATACGACACGCCGCTGTGTCTCTGACCTTCGCTACAGAATCGATAAAGTTTCCCATCATTAGCATCATCGTCTTCATCATCATGACGAGCTGCAGTTAGTCCCAGTTAACTTCCAGCCCCGAGCGTCGTTCAGCAACGGACTGACTATCAAGCACCTGTCACAAACTCCCAGGATGCCTTTCACCTCGCATTCATCACTGCTGTTATGAAGCATGAAATGAGAGCGGCAGGCGGGAGTGGGCACGACTGCCCCGTCTGCTCTTCACAGACGTTCATCAGCCTCGTTCCTTCGTCCTGCTCTCATTGTGCCCGGGGACAAATAACCGAGTGTGAAACGAGAAACAAATTTGGTAACGAGCGTGAAAAGTCGCGTGGAAACGCCTCTCCTCCTCTTGTCTGGGCCCGCTGACACCCGTGAAATGTACTGTGTTCATTTTCTTGGCGGATTTACGAACATTGTCTGTCAGCGTTATCTGTGTTCTCTTTTGCCAAAGGTCACTTTCATGAATATTAATTTTCTGAATTAATCCACACAGACATTTTACTCTGACCCAACGTTACCTCTGGAATATATTAAACAAAACATCCGCCTTTAACTCGAGAGCAATAAAATACATCCATGAACGGGTTAAAAATACTCGTTACTGATTCTGTTTATTTCTCATCTCCCTTCAATTTGAAGAATATTTGTATGTTTTCATTCATGTTCAGTACGTTTTTGCGGAGAGTGAAACTTTCCGCCTCCTTTTTTATTCGTTCTTCCAGATACGTGAGATCGCGCACGAAACACGACATCGACATGCGTATCGGGATCCACTCGGGCTCGGTGCTGTGCGGGGTGTTGGGACTCAGGAAGTGGCAGTTTGACGTCTGGTCCTGGGACGTGGACATCGCCAACAAGCTGGAGTCCGGAGGGATCCCAGGGTGAGACGAGCTGACAGATGTACTTTTAATCACTGATCACAGTGTTTGTTTCAGTGACGTGTGTCAGAACTAAGAGGGAACGGGAATGAGGGATGTTGCACTTTTTGCCGAAGAATTATTTCTCCCTGGGAAAGTGTCAAAAAACAAACTCCTCGGTGGAGGTAATAAAAAGATTAGAAAATAAAGCAACAGAATAAAGTATTTATTTACTAATCAAATACAACAATAATCTATAATTATATATTCATAATAAGTTAGAAGCTTCTTTGTTGTACTGTTTTTGTGACTTTTGAGATTTTATCTGTTATTTGACTGAAAACTTGACTTTTCATGTTGACAGAGCAGCTGGTAAACAAGTAGAAAATAAAATGTTAAACTAATAAAAACGAAATCCCCTTCTGTGGACGATTTAGTGAGATAACTTCTTCAGTTTTGTGCAGATGTGAAATTCCCTTTGGAGCAATGGGAATAAATCTGCTTGTGAAGCCAGTTGAGCGAATGACGATGAGATGTTTTGCTGTCATTACTTTAAAGTGTTTTTTTTCAATCCAATGTTTCTGTTTGGCCCGGAGAGGAGCGGAGGGATTAGTTCTCTAACCGCAGGTTTTAAATATCCTGCCAGCTCCTGTTGTTGGGCCAAACTGTAACCGTGACCCGTGCTCCTGATTAAACTCGGTTGTGTAACTCGGACGGATGAAGCTGCAGTTTCTCTGGTGGTTTTGTCTCATCCGACACGTCAGTCCGTGTCCAGCAAGTGATGGAACACCGAGGACCCGGCCGTCGAGCTGACAGAGCTGCAGTCCTCACACTGAGCAGGATTTAATCCACACATGTCACTCCCTGGCTGCTCTCCTCTGACTGAAGGCATCTCAATCAATCACCTGCTGGACTCTGCGGTTCACATGCAAACCCACATTATTGGATTTGATTTGAAATAAAGCTGCAGTGACTCAAACCCTCCAACCTGGGAACAGATGAGTCTTAAATGAAAGGAGATGTATTCCGTTCTGATTTGTGTTATTACTGAGTAGATATCATCACCTCTGCCCCCGACGAGGTGATGTTTCCATTGCCGCTTGTCTTTCTGTAGAATTAGTGGACGGGTGCGGTTTTGATTCGATTAACAGGAAGGATTTCTCTTTCTGTTAAATTGTGAGGATTGTGCATTTTTCAACAATTTTGTGAATTTCTCAAGAAATAATGCAGAAATGTGTTTTGGTGCAGAACAATGATCCATATGTATCTGATCTCAAGACATGTCGGCTGCACATGGTGAATATATGTTGATAAAGTGGAGGCATGCGTTCTTTCTGGTTGGTTTTATCTCATATTCATAATTTTTATAAATTATGAATAAACTGAAAATGTAAAAGTGGACTTTCCCTGTCCCGCTCCAGACGGATCCACATCTCCAAAGCCGCTTTGGACTGTTTAAATGGGGACTACGAGGTGGAGGAGGGCCACGGGAAGGACCGCAACGACTTCCTCCGCCGCCACAACATCGAGACGTACCTCATCAAGCAGCCGGAGGAGAGCCTGCTCACCCTGCCAGAGGACATCATGAAGGAGGCAGCCAGCTCGGCCGACCGCCGGGTCAGCAGCGCCACCTTCAACGAGGCGTCATGGAGCCCCGAGCTGCCCTTCGACAACATCGTGGGGAAGCAGAACGTAAGTCCCGCCCTGCTGCTGGATATTCATGTCGTGTTATGCACTTTATCACACGGACAGGACGTCTCTCTTAACGACGAACTCGTCCTTCAACTGACGATTGACCTTTAATTTGTGTTCAGATATCTTGTCCTGGCTGCAGATTTAGTTCAGACTGAGTTTAGTTCTCACTGGGAGACGAAGTGGCTCGTTAAGATGGACGTTTTGGGGATCGTCTCAGTTGTCTCGCCTGTTTCTTGGTTGTCTTGTCTTTATTTTTATTTTTTTTCCTGGGAATGAATGGACGGCTTTAGGCGGGTAACGCAGCCCTGTGTGTGTGTGTGTGTGTGTGTGTGTGTGTGTGTGTGTGTGTGTGTGTGTGTGTGTGTGTGTGTCAGCCTGTTTGTGAGGATGACGAGCTTCAGACTGACCCATTTGAACGTCCTCCTCCTACACATCAGCCCCCAGAGGGATCACGTTCGGTGGCTTTGTCTGAGCTGATTTAATGCTTTATTATTATTAAACAATATGCAGAGGATGTGGACAGATATCTATCATTAGTCTATAGTTACAATATAAGATGATTAATCATGATTTCTCATGGATGCTGTGAAATTTGTCTGGACTCCTGCGGCCACGAGGCGACAGTAAACTCCCCGTTACCTCTGGTGTCATATACACGAGCCTGTCAGGAGCTCGTAGCATGTGATGAAACCTCCGTTCGGATTCAGAGGAATGTTATTTCTGAGAAGTGCGACTTCTTTGTTTCTGGCACAATGAAAGCCTGTCAGGACAGTCCTTTCACAGAGCGGCTCTTTGCATATCAAAGGCTTGTCGGAGGAGTTTGGAAGCGTCTTTCATGTATGTGCTCGGGGCAGAACTTCTCCCTCTCGTGTGGGTTTCTGTCTTTCGTCCCCCCCTTCCTGTAGGTCTGATTCAGTTTTCAGCACCACTGGATGGAAGAGAGCGAAGACTATTAGGGTTCGAGTCTCTGTGGCCGTCAGACGCAGGAAATATCAGCATCAGAAGAGAGGAAAAAAAGAAATATTGAATTTTCAATTTAAGAAATGAGGAAAAGTAAAATAACGCTTGATTGGTTCAGTGACGGCACATCAGGCAGAGTTAGAGACATAAAGACTGACAAGAGGAACTTCCATTAAGTGTTTAGAGCGATAGAGCAACACAGAGCGATGACAGATGACTCATCTTCTTTACATACAAACAAATGAAACCCGACGGCAGCGATGTGCTGAAAACTGCCATGAAGGAGGTTTTGTTTACTGTGACCTACGCTCACAACCTTTGAATTAATGACATCGTGTCCCGTCTATCGCCGCAATCACAGAAACTCTCGTCCATCCACGACCGACTGCCGTCATCAAACCCAGAAGCTGAGTGGCGCTGCCTTTACCTCTCTCGTGCCTCGCTGTGTGCCTGCTGGCTCCCATGATGCACCCGCTCTCGTCTCAAAGGAGGTTGTGTGTTTCCTCAGAGAAATCCAGGCCAAACAGTAATGGGTCCATCGTCTCCTTCCCCGGGTTTCAATTTGGGCCCGTGTTGGTGCCAGGTCCTGGGGAGTTCCCGCTCTCTGTTCTGCTGAAGAGAATCTGTTTCAAGTTTAAAGTGAACTAAATGTCACGTAAACAGCTGATTGCGATGTGGAGTCGTTCATCATCACGGTGAACAGGTATCAGACAATCTAGAGCTCACACCAGGAGTCAGTGACATCGTGAAGTCACAGAGAAGCACCGGAGATATTAAGGCTTCACGTACGTGCAACGGGAGGAAGTAGAGACGGGTCGTCCATCTTTATTTACAGTCGTCAGTCCAGGTGTTTCTTTGGCGCTGAAGCGTGTTTGTTGTTCACTCCTCCATCATTTGAGCAGCACCCCCGAGTCCCAGAGAATTTCTGTTTAATCTGTCACCAGCAGACATGTGAGACATCCAGCTGATGAAAGCACTCTGACATCCCTGTGTGTCACCCCCAGCCCCCGATTCCACTTGCCCTTTCCTCTGCATCATATGTTGGCATTTCCCACAGACGCATGGGCTCTGTTATAAATATGTAACATGCATGTAACCCCACACAGCCGCCTCCATACAACCAGCCAGGGCTCCGGGCAGCGACGCACCGTCCAATATACACAAGAGAAATGTCAGAGATAGAAGCACGTGCCCTTTAGACCGGGAGCCTCTTTAGAGACGTGCACGTCCACAACAATCACGGCAGCGCGGCTCATGACACAGGCAGCGCCCCCCCCCCCCGATCCCTCGTGTCATTAGTGGATGGCTGAGGGCAGGTATGTCACCGAGGCATCCGAGAGTTCTGTGAAGTATTAGATCCACCGTCACACCCTGGTGCTGCCACAACGGTCCCTGTCACTACAGAAGTTACACAGCAGAGCCTTTGTTTGACTTAACGTTGGAAACACAGCAGATGCAGGTCGGAGTCTGGAGCTCAGGGCAGCTGAGAAAACGGAATATTTGTCTAGATAAAAGAATCCTGTAGCTCTGTGGAATCTCTGCAAATAAAAAGGGATATATAATGTGACACTGACATTGACTGTGGGAAATATGTTTTTGTGACTGGGAATCTATGGGGGGGGTGTCAGCGTTTTCTTTAAAGCTTGACAGGGAAACGTTTCATGTTTGAATCCAGTTGCTTTTCTGAACTGAAAAGAAACTGACACATTATCAGTCTGTGATGTTCAAAGCAATCGAATGATTTCATATTCTGTTTCAAGTCAGTGCCGTCCTGCCAACTTTTCCCAAAATGCCTTTTGATGAACCTGATATGGGTTCATCAAAAGGCATATGTTCTGTGAAAAAGGAGGAAACGTGGAGGGAAAGGTTTGTCTAATGAAAAGCAGAACGCGGCAGGACCCAGATTTTTGTTTAGCGTGATTCATGGAAACACTTCATCATGGTCCATCTACAGGGCGGCAGCACCAGTAGGGCCCGGATGTACCGGACCGTTGTGAAGAGGGAGTCGAGCCAGAAGGCAAACGTTTGATTTACTAGCCCATCTGTGGTCATGAACTCTGGGCAGAGACCGGAAGAAGATGGTCGCAGATACGAGTTTCCTGCGTCCAGCCTTAAAAAGAGAAGAGCTGGGACACAACATGGCGTCTTCCACGTTTGGAAACTTTTGGCTTAATTTTTCCCGATGGGGAGATCAGGACACACATGGTTTCATTTAGTCTCCGATGGTGATGTGTAACAGTTCTGGAAGCAACACTCAGTATAATATCCCTGCTCTTATGATTCCACACACTGCCGTCCAATTGTCTCCATTATGATGAAGCCCGTGAATGTTCTGCTGCTGCTCCTGATATGTTAATCATTTGACACCCAGGCCAAACGTTTTCATTCATATGCAACAGGGGTTCTGTCGAGTTCAAGTTCATCTTCAGTTCAACTCTCTCTCTTCCTAATCTTCACTGTGTGTTGAGAGACAAAATGGACAATTTACATTCAGTCAATAGTCGTTTCTGGCAGATGCAGAAACAACAGAGAGTAATGTGCAATTTACTTTCAGCTGCCAGGTTGAAATTTACTCTTAGTAGTTTGGGGATCTAACTAAGCTTCAGGGGGCCTCTTAGGCTTCAGGGGGCCTCGTAGGATTCAGGGGGCCTCTTAGGCTTCAGGGGGCCTCGTAGGATTCAGGGGGCCTCGTAGGATTCAGGGGGCCTCTTAGGCTTCAGGGGGCCTCGTAGGATTCAGGGGGCCTCTTAGGCTTCAGGGGGCCTCGTAGGATTCAGGGGGCCTCTTAGGCTTCAGGGGGCCTCGTAGGATTCAGGGGGCCTCTTAGGCTTCAGGGGGCCTCGTAGGATTCAGGGGGCCTTGTAGGCTTCAGGGGGCCTTGTAGGCTTCAGGGGGCCTCGTAGGATTCAGGGGGCCTCGTAGGCTTCAGGGGGCCTCGTAGGATTCAGGGGGCCTCGTTGGAGGTTTTCTGGGCACGTTTAACAAAGAGTTGACTTTGGGTGTAGAAACAAAAGTCGCTGTAGGGTTGATTGATATCCAATCTGCTTTGAGAAGGCTCCTGGGAAAGGAATGCTGGGCGAGGGACAGACGGACACGTGGATGGATTATCTGGTGGAGTATCATGAAGTCTTTTGATTGGACACGACTTATAGCTGAATATGAACATTCTCTGAACAACGGAGAATCTTACTGCTGACATTGATCAATGATTCGTGAGCTGCTGACCGATAAACCTTGAAACTGCCGCCATCACAACCTCCAGGTCGCTCTGATAAGATATGAATCAGCTGGTAATTATGTCCAGTGATAGTCAGAAGGACCCTGACAGGTAGAAAGAGAGAACAAGACATGAGAATCAGAATCTAAAAATGAACTTTTAATGATCCCTCAGTGTGACGGATTCCACTTGGTAATGCTGGAGCGACTTGGTGTCGGCCGGAGCTGGTGAGAGGAGACGAATCGGTTTCACACACATATCTCTATCATCACACATTGCTCTCATAATCACTTTAATGGCTGCCGGCCCAGTGGGGCTCAGACACTTCACACGCTAATTTGTTTGAAGTTGAAACGCGGCTGCTTTAACTCACAGCTAATGTTGGAGAACTAACGTCAACGGCAGAATGACTCAGATCTGTGCACATGACCTTTCTCACTGTTACCAAGTGCTCCTCTTGACGTGTGGAGCGGGACGAACCGGAGCTCACCTCGACTTCAGACAGTGCCTTTTTAAAATCCTCTTAGGGATGAAGGAGGCAACGAAGTGAAAGGTGGAGCAGGCGAAACACTGGAGACTGACGTTTACGTTCAACGTTTCTTTGACCTGTAATGTGAGATTTGCTCATCTGCCAAAATTCAGATGGCTTTTTGGGTTTTTTTTAATAACACAAGCTGCAAGTACGTAAGATTGTATTACAACCTTTTGGAAATCTTCTTCTTTGATTGGGTTAAAGGACACTGACAATCTTTTCCTGTGGTCAGACAATTAAACAAAACCAGACATTATTTTCTCTGTTAAACTAGAACATCAATTTGGTAATTTCTTGTATTATAGAGGTTGTTTTTCAGCAGATAATCCTCAAGCCTAAAATAGAGAGAAATCCCTTATTGCACCAAACCACGGAACTGATTTATGGACTGGTCTTCACCTTTCTTTTACTTTAGACCTTTCTTGTTAAAGACATGAGAGCTGAACAGTGTAGTGACTAAAGCAATGTGGAAATTCCAGGTTAGATTCAGAGATTCTGTTCACTTTGGAGGTGAAAAGTGTTTTTCCAGGATCTGGTTGTTCTGAAAATGTGATAAATATTCATATCTCATATTTAGGGTTTGTTTTCATTTCTCAAATCTTTTCCTGGGCTGTTTTCTTAGTCCTCCACAGGCTTTGTCGTTTTCATTTCCACCGTTTCCCCTTCCAGTCCCAGATGAGCACACAAATAACAGCTCTGTTAGAACGTGTGCATAATTACCAGCTTCAGTCACCACTGACATTAGAGCAAAGTGAACGAACGTGCTGTGGGTGAACGAGAGACGCATGACTTGCTTGAACGTTGCATTTTGGTCTCCCCCCTTTCTCCATATTCCTTAGTTTCTCTTTCTTTTGTGTCTGTAATGAACGTAACCGTGTCTGTTTCTTCTTTTCATTTGTAACTTGAATGAAACAAAAGGGCAGGTTCATTCTATGTGCATGTGCTTCCCCCCCTAGACTCTGGCTGCCCTAACGAGAAATTCGATAAATCTGCTTCCAAACCATCTCGCACAAGCTTTGCATGTCCACTCCGGTCCCGAGGAAATTAACACGCGAATAGAGAGCGCCATCGACTTACGGAGTGGCGATAAGTTGAGAAGAGAGCATATCAAGGCTTTCTCACTGATGTTTAAAGACTCCAGCCTGGAAGAGAAGGTAGCTGGGGTTTTAGACAGATAACTGTTTTCTTTTCTTTCTGTCTCCCTCCTCATATCTACTCCTAGACGAAGACTTTCAGAAGCAGAACAACATTTGTTCCTATCATGAGTAAGCTAAAGGCGAGATACTGTTGTGGTATCACAGACAAAATAAAGGCTGTGTTCTCTATTTTGCTGTAATTCCACGAGTCACAGACAAACATTAACGGCAGAACTGAGGGATAGTGTTGAACTGATGGAAAAGAAAATATAAATCCAGTGCTCCAGACTTTTCTTTTTCTGCTCAGCTCTCTCCTTCATTTGAGCTGCCAGAGTACAGAGTGTCAAGTGTGCCACAACAGAGTTATGGTCAATTCATTTAAATTGAGATGATACGGATCAATTCAGAGTTAAAAAACATATATTTTGTTTTGTTTTATTTAAGGGTCTTAAATGAAATGTCATGAAAATGAATGTTACAGTGTCGATTCTAAGATAAAAATGAATCGCCCCATTTAAAGACTTACAATAGATAGATTTGCAATTCCATTTATTAAATGAAATAATGCACTTTTCATAAGCTAACATGAACAAATTAAATCACTAACTTGCAGCTGTATGTTATTTAATTATACATAATAATGCAACCTGTTTGTAGTTGATCTATCTTCTTTTAATGGTTTCAGATGAAATGTAATAATAATTCATATTTTAGTGTAAAATTAAATTACCTTTTTTTCAAATTCTTTTGAATTTACATTTTAACCAATGTAAATAAATTTGAATAATTTATATGCAAATGTTTTTTAAACTTTATTTAATAAAGCAACCTTTAAAGCCTCTCCTTACAGCCCCTCCCCTCTCCTTTATTCCAGTGGCACACTTCGGCCTCCATATTAATACGCATGAATAAACATGGTGACCCAAATCTTCCTCTGTGCCACATTTTTTCTTTTTTAGTTACTGTGAATATTGTCTTCAAACATTAAATCAACTTAACTATGACTCATGTGGGATTCTGAATTTACAAAAAACAAAGAAATCTGCTCAGATTCTCCCGTCAGCGAGCAGATGAGACGCGGATTCGTTTTGTCTCGATCAGAGCAGCTCCTTCAGTTTACTCATGACCGACCGTCCGTGGACCCTTTTGCAGTTTTGTGGAAAAAGTTGACTCGTTCAACTTTTCTTTTCCTTTTTCTTTTTACTGGAGCACATTGCATTCACTCAAAATGATGATGATATCCTGTATTTATTAATTTATGTCTCACAATTATGAGACCAAGACATTTGAATATTATGATTATGATGACTAGATAATAGAGATGATTTCTAGTCTGCAATCAGAAAACAAAAGGACAAGCACACTCAGGTTAGATAAGAATATAGAACACTCAGAGTCACATGTAAATTCACGAGAAGCACATTCACACTTAAATCTTACTTAAAGATCCAAGAATTATTCTCTGAGAAACCACAACTGTTGAAAAACATCTCACAATGTTAAAGAGAGCGACACATTCCACATCCGTCCACCAAACGTCAGTCCAGCAGGTTTTGCGTAATCCTGATAACTAAGAGACAAACCAACTAACGATCGCAGAGAAAAACACGAAAAGCCTGAGAAGAGACGCTGACCTACAAATGTGTTAACGCGTCTTCGCTGTTTAACCAACTGAGAATGAAAGAGAACCCTAAAGTTTCTGAATAATCAGGCTTTCCTATTTACATTTAATGAAATGGTGGAACAATACAAAAAGAAAAACCTGGATTTGAATAATTGACTCTGTGAGCTTTTAGGTGGAAAGCTGGATTTTTAAAGGGTTAATTTGCTTTAGGTAACTTCAGACTTGTAAAGATTATAAATGGATTAATTTAGAGCGGCAGCGTCACCGTCAACAGCTGCGCACGAAGTTAACTTGTTTCCATAGCAACAGATTTCAATTAAACAGCCGTCAGGTCACAATCATCCGATATGTCAATAAAGTAAGAAAACGTCTCTGAATGTTTTTTCTTTGGTGAATGCAAAGCTCTTCTGTAGCTTTTTGTTCCTTGAATAAAACCACCTTTGACCTTTAAGTTGACCTTCACTTTGGCCCCTTCCCTCCTCCATGTTTGTGTTTCCCTTTGAATCCCTCTGCCATCTTCAAACCTTTTCCAGGAACCTTATTTTTATTCTATTTTATTTGATTTGGTTTGACCTCTCTTCAGTAAATGTGCAGTGATTTGCTGTGGGCCTTCCTCCTATTTATATCTTTACATTTTTTGCCAAAGTTGTGACTAAACATGAAGCATCCTCTTGCTAATTTCCCAGCACCCTTTGAGAAAGAGACAGAGCGAGGACGGGGCAGCGGGGGTCACGGGGGGGGGACAGTTGATGTCTGTGGCTGTCGGTCGATGTTTTTAATTATTGAGCATTAAAAGATTTGTAGGTGGATTTGTGGAACGTAGCACCGAGCGAGGACAGATGCTTCCTCTGCTTTCTATCAAAGTTTGAAAAAAACAGTGAATTCTTAAATCTCTAACTTTCTGAAAAGTTGCCATATTTATCTCATTTTGAATTTTAAATCTGAATCTGCAAAGAAACCCGTGGCTTCAGTTATCAGGTAAATGTTGTGTGTAACACTAGGAAGTCTCCCTAGTATCAGAACTTAAAGTAACATCGGGATCGTGATATCGTACAGACGTATCGTATTTTGGAGAAACGCTCACTCAGGTTGTGTCTCCGACTCGGCTAGCGGCTAACAGCTAGCATTGTGCTTGTTAGCTCCGCGCCTTCCCCAGGACCCCACAGCCGACCCCCCCGGCTCCTGTCTCTCTCCAACGCTTGTGTCTGAACCGTTGCATGAACCCGTGGCAGAGCGCTGGCGTGTTTTGGTGCGTTTCGCTGTGTTCGTTCTTCTCAGTTGAGTCTGAAAACGTGTTTCTCCATCTTCCCCTCACCTCTCTCTCTCTCTTCCTCCCCTCTGTCTGTCTCGTCTTCTTCTCTCTTCCTCGGTGCAGTACTCCCAGATGAGGGATGAGGTCTTCAAGTCCAACCTGGTCTGCGCCTTCATCGTGCTCATCTTCATCACCACCATCCAAAGCCTACTTCCCTCTGCCAGGTGAAACAAATGGGACATACCACAGGCTAAATACATGACAGCTTAAAAGGTGTCTCGATCGCCCCCTGGTGGCTGGCTGTAGTATAGGTCACTGACCTTTTCCAGTTTGGAGATGTGACATGAGCCAAAATGAAAAGTCAAAGTAGACGTTAAATAAATCTGCAGCGGCTGCTTGTTCAAAACATCGACTTTAACTAAAGATGGACGACATGACAGCTCCCAAAAGTCATCGCCCCCTGGTGGCTGGTTACAGTCTTGGTCTTAAACCCGTCTCCATGTTAGCAGATGGGACATGAACCAAACTAGAAAATCAATCTTGTTTAATGAGATATGGATTGTCATTATTTAGAGATCAAACTTAGTCAGAAGTGAATATAAGGTCTCAGCTCACAGTGTTTTTATTGTTTCTGCAGAATGGTAACCATGGCGGTCCAGTTCTCCATCCTCATCGTCCTCCATTCCTGCCTGGTCCTAGTTACAACGGCAGAGGACTACAAGTGTCTGCCTCTGGTCCTACGAAAAGCCTGCTGCTGGATCAACGAGACCTACGCCGCGCGAAACGTCATCATCTTCGTCTCAATCCTCATCAACTTCCTGGCAGCCATGATCAATATAGTGAGTCCAATTTCCAGTGGGTGAATGATACTAAAGTTAACTGAATTTACGTTCTACTGCAAGAACTTCAAATTAAATCTTCTAATTTAACCAATTTCTGCCTTAAATGACATAACATTTTAACGGACATCTGTAAGAAAGAACTTCAGAGTATGACCAATCACAAAAGGGGTCAAATCGCACCAGGAACAGGCCGTGAAAAGTATTATTACATTGAATTACATCACGGATTGAATTTCGAAACAGGATTATGTGATTAGTTTGTCCGTGTTGTGGCAGCAGCTGAAAACGTGACTTCATCGACCCCAATTTACCAGATACGTCGGCTCAGTTCTTCAACGGGGCGCCGGCCGAACTGAGGCACAGGAAACTAGCTGATAATTAGTTTTGGTGTTGCGAGGTTGCATCAAACAAAGAAGACAAGGATCAGAGAGAGGAGAGAAGCCTTTGGACCTTCACACTGATACAGAGAGGTCCGTTTGTGTGAGTGAATCCAAACTGGAGGAAAGACTCAATTTAAAGTGATTCTTTGTTCAATCCCTAAACTTTACCACTGCTGTTGAAGTCAAAACCTTTGCTTTAGCTTCTAAAGGCGGAGTTTGTAGGTAAAACTAAATACTGTAGACAAAACATAGAATATGTTCAGCAAAATATACACATTAGTCAACATTTATTAAATGAAGAATCAATGTTTTGCTGTAAAAAGTTTTCAGCCGAGCAGTTCAGTAGTCTCCAGATGACACAGTAGTTCAAAGCTAAACTCTCACACTGACAACATGTCACTTCCTGTAGAACAGGAAGAAGAGTTCAGCAACAGACTGATGTGAAAGTGTTGCAGATTATTTCTTTACGAGGTCACAAACGAGCGCAGAGTTGAATCTCTAAAACAAGCATCTTGAAAGATTAAAGGCTTGATGAAAAAATGTATGAAGGGAGAGATTCTGGGTATTTTTATGCTGATCCCACACCAGCTTAATAGTGTACAAAAACAATAATCCGCCCTGTTGGTCCCTCACAGCTGTGGTGTGACTTCGACAAGTCCAGCACCTTCAGGAACCAGACGTACAACGAGTCGGCCTCCGTCCCCGACATCTGCTTCTACCCAGAGGTACCGACTGAATGTGGCGTCTGAATTTTGCAGTCAGGTCCATCTGTTGTGTGGTTTTTTTTCCACTTCTGCGACAGCGGCAAAATGATAAATTAAACATTCTCGACATCTGCTCGCACCCAGAGGGAGGTCTCGCCTCAGACAACGGCGACTGATGGAGCCATCAGGACGTCACAGGGAAAATATCCGTTATGTTATTGTGCTCACACAATGAGAAGCTAATTGATGGACTCAACATTCTCACTGCTCCGAGCTTGGTTTGAGTCACGTATCGCTGCATGTACACAAACGTGTTCCCTGCAGAGTCAAGCCAGCTTGTGTGTGTGTAAACCAGAGCTGTCTTCATGTCGGTTTACTAGTGTGTGATAAATAATAGTTGTGTACAGTCGATCCAACTAAACATCTACTCATAAAGTTCTCAAAACTGAAATAGACAATGTTTTTATACAGACATTAACATTTTAGTTTAGTAAGAAACTATGGCTAAAGTTGAGGACAATGTCATTACTTCAATCAAATGTCAAAGCAACCCACTGGTTTAGAGACAGCATGGACTCAGTGATAAACACGTATTTGTTCTTTCTCCCAGTACTTTGTGTTCACGGGGGTCCTGGCGATGGTGACGTGTGCAGTGTTCCTGCCGGCTGAACTCCGTGTTGAAGTTGGCGGTGCTGCTGGTGATGATCGCCATCTACTCACTGCTGACCGAAGCCTTCTACACCTCGCTGTTTGTCCGCTACGACGCCGTCCACCACAACACAGAGTGAGTGTTCTGGAATGACCTGCTCTTCACCCACAGAACGAGAGCATCCGCCCAACACATCCAGCTGGTCCAATGTCTGAATTTGTCAGAGAAAATCACAGAGTCCTCGTTTTTATTTCTCCCTCTATACGGAACAACCCGTTCAGAGAGCAGCGTTAAAGACAAGTGCATTAATGTCTCTTCATTTGTCTCGTTCCTCACCCAGTCCTCTTCAGAACACACCAGGGAGCCACATTGACCTTTTTACCGAACGTAAATGCTGCAAATGTGAGAAAACTCATCTTGTAGGCGTCCTCGGATTTAGTACGGTGACCTTTACGGTGACAATGTACGAAGGCATCCTGAGCATCTGAGCGTGACCGGTTAAGAAAGAAAAAAGCAGCGTTCCGCCTTCGAGCAGAGGTTTCTGTAGAGGATGAGCTACGTAGGAAGTCGTCTCTTAAAAGCCTTCGGGGAGACGAAGGGTTGAGATGAAACGGAGTCAGGTGGAGACGCCTGTATTTCATGTCTGGGTCACGGTGGCAGCAGGTTAAGCAAGGATCCTAATCACAGGTTGATTATTTACATCAATCTTTGCGGTTACTGTTTGGGGTTAAGGCGTGAAAGAGCCCTTAAGGTCATACTCCACTTAATTAATTTAACATTTATCATAGGCTGTGATAAATCTTAACCCGAGGTGTTTAATGAAGACGTTAAAATGGAATCCACAGGTCACAACGTTTCAAAGTAAAAGAAAAAAGTACCACTCCTGCGATTTGTATTTTTTTAAAGTTGTGTTAAAAGGTATTGATAAAAAATGTGAACACTGTGTAGTGTAATAATGTCTTTTTGTTTTCCATCACCAGACACATTGTATGAGCTGTAGCATTGACAAGAGGAGCTTGTATTTAAAACTTCTACATTAACATTCAGACATGGTAAACATGTGAAATCGTTTCACTGTTCTTCTCCCGACAGGAACTTCCTGGGAACTAAAGAGACATCGCTGCTCCTCATGGCCATGTTCCTCCTCGCGGTGTTTTACCACGGACAGCAGGTAAGACCAGCAGAAGATTAGCAGAAGAAACTTAATCTTCACATGCAATCCAGAAAGAGATTACCTGAATTAAAACCCCTCATGGACCACAGCTGTGGAGACCGTCGTCTTTGCACACACCGCAGACTATAAATAGAAATGTTGGACCTTTCCTTTAAATGCTAATAACAGGGAGAAAACAATGCAGCAGGCCGGAGGAACGTAGCTTCCTTCTTGTTGCTATGCAGCCGTCTAATTAGCGTTAGCAGCTAACCTGAAGTAACAATGACGCATTTATTCATTTTGCAGCAGGAAGCCAACCCCTCATCATGACGGCGTTATGCTTCGTTACATGCGGTGGAAAACGTGTGGCGCCAGAGAGCGGTGGGACAGGAGCAGAGATTTTTTTTTACACTTTTTAATTTATAACACAACTTTGGTACTTTTATTATTTGTAATGTTTTATTGACTTACCTAACCTTTTAGCTTTGGTTGAAAAAAATACAGAGGAACGTTTCTGCTGCAGCCGGTCAAAGAGTTAAACAACTCACTTAAGCAACATACAAACAATAAGCTGCTTGACCCAAAGCACAATGTGGACTGAATTTAAATCCCCATTGGATGCCATCATTAATTCAACACTGTGTTTTTGGTACGAGCACCGTGTGACCTCTGAACTCTGGTGCGTGAGTGCAACACAGCAGTCAACCGATGGAGAAACATGACAAAACGAAGCGCTGGAATAATAAAGCTTCATTCGCTCCCTGTCTGGAGAACAAGGCAGGTTCAGTCCTTTGCAGCTGTACACAGCTGTACACTCACAGCTCCGTCCTCCATTGTTGAGCAAACACAGGGTGTAAAAACATCAGTTCGAGCTTCTCTCAGAGGAGACGTTTAAGTGATTGTGTTGTGTTGTGAAAAAGGAGCCTATTAGAGCAGAGAGACGGAGGACACTCACTCCTTTATTCTTCTTCACAGCCTCTTTCATTACAAGAACCTCACTCTCATTTGTGCTTGTTAAATGCGAGTGATTGTACAATGTCCTCTCAGTGTGTCACGTTTGATGTCCATAACCCACAGAACACACGCTTTCCATTTAGATCACGTACACAACAAGATGCAGGTTGTTTTTTTTACACTTTCACTTTCTGTGGTTTTCTGGTGATTCTTGTGTCTCCACAATCAGCGGATGAAACTAAACCAGAGGTGAATAATTAACCAATGGCAACAGAGCACAGAAGCCAGATGAGGTCGTTCTTCATGAACGCGACTTCCTGTCACAACAGTAATTACATTATCAAGCACAGTGAACATGAGCCATTTCATTACAAGGAGACAAGGCTCTTATTATACCACACTTTTGTTTGAAATAATTACAAGATCAGAATACTGATCAGGGCTGTAATGTAACAGTAGTATAAGGAGAAATCTTATTTTTGAATTAAGGAGACGTAAAGCTACTATTTTGTGTGTGTTCCTTTAGAAACCAATGTTTGCCTTGGTTTGCTTCATGCTCGCTGCGCACCAGAGGAAAATGGGTCTGATTCCGGGTCTGATTCAACCCTCCTCAATCACAGTGATGTTGTCATTGACTTCAGATCGGAACCGATCATCTGGTCAAATGTCACCGAATGATCTGGAGCCTTGCCGATTTTTTATTCAAACTCGCAAGACTTGTGTTGCCATTCTGAAAGAATGTGACGGTGGAGGCCGTGTTCGGTTACCGTCTTATTATCTCGCTGCCAAACAAGCCCTGCAGGCTTCGTATTGTTTATTAGAAAAACAGGAAATGAGAATTAAGTTTCACTCATATGATTAAGGCTCTAATTGACACCACAATTAGTCAGAAAACTGTTTCCACCGATTGACAGAGAGAAAGACGCAGGATTCCTCACACATTTTCAATATCATTATTATATTATTAAACATTTTCCCCCTTCTCCTACAAGCACAAACTAAATGCTACTGACTTTCGCGCTAATGTATTCAAATGACTTTGTATTAATTGTTCATTAAGTAAAGCAATTTGTGTTTCTTATTAGAATCCTTCTTTCTGCACTTGAGATTGATCACACTCATGTTTCGTAATTGATCCAACCTTCAACAGATCTTTTAATTTAGCTGCTCATTCCAGAACCGAAGCTTGGCCTTTCCATCATCTAAATTATATCAACAGACTTTCTCCCGATAGTTGGTTCATTTGTTTGAGTGATTACGTAACGAGCAGAGTCATAGATCTGCCTGGAAAGTCAGAAAAGGGGTGTGAGGGAAATAAGGAGTTGGGATTTTCAGGTCTTCAGAGGAAAAACAATTTAGTTTTTCCCACTATATTTGGCTCTGTGAAGAATCTGTGCCTGGACACAAGACGGACATATGTTACAAAGATATTCAAAATGATGATCATTCAAATAAATGTAAAGATGAAGGCACGGGAGACGGAGGGATTTAAATATTTCCGAAAGCAGTGCAGAAACAGGGATCATTGAAAAGAAAGAACATGAAAACATTATTAGTCTAAGAGTACAGGTGTGTCTCTGAGTCTCTTCAAAGAACAATGTGCAGCATGTTCAGAGTTGATGCTGAATCCATGGACCTTCAGCGTCTGATTCACTGTTTTAATAGAATGAAAGATATGGAAGATAATTCCCTTAGAGCAGAGTAGAAGAAGTAGAAGAACATCTGTGCCTTTCTCATATTTCTTTTGTCTCCAGCTGGAGTACACGGCGCGACTGGACTTCCTGTGGCGCGTCCAGGCTAAAGAGGAGATCAACGAGATGAAGGAGCTGCGAGAGCACAACGAGAACATGCTGAGGAACATCCTGCCCAGCCACGTGGCGCGCCACTTCCTGGAGAAGGACCGGGACAACGAGGTCGGTGCAAACTCCTCTAACACTGACACACTTCAGACAAACTTAGTTTTTATACAGCACCGCCTCCTCTCACACATCTGCACCAAAGACCTGTTCCAGAACAGTCTCCTACGTTCATTACAATTCATTCCCCGAGCCTCTGTGTTCCAGCCTGTGAAGAAAAGGCTCAGTAATTGATTTTTAAACAACTGTACAGAGCGAGAGCGAGAGAGAGCGCGCGAGAGAGAGAGAGAGAGAGAGAGAGAGCGCAAGAGAGAGAGAGAGAGCGAGAGAGAGAGAGAGAGAGAGAGAGAGAGAGAGAGAGAGAGAGAGAGAGAGAGAGAGAGAGAGAGAGAGAGAGAGAATTGGTGAGGTGGTTCATTCAGCCGGAAACTGTGGTAGAGCTGGTGGGGGGGGGGGTTTGATTTGATTTTAATAACACGTTGTCAGTCAGCAGAAGAGAACACGTTGATTTGTCTCTCCATCACAGCGGTGACTCAGCTCTGAAATCTCCAGAGAGTCGAACTCACTGAGTTTCTTTGGTTGTTCTCCTTGGTTCTTCTGCCCCTTTCCTTTTCTACTTTAAGTTTCCTCTGAATAGCAGTGTTGTTTGGTGTTGGAACGCACATTTACACATAAATCCAAATAGATATGGATTGTAGAACCACTGAACGTTAGATCCTTGACGAACTCGATCTATATCATCCCACTTGTATAATCCTCTTCATCACCATCGGCATGCTAACATGGTCACGTCAGCGGGACATTAGCACACCACAGCTGAGGTGGAAGAGAGTTTTGCAGGGATTTGACCTTCAACTAAAAAGCATCGGACAAAGTGACCTCATTAGGCTTTATTCTCTAAACATCTGTTCCAACTTTTGTCCCAATCCATCCAATGGAAGTTGGGATATTTAAGTTTGGACCAAAGTGGCAGAGCGGTTGAAAATCATTGGATTTAATGAGATTTAAAGAGATAACAAGAGCTTAAAAGTGTGAAAAGTTAAAGGCTGGTTGAAAACTTCAATCTCAGCAATTAAGATAAAAACGGAGGTGACTTTGGGATAAATCCATTTAAATATTCATCACCAGGGACTAATATTCAAAAATAAAACAGAACGTTTTCTGTCTGTAGCTGCTCGGTCCGATGCGTCCTTCTCACTTACCGACTCGATAATAAACGATTGTCTTGGTCAGCAGAGACGGCGCTTGTCTCACGCTGGGGTCAAACCGTTGCATTGTCCTCGTCGGGCTCCGTCAGTATCAACTCCTCCGATCTTCTGTCGTCTCCCCTACAAAAGGCGAGCAACCAATGAATTATGAATGTCATGAGAGGAGAGCTGATATCGTTCTGCTCCCAATGCCTGTTCCTAATTAAAAAGGACACGATTAAAAATGCATCCATTAGGAGAGGTTGGGTCCTAATCACTCGTTACATTATTAATCAGGCTGTTTATTGTTCCGTGATTTAGAGACTGCACTGGGTTATTAATAGGCTCCTACAGCCCTGAAGAGGTGTTGATGATCTCTGGAATTAATCAGGTGGCAAAGATGAGTGTCACTGATATCAGCATCTTCACTTTGAGGTATAATTTAAGATTTGATTCCTCGATTCCACAGCAAATGTCTCAGTGCAGGAGGACAGTTTCTCTGCTGCAGTTTCCTGTTTCCCCTGCGTCGTGTGAGGAGCAAGAAGACGGGCGTTCAACACGTCTCATACAATTGTAGTTTTAGAGAGTTTTGGCCTCGACAGTCACCAGATCTCGACCCACCCTCTGAGATGAGCAGCAGTGAAGCTCCTCCAGAGGCTCGAGACGCTTCATCTCCTGACGTACGATGAAGCGTGAACCTTCCCGTGAAACAAAGAGTAGAAAAAACAAATGACCGACTTGATCCTGAAAGAGATGTGGAGACGAACCAAGAAATTCAATTAGTTTGACTTTTCTCAACTTTCACGTTGAGGCTTTGACATTTGACTGAGTTCATTAAGCATTTATAATGTCAGTGATGATGTCACACTAAAGGCAGAGGCTTATTTTCACAAGCGTGTAATTATATTAAAGAGAGAGAGAGAGAGAGAGAGACAGAGAGACAGAGAGACAGAGAGACAGAGAGAGACACAGACACAGAGAGAGACACAGAGAGAGAGAGAGAGCCTGACTTCTCATGAATCATCGAGCTGAGAGGTTGAACTCTGGCTGGACGTTATGTTACCAACCTCTTATTAAAACATTCCACGAGGACACGGTTCATGTCTTCATGTGGTATTAGTCTGTTTGAACATGTCAGTAGACCTGCTGCGCTGCTTGGACATGTGTCAACACTGCCCCCCAGAGGAGGAGACTGTGTAGTGCAGCTGCACCTTCACCTGCTGCAACACACAGTTCAGTACCAGTATCAACCAGTTTGGTGCAACATGCACACGACTGTCACACAACGAGAGACTGAACCGACATGTCAACTTTTAAAACGTGAGCTGAAAGACACTAAAACTCTCTGTAGAACTGAGAGGAGCAGAACTTATATTGTCACATTGGACTCATCCAATGTGAAGTAAAGACAATTTAAATCTAAATTCATTTGTCAAACTGAATTTCAGACGGTTAGTATGAGCTCCCCCACCTCCTTCTGTCCACATGTTCAATGTCCTTGAGTCAGATACTGAACCCAAAGCTCCACGATGGTTGTACCAGCAGCGTGCACACAGTGTTGTTAGTGTATGTGTGTGAATGAGAGAATAATTAAGGTTAACGATTTTCAAACTACTGGTGGAAGCTCCGGTTAAGAAGCCTGTAAGCCAAACAATCCTCCAAACTCTCCACCATAACAAGACTGTATTTCTGCCTTTATTTTCCTCGTGCTCCAGAGGTGGAGATCAGAACAAATGACTTTGTGATTCTTCTCCAACGCCATTGGCCTGAAAAATAATCAACTGATGGCAAAATTCTCAAATCTAGACGTTAACATTTACACGACAGACACTACAAACCTCGAACTGACAGAAATAATTTTTTGGGTTTTCTAGGAAAACATGACAATAAGCTTTCATCCGTGATGTGTGTCCCCACAGGAGCTGTACTCGCAGTCCTACGACGCTGTGGGTGTGATGTTTGCCTCCATCCCAGGCTTCGCCGACTTCTACTCCCAGACCGAGATGAATAACCAGGGAGTCGAGTGCCTGAGGCTGCTCAACGAAATCATTGCCGACTTTGACGAGGTGAGAGCGTGGGACTTTGTAGTGCACCCGCTTCTACTTCAGCACAACCTTTGAGCGTGCAGGGGGCTCAGGTGCTTCCCAAGTCAAAATCCTTCTTTTCATTATCATTAAAACGTCCATTTTACCTCCCGGGAACAATTCAGAACACATTGCTCACATCAGCAGGACAACAAACGGTATTTATTCCAGATGGAAAACGAACCACCACAGGGAACATTACAAAATATACAGAGCGCTCTTCCAGTCCGTTGCTTTCCTTTGTTCGAGAACAAAGCAGTCAGTCACTCTGTCATCGTGTGGTTGAGGGGATTCTGCTCTGCTGTGGATAAGTTGGTTCAACATCTACAAACACCACGAAACAGACTTTATCTGAGAAGTCTGGATTTTACACATCTCGCTGATTTAAGTCAAGCACAAGTTTTAATTCAGGTTTAACTTTTCTGTCCTAGAATCATCAGATTTATTTAGTGCCACATTTTCTGCCTAGTTTCTGTCAAAAGCAAAAAACAACTTTAAGAATCCAAGTTTGAACAAGAAACCTTGATCCCGCTGATGATGTATAAAAATGAATGTCATTAATCAACATTTACTTCATATTAATATCTTACTGCTGCTTGGAACCTGGAATCTATTTTCCATTGATATAAACTCCAACTAGGTGAATGAACTCCTCCACACCTCAGCTTCAGTACGAGTTCAACATCCTGCTCAGGTTTTCAGACCCTCACACATCTGGGTTCCCTGGGAACGGACTGAACAGAGCTGGGGTTTCTGATGGAGCTGAGACCGACACCAGCTGAGCTCTCTGCTGCCTCGGGCCACTCTCCTCACTTAACCTCAAACAGACTTCTCTTCTCTCGAGACACCATTAAACCATAGAAGAAGAAGAGGAAGCACCTGCAGTCTTCACCTCCGACGATCTAATGTTTGAACCACGAGGACGTTCATTTGGTGCATTTGAACTAGTAATGTAGTACTGTGGAGTACTGTACTGTAGTACTGTAGTACTGTGGAGTACTGTAGTACTGTGAAGTACTGTAGTACTGTGGAGTACTGCACCTGAAGGGGGTGATGTTGGTAGTAATACCGTAATGATGTTACCATGGCAACCCCTTCATTCATTTTGTCCATTCACACAGAACGACCCACCCGACTGACACCTGGGATCTCAACAGTTTGTTCCTCAGACCTCGTCCGTTCACAATGATTCAGTTCTACGTTTCTTCGAGTCTTTGAGATTATTCAGCAAAGACCAGGACTGATTTCACGAGACCCATCTGTGTTTGCTGCAGATATGATGTGTCATCAGAAAAAATAAACTCTCACCCATGTTCACAATCTCACAGCTGCTGGGCGAGGACCGTTTCCAGGACATCGAGAAGATCAAGACGATCGGCAGCACCTACATGGTCGTGTCTGGTCTGTCGCCCGAAAAACAGGTGAGCGCCTCATTCAACCTGAGATCAGCTGTGGTCACCTGCTGTTTGTAGCCTGCATGCAGCACCGTGCATTGTTTTTATTCTGCAGCAAACAGAAATAAGCCCACTAGCTGGAGCTCTGTGTACTAACATGTCGGTGGTAAACATCCTGCAGCTCTGGCAGTCGGGTTAACTACAGTTTTCTGTGTCACGTCAACACAGGCCGTCTCATGTCCCTCAAGTGACTCGGGTCATGACGCTCAGCAGACTCACACTCTCCTCTGCCTTCCACAGCAATGTGAAGATAAATGGGGGCACTTGTGTGCGTTGGCAGACTTTGCCATCGCCCTCAATGAGAGCATCCAGGAGATCAACAAGCACTCTTTCAACAACTTTGAGCTGAGGATCGGTAAGAGTGCTTTCTCTTTCAGGGAAGCGATTCCTTGTTTTGTTTTTAATCTGAGTTTTATCTATTATATCCACGAGTACGTCCCAACTATCGATCAGTCGATTTCCACGTGTCATACATAGAGACATGTTGTCTAACATGCAGTTGTTAAAACCAATCACTTGTTTGACTTTGGAAGGTATGGCTCACGGCTCTGTGGTGGCGGGTGTGATCGGTGCCAAGAAGCCGCAGTATGACATCTGGGGGAAGACGGTGAACCTTTCCAGCCGGATGGACAGCACGGGCGTGAGTGGCAAGATCCAGGTGCCGGAGGAGACCTGCATGATCCTCAAGGAGCGAGGCTTCGCCTGTGAATACCGTGGCGAGATCTACGTGAAGGGCATCAGCGAGCAGGAGGGCAAGATCCGGACGCACTACTTGCTGGGCCGGGTGCAGCCCAACCCGCTCATCATGCAGCCGCGCAAAATCACCGGCCAGTACTCGCTGGCGGCCGTGGTGCTCGGCCTGGTGCAGTCTCTCAACCGGCAGAAGCAAAAGCAGATCCTCAACGAGAACAACAATTCGGGCATCATGAAGGGCCACCACCACTACAACCGCAGGACGTTGTTAGCGCCCGGTTGCTCCGAGGTGGGAGCGGGGCATCACGCCGAAGTGGCTGATAAGACTGAGCTGTCCTGAAGAGCAGACTGGAGCTTTAGTTCCATGCACATTTCTCTGAGGCAGAGATGCTCTTCAGGCAAAGATAATCCCAGTGGTTGAGTAAAAACCTCAGTGGGTGCAGCTAATGAACAGTGGTTTTCTGACGAGGTAATGTTAGCACACATCCACAATAGAAAAGCTGGTGAAAGTTCTTCAGGAGTCATAACTTTGTCACGTCACTACTAAACACAACAACCGACCAATCAGAGCATTGTAGGCGTCGTTATCAAGACATTATCGTACCAGAGCTAAAAGCCACACAAAATGTTCAGACGTTTGGATCAGCGCAGGTTTTTCTCAACTGACAGTGACTTCAACAGGACGATTACTTGTTGGAGCACGATGGAATCCATTACTAGGTTTGTGCAAAAACCTTTGAAGCTTTCCAAACCTAATTATGGTTCTCCAAAGAAAGACCTACACGTCTCTGCAGGTCTATGTAGTGTCGCTCACACATTGCAGAAACGTTTGAGTCCAACAGGCCTCACACGTAGTTATACATCAGCTGGATCCATTTTCATCCACGTGTAACATATCAAATTTGAAAAAGAGGAAATCATCTCATGTTGCAACTTGCATCTTGGAAATTTGATGAATTCGGCCCCTGGGTGTCAAACAGGCAGATAAGAGGAGTTCAAAATCCTTATCTTAAAAACCTCTTTTATTAAACAAGAGTTGTACAAATATGCAAATACGCAGACAAGCAAGTCCCAGGTTGAAAGGTACTTTATGGTGATTTGTCCACGAGCAGCACTATGGGGCAACGTTGGTTTATGTGGGTCCTCGTTGTTTGTCCCTGCGATGCATTGTATGCATTTCTTCCCACTTTCATAAAGCTCCACAGATCTGCAGAAACACCAGACAACCCAGCAGCGCACCAGCAAACAGGGAAGATGAAGCCAGGTTCTATGGATGTAAACAATGCAGGTTACAGACTCAACAAAAACTGGTCTAATGCAGTCAGCGAGTTCATTAGATCTCAAGGATACACACGATGAATGTAAACAAACTGTTTACAAGAAACCTCCACAGGGCACCTTTAGGAGGTCCATTAGAAAGATAGCTTGTTTACCCGGCTCTTAAGCCAGTGAGCTACTCTTTCAACGTTATGCATATCAGGTAGGAAAGAATGCAGCTATTTCATTCTTCCAGGTTTTCCAGTTAGCCTGACTTCTTCCACTGAGGTGTAACTCAACCAAAGTGATTATTCCAGTCTCCTGAATCAACTCTGCTTTTGATGAATGTTTGTAGAACTGAAACTCCACTTTGTTCCTGAAGGAGGTGGAGGAGCTGGTGTGGAGGAGCGAGGGAGGGACTGGATCATACGACCTCACCAGTTCGATGTCTGTTCGACCGATTCCCTCAGACTGTCTGACGTTCCTCCTGTCGTTTCCACTTCCCCTTTTTACGTCGACTGGCCACTGGCCCTTCCCTGTCCAAAACCCAGAGACCCTTTCCCACTCAGACCCTCGCCCGGTGTTGATGTTTCTTTTTTGTATTTCTTTTATATATGACAACACAATAAAAAGGGGTCTAATTTTTTATACATGGCACGTGTCTGGTTCTTTATTTAGTCACATTGCTGATGTTGGAAAGTTTTTGTTTTAGATTTGCAGACGTTGTTAGAATGGTGAGACAACTGGGACGAGGAGCAAGATGCCTGGTGGTAGATGTAAAGCTACTCATTTTCATCCTGGACTCACTTGGACATTTTACCAGGGGTTGGCAGGAAAAGTTCCTGGAAAATATGCCGGAGCAGGGAAGGACGGTGAAAGTATTGAGACGGGTTTTGGCTCTAATGAGAAGCATATCAAGGTACAGCAGCTTTATCCAAGAAGAGCATGCTGTGTTTCAACTATAGATATATATACACATATATATCTTTTTTACAGGATCTTTAAAAGCGTCTCCAGGGTCCCGACGCTCTGTCCAGGGGCGTTCAATGTGTTTCAATGTGAGACGGATATTAAATTAAAAATTGATTTGCTGTGAGATACACATTCATCATGGCAGTGGGTGGTAGGCAGAGACACTTTTTACACAATTGTTATACATTTTTGCAGAGACTGATGAATATACTGTAGTTGATTTTCACTTTGACAGAGTTAAGATTAAATCAAAGCTGTGAAAGCTGCATAATTGACTTCAGACAAGCAGCAGCTTTCATTTCCACACCAGAGGAAGAACGCTGTTGCCTCCTTCTCCTTGAAAAAGGTTTTGATGAATCACAGACGAGTCCGAGTCAGACAAGCGTGAAGAGGAGAAGAATCTGGAAATGAAAGCAGGCACCTGCAGGATGTTTCCAAACCATCTGGACTCTGACTGACTGAGCTGACGGTTGATTATCTGAATTAGACCCTGATTATCTGGACGGTTCAGCTCAGTAGGAACAGACCCTCTGTTCTCAGATAGAACATAACAGGAATTAGGAATTCTGATTAGTAGTTTCTTTGAATTTAGTTTGACATGTAAGTAAGTTGGTGAGCTGCTCTACTGCACTCACATCAAAGATGTCAAACCCCTGAAACTGCCTCAAATACATCAGACTTCTATTGTGTGGGATGACGCGAGTTCAAATCCTTCAACCAAGACGTGTGTAAGACGAGCAACAAGCTGCCTGTCAGAGCTGTTTTTAATATATACAGGATCTGGTCTTTTAAACAGAAGTCCTCAGGAGACAGCACCTGCAGAACGTGATGTTTAAAATGTCAACATGCACACGACAAAGCAGAAAGATAATCAGCTTCCAACTGTTCTCATGATTCTGATGAACATTGTGATGAAGTGATTATCTCAACTCTGCATTGAAATAATATTATTATACTAATGTCTGATTTCAGTCATATTGGGGTAAGTGTGGGGTAAAAGTGAAATGCTTCTCAACTATACTGGTTTCCTAAATGAAATGTATTTACAATATATATGTGTTTTCCAATCAATTGAATTATTTACTTTTTGTCCTGAATTCTAGGTACTGTTTTAATATAGAACGTTTTCTAGTTTTTATATATATCTGTAAACATGAGTAATTAGAAAGATCATAGATGTAAAGAATAATATTTAAATACAAATAATGGCAGCTTCACAAGCAGGTTTGAACATTTAGCATTTAAAAGGAGACACACGTGTTAGAGAAGAGGGGCTGCCACAGGCAGTGTGTCCAAACCTCCACTAGATGGCAGCAGACACCCAGTCAGTGACGTGCAGTCCCACTGAAGAAGATAAATACTGACGAACAGCAGAACAAAGGGGCGGCTCCTCCAGGGAGTTGCTCCTTCTGACCACTTAGGGTCAGTAGATAACAAAAAACATAGAAAAACTGCTTAAAGAATATTGAGATTAATTCGGTTTGTTAAAACAGCTCTTTGTATTTTAATAGTTTGGAACAATACATTGTGCATAAATGCATTACTCCAATAATATCCAAACATGGCAGCTACAGTTTTTTAGTAACTAAAGCTATGGAGCAGAGAGGAAGGCCACGTCATACATCCGCTAATACAAAGCAAATATCGCAGGTTCAAGTTCACCAGAGTTGAGCTCGACACAAAGTCCTGCTGTGATTGGCTTCACCACAGGAAGTGAATGTACATTGGGCTCCTCGCGCTCACAGAATTAAAGCAAACAGGAGGGTAAGTGTTGCCACTGAAACATCTGCATATGTGTGACCGTGCAATCTTCAACATTTTCACATTCATGTGTGAACCACTTCAAACGTCTCTCAGGCAAATGGGCAGATTAATAAGCCTCAACACACAAACTAATTTGAAGCTTCCACTCTCCTTTCTGTCTCCAGTAGGTTTTTCCCAAATAGAGAACACGCTGATGAATAACACAGTAAATCAAACTTGGTCATCGCCACGACAAACACAAATGCTGTGTGTCCAGGAGAAATGGATTCAGGTTTTCATCTTGTCTCCCTCCCTTATATGGATTTTCTGTTAAAACGTGAAGGAGGAGGAAGAAACGACAGGAAAGAGGCAGATATGGGGAGAACGGAGTTGCCATGGCGACCATTGGCATGTTGGGGGTGCAGTGTATGTGTGCGTTGGATTTCTGATGCTGGACCTGAGAACATTATTCTGCAAAGGGAACGGACGGAAGAGAAAGAAGAGCTTCGCTGTCACATCTTAAAAATGGGTTTAAGCATCAAAAACACAGCTGTGCTACAGATGTTATTATTTCTAAAGGCCGTGAGCACACACACACACACACACACACACACACACACACACACACACACACACACACACACACACACACACACACACACTCTACCAGGGTCGGTGACACGTCAGTCAAACTGAGGTTTTACATGCCCACATAGATCTGAGAAGTCTAATTAGAGGGGGGGGGGGGTGGATCCACGTGGGTGTGTGAGGCCTTTAAAGTCTGATAGAATAAAGTCTGATAGAATAAAGACAAATACACTTCTGTCTGTCAGAGATCGAAGTCCAGGCCATTCGGCTCATTTCTGCTCCCAGATGTCTTTGACCCGACTGACTTGTTGTCTGGGTGAGACGAAGCAGGCCGGTTGAAACAAAGTCCAGAGATTTCATTTACAGTCGATAAAAGTCTCTGTCTAAACCACCAGAACCACATTGGCCCTTTAAAACCAACAAGACCCCCTGACCGCAGGTGAACGGGGCCCCTGCTACAAACACACTTTGTATCGTAGCTGCTTCTCTGCTCCTGTTAAATCTGAATAAATGGTTTAAAACGTTCAAGCCAAACTCACAAGACGTCCCTTTCACCATGGCAACCGCCTCCCTCCATGCCGGTGTTGCTCCTCAGTCGACGCACAGAGTCGATCACCATCTGGCGGAGAGAGGCGAGAGAGAAACAGACAAGCACAGGCTGTTACAGAAAACCACACACATGCCTTAAAACCATTTGAAATGGTTCAAACACAAACCAGCACTGCGAAAAATAAATAAATAAATACAAATTCACAAAATAACCCTTAGTTGTCATGACGGAGATCAGCAGCCGCGAGACCCATTACCCGTCTGGGTCAGTCTGATATGACGATTAACCCGGTTTAACCCAGGTGCTGATCACCGCTGTGGTTTATCTGAGGACAGAGAAGAAGACTCATTCCACAGGCTGAAGACACACTGCCCCTCCCCTCTTCTATAGAGCGCTGGTCACCTGTTTGTTCACTTTTTATTAACATTGAAGTTTTCACGTGTCCAGACTCAACAGCTGCTCTTTCCGGGCCATTAGCAGTGCACATGGCCCGAGTGAAGCCGTGTGAGACGGACGCTCCACACGCAGTTTGTGAAATTAGTGGGCAGATCCGCAGCGTTGCATAAGATCCTTTGTGATTTTCATATTTAAGACAAAACCTGCATCAGACACGTGATCACACCGTCGTACAGAGGATCCATCGCTGTCAGTTATTCATATTTCTGTTGTCCAGCCACTCCCTGCATAGACGGGGGGGGGAGTGAGAGGGTGCATGGTCACTGACACAAACACGTCCCTGCTCTCCCCCCAAGAGACTGGGCGTCCTACATTCAACCATCAAACCCACTGTTACATAAAACCACCACCGCCACACAAGCAGGCTTGCTGCCTGTTGCTAGGCAACAAGCCCTGGAGCCCCGTCGCTGAGCCTGGCTGGGCCGCGGTCGTACCTGCAAGTGTTCAAATGGGTCAGCGAGGACAAAAGAAAAGAGGCAAACCAGGCAATGAACAGAATGGAAAAATAAAGCATGAGACCACGTCCACTGGGGGTGACCGGGTGGACGAGAGTGAGAGAGGATGGTTTCTTCACACTGAGACAGCAGCTCATCTGTCTGAAGGGACTCCAGTTGGAGGATGAATACGTGAACACCAATCTGCCCACAGATATTCCTGGTTTTTAAGATGGTGGTGGCGTGTGTGTGGTGACTGTGGAGGCCACAACATAATGATTTCCATCTTTTTCATACTTGAAACATCTAGTTTTTAAATGGAAGCATCTGGTCCTGGTATATTTACCCACATCTCTCCTCTTGAACTCGGAGCTTACACTCTAAACGACAAGACGATAGATATCATGAGAAGCTGCAGTAGACGAGAGGGCCGTTAAACTGAGTGAGGGTCAGAGATCACGGACATATGGGTCAACATTTAGACTGAGGACAGGTCTTCAACTTCTAATTGATTTTGATAAACACGGGAAGCGGATAAGAAATTAAGGAATCTGCAAACTTCGCAAATTTGACTTATCAACTGATGAGTTACACTTAAACAGCCATCGTCCAATCACATGCTGACGAGCTGTGGGGGGGGGGGGGGTGGCACACTCACTGTATAAACCACATTTATACAGTTACATATATATATATATATATATATATAGTATGTATGTATGTAAGTGTATACATCAGGATGAATGGAACATTCAGCAGTTTGCTCCTCACCTCAGTTGATACGATGAGATGATCGATGGTTCATCTCAAATCTTCTTCTCTTGTTCTTTTCACTCAGTGAATGTTTGTTCTGGTTCATACTGAGCTACAGAGGCTAACACTGCTAACACAGGTTAGCATGTATATGTAGCCACAGTGAACCTGCTCAGAATCACTCTGAGTCTGTATCCACCCGGGAGAAACCCTGCATCTACCCGGGTTAAAGTCTGTATCCACCCGGGAGAAACCCTGCATCTACCCGGGTTAAAGTCTGTATCCACCCGGGAGAAACCCTGCATCTACCCGGGTTAAAGTCTGTATCCACCCGGGAGAAACCCTGCATCTACCCGGGTTAAAGTCTGTATCCACCCGGGTGAAACCCTGCATCTACCCGGGTTAAAGTCTGTATCCACCCGGGTGAAACCCTGCATCTACCCGGGTAATGAGCCAGATCTAAACTTCCGCTGCGCAGCTTTATTGTCTCAATAAAGTTTGACAGTACGTCCCGCCCCCCCGACCGTTTTGATTGGTCTGACAGCTGAGTGACATCCAATAGCAATGAAGAAGAGTGACAGGTGACCTCAGAGGTGAGGTTCACTCTTAAAGGCTCTTAAATAATAAATAACTTTAACCTTTAGTGAATTATATTTGGTCTCTTATAGAAATAAATAAATATTTAAAAAAACTCATCTAGATTCTGTGAATTATGAGAGAATTGACTTTTTATTAAGATGATTTGAAACTGATAATAATATGAATATCAGTCACTTTTATTGGTCCACGGACAGAAGATAGATTAAATTTAATCCATGTTTTTCTTTACTTTTTTTATGAATGTTATGACATAAATAAAAATATACAAGGCTGTTTTTTTATGTGCAATGTAGAGATACGGATCAAGGTTGTGTTATTGTATAATTCGTCTTACATTGAAACCCCATGTTTTCCAGTATTTTATTTTTTCCAGTGGCTGATGGAAAAAGAGGACAATAATGTTTACATTTCCCAAACTATTATAGGACGGGAAATCTTTCCCAATGCAAAGAGTAAGTAGAAATTAAAACCTTTATTGAATTTTCTGTCATCAGTGTTTGGAAAAGTAAATGATTCATGAACCAACAACTATGCAGTTTCTCACAAAGAGTGTTTAAAAGGGAAGTACCAGACACACACACACACACATTGGATCATGGTCGCTCTTTTAACTCCTGCTCACCCACAGATCTCCACACTGCCTCTGAATTATTAACGACTCCCTCATCAATGTTTGATTCCACATTTTACGATTCACTATCTACGCTCGGCTCTTGCTCATGATATGCTCCCTTTAAAATGTACACTGCCCCAACGTGCCGGGTCCCAGGCTGAGATTTTCCTTTATGAGTGTAAAATAAAATGGAAGGTAACCTTTCATCATTAATAATATTTAGACAGTAATTATTACAGTTTATTTATTAATAATCTTATTTGACACGTCTTCAACCCAAGACAATTATCAGTGCTCTCAGGAGACGGTATGTGTGTTTCATTTCAAAATTTAAATCCAAACACTCCTTCGTGGTTATCTCCTAGAAAAGTGTTTCTTTCTTTATTCTCATAATATTTCAACTTTAATCCCTAAACATTATGACTTCACTCTTGTATAATGAGTTCTTCACAGATTTCTTCAACATGGCCGTAGTACTCCGCCTGTGGTTTGAGTTAGGTTTTGAGCTGCAACATATGTTGAACCGCTTCCTGTCCAGGTGTCAGTGTAGATTTGAGACTTTTAGTGTGAGAGGTTTACCTGAAACGACTTTCTGTCTCCTCTCCTACTTCTCTCCCTTCCCTGACAGACATAAAACAACAAGGCTGCATGCTTGCGAAGTTTTGTACCAAAAATAACCTCCACTTAAGATTTCGTGACAATAGAGCCCCCACACTCTATCATCATACGTCTCGACTTGAAAAGCGCTGAATATAGTTGCACTCTATGAATTCCTGTCACTTCTCAACCCATAAACCTCTTAAACAGAGGCAGTCAGAGACAAATACGCCCAGTCCGTCCCCGGAGAGACTCTCGAGGGAGGAATTGTGAATCTGGGACAGTCGATGGCGCTGTGGTTGACTGACGCACGACAGTGCCCAGCAATCTGCTGTCATCACTGAGCTTAACTATCTATAATTCAGGGGAATGGGGGGGGGGTCTTCACTCCGATTCAGAGGGTGACGATTCAAAGGACTACAACACCAGGTTACTACTCTATACACTATCTAAAACACTTTATATACACACAGTACAATATATCACAACAGAATATTAAGTGTTGAAGCAGCGGGAAGTCGTTGGAAGGATCACTCGCAGTGGTTTAGTGTAGTTCCTTCACTCTCAGAGTAATTGTGTACACATCCTTGTACCTTTGACTTTTTCCCCAATATTTTTTTGCTCTGAATCAAATGTTTTATTATCTCGACTCATCTCGTCGACCTGGTTCCAGGATTAAAACTGGGATTTAAAGGATCTTCTGAAACCTCAACAGGGGAAATTGAGGAGAAATTGAGTTCCTGAACCAGAACAGTTCTAAAAGTGGGCGCTCACGGTTCCGCTTTTGAAGGCAGAAATTCAAATGAAGATGGAGTCTGTGCTGTAGTAATCGTGAGGTGGAGCCGCAGAGGTCAGTCTGTCAATCATAAGGTTTCACAACCATTTTATACAATGAAATACGTAATAAAAACCACAGTGAAGCTGCGACAGGGGAAAGACTCAATAGACCTCAGGTTCCCAATCAAACACAGAAGTACATTGGTTGGTTTTCATTTTTATGGCAGCAGCACAGGCCCTAAACCGTCCAATAGTGTGGCCCTTGAGGAAACAGGTTCTGTCTTTACATCACAAATCAGCCGCCACTTAGTCCCATATCGATTTACTCCCCTTAAATACGCAGCAGCGCTGATGGGTCCGATTCTAGAAATGATACAATAAAATGAAGTTTATTGATCCCCGAGGTGAAAGTGGGGCAGAGCAGCAGACATGAAGCAGAGGATCTAAATGAGACACAGACCAAATGTGCAAAGGTGCAAAGCGAAGCACCTTTTCTCTTAAAAAACTTAACCACGGTGGGATGAGCGGGGTCTATGTTTAGCTTCGCTTTGATGCAGCTCAAGGTTCACGTCTGCTAATAAACTAATTTTACAAGCAAACTAAAAGTCCTGTGTTTTCATCAGACGGATCAAGATTTTATTCTTTTCTCTTTTAATCAAAGCCCACTCAGTCTGTCTGTAGCTTCCCTCTGTGTTCCTCATACTCAGAAAGACAGCCGCTGTTGCTTAGCAACCATTACACCCATGGAAATATAATGAACAAAATTGAGAAGATGCTTTAATCTCTGAGCTTCCTGCAACGAGGCCGGCTGAAAATAACTCTCGGTTTCACTGAATCGTCAAGTTCTGAATACCTCAACACTTTATCAAGCAGGTTCAGACATAACAGAGCATCTGATCCGCCACTCGTTTATCATGGCTGCACGCAACACACACACACTCACACACACACACACACACACACACACACACACACACACACTGCTTGGTGTTGTGTTGTCCTGATTAGTCTGGTGGAAATTATGTGAGGTTGTTTTTGGACGGTGCAACAAACACTATATAACCACTATAAAAATATGGTATACCTCTCTGACCCACTTTATGGCAGCAGGATCATCAAGAATATTTTGTGAAAACATCGGAGTTGCAAAAAAGGAGGAACATTGAGCCACTTCCTCTCAACACAATTAAGAGGAAGGATATTAGAAGATCAGAGAGAGAATGCAGAGCAGGGTTCAAACTGACCAATCAACGGAGGGGGGGCATCAGCCACTGGCCCCGCCTCCAACGTCTCAAAGATCAACTCGATGAGCGAGCGACTGTCGGGCGGCGTTGAGCAGCTGCTAGCACGTAGCGAAGGGCGAGTTCCCGCTCGTCTCAGTTCTGCACTCGTGGATAATGTTCTGTGCACTCGTATAGTACGTGCCATGCGTGGGTTTCACGTAAAGTCATTTTGAGACTGAATCAATGCTCTAGAACCTTCACATGACACATTATCCACTGAGCGCAACATGGGCTGTTTTATCTTGAGTGTAAGTGTGTGTGTGTGTGTGTGTGTGACTTGGATTGACATGGCAGACACACAGGGCCTTGGGGAAGGACAAGCTGCTAGACTGGATGGGGGCTGGAGACGGGTGTGTGATGGTGTTTGGCTTGTCGGGCCTAAACCCTCATCCTAGTAACAGTCTTACCCCCAACACACACACACACACACACACACACACACACACACACACACACACACAGCTGCTGTCTCATACACACAAACAGAATGTGACAGGTCTGCCTCTGATCACCCCCCCCCCCAGCCCACATATATAACTAACTCTCTGCTCCTAGTCTCATTCAAACACTTTAGATTTCAGATCAATACTCTATCAAAAGTGTTCAATTAAAATTCAGAGACGACCAGAGAGAGAACATTTCCTCAAGCAAAGGTCCAGAACGTCAAAATGTCATGTTCTTCTTCTTCTTCTCGAGTGGCCGTGGTTCCAGTCCTGCTCCATTCTCCTCAGAGGAGCCGTTATATCGAAGCAGAGGAGGGTTTGTGATTTGATTTTGTACAAATTCAGGTGTTAAAAGTCATCATGATGGAACTCAAAGCAAAAGCAAATCACAGATTTATTTCTTCGCCTCTTCAGGCGAAACCTTCTCTTTAATCTTAAGAGTTTAGTCCGAATCTTTTGTATGTGTTGGGGTGACAGTTCACTGCTGTGCAACATCTGAGCTGTAAATTATACTCTTATATACATCAGGTCATTCAGAGCTGACACTCCACACATCTTCAATATTAACCTGCATGAATGAATCAACATTAACTGATCAGTATCGTTCAGTTGAGGTTAGCAGAGCTCAACAGTGTGTCACCGTCACGTCTCGGCTCTGTGTGGCTGGACCTCCGCTCCGCCGAGCGCCGTGTAGCACAGCTCCGTTTTCCAGCAAACCGCCTGCAGGTCTCAAGGGCGAAGGGCTGAGCGAGTCGATTGGTTTCTAAGTGGGAGACAAATTGAAGCTTGTTGAGGTGAAGGAGCCAAAACGGAATGTGTTTTCTCTCCCTCTCGTTTGCTCCAAAATTGTTGAGACGAGCGTCCGGCTGAAGCAGAGAAACAGAATTAACTGTGGAAGCACGTTTACATACACACACACACACACACACACACACACACACACACACACACACACACACACACACACACACACACACACACAGAGGTATAAACCTAATGGACCCATTTAAGTCAGTAATTGAGGTGATGTGTAAACAGTTGGAGCTTGGAACTTTTACCTTTGTCAACACATAACACAATTTCTATATTTTTATGTATAAATATTATGTATAAATACATGATTATAGATATTTGAGGGTAAAACCATTTAGTAATTGCCCAATGTGAAGAAAGAACAATAAAACTGGTCCTGGTACATTGGCCCAAAGCAACAACTGTGTGATTACCGACGCCAGCATGCATTCATCATGTAGACACGTAAATACACTTTCGACAAATATAACTCAGAGACGTTGCTGCCTCCTCTTGCAGAGCAGCAAATTGCCAAGTATGCGGTTGCCATGACGATCTAGCGAGCCTCTGAAACCCGCTGACTCCCCTGTGAGACGAGCAGCAGCTGAAAGAGAAAGGGATAAGAAAGCAGGTGGCTGTGGTCAGAGGACGAGTAAGGACAGGAAGGAGAGGGGGGGGGGATGACAATTATAACAATCACAAAGATCCAGTGCGACTGTTTCTCACACGGACACCCTCTACTAAGTCAGGACCACCACAGGCTGAACAAACCTGGGTGTGTGTCCCTGATACCTTGGGGCCCAGGTGGAGTCTTCCCTCCTGATCCAGAGCCATTCGCTGCAGCGTTCCCCGGTTTCCGTTTATGGTCTGGAGCAGGACTTGATGGTGGATGTTGCAACAAAACCCAGGGAGCCCACCTCCACAGGGCGGACTATTGCTTTCCAGCCTCATTGTTCTGCCTCAGATGCCATCTGTGCATCCTGCAGCCTCCTCCTCTCATTCCCTTCATGAACAGCATCCTCTCAGGGCTCTGAAATGTGCAGAGCGAGCTGGGACTTGCAGGACATGAGACCATCTCTCTGGAAACTAAGTGAGACGGACTGGTCCATATATGAGGACCATTTGTAGTTGAAATCTTTGGTCCATGTACCTGTCGTTCCTCTAAATGTCACTAGTGAACCCAGAAACCTTCTCTCAAAAACTTTGTTGGCAAAGTAAACCAGTCATATATGAGGGGTAATTTAAACGGGATATAACTTATCTCCTCGTTATGATTGAGATTCATTCTGCTGAGCTGAAAACTGTGTATGAGGCATTTAGCAGTGAGAGGTTGAGTTGGCTGAACTGCTGGAGAGGTGAGACTGTCTGTTGAGTTCTCTCACCTCCCTCGAGGAAGAGCACCCGGGTGCAAAAGGCGATGATGAATGAGATTTAATACCGGCTGCAGAAATAATATTATCACCATCATTTACCATCAGCCCAGAGGAATGTGGGCAACATCATTTGGAATGCACATAATTATTCTGCACACAGGGGCAGTATGGAGGCACTCAAATCACACCATGTGTATAAATCACTGCATTGACTCGTGTCCTGTTGTACCACATATATCAATGCTGTGTTAGCGTTTTGTTTTATCGACTCGTCTGCAGCAGAACCGCCGTTAAAGTTTCCTGCACATTTGTTGCACTTGGCGAAAAAAAAGCAACTTTAATTATTCAGTGGATAAAGTTCCGTGTTTTGACCATTTCTGCCGCCGCTGCTCTTTTGAACATCAGGATCATCTTGGACTGTTCCTGGACGTGTGAGCCTCAGCTGCTTCCAGACCTGCACTGAACTCTGAAATTACATGATGGATGCAAAACTGACAAAAGGATGAAAATGAGGAGGCACCACACTGATCTCACTGGTGTTTGTTCAGTTTGGTTTTATTGATTTAAAAACAGGCGAAGATGTCGTGATTGACAGCTGAGACTGACTCATGATTGGCCGAGCTTGTGGATGGGTGGGCCCGCGGCTTCACTCCCCCTGACGCTGTCGCACAGACTCTGACTCCAAATGACGTCTTCGGCACAAGATGGCAGCGTTCGTGTCCAAGATATTTCAGATTCATTTGCAGATAGTGGGAGGAATCGGAGTCGTCCATCTTTATTTGCAGTCTATGATCATCGGTTACATCATTTTCTGTTAATTAATCAATTGTGTTGAACCAATAAAAAAACATAGTGTAGATTAAACTGTAGTTGTGTTGAATAAAACCTGAGAGGATATGAGAGGAAACAGAGTGGAGGGTGAAGCGGTGACCAGCGAGCAGTGTTGTGTGTTTGATTTCCTTCCAGATGCTCTTCATGACAACAGCTGTTAGCCTGGTTATGTAAGGGTTAAAGAAGACGGCACAAAATGTACTGACTGTGTGTGTGTGTGTGTGTGTGTGTGTATGTGTGTGTGTGTGTGTGTGTGTGTGCATTCATCCCCAGCCTTGTGATTATGTGTTTGTGTGTTCATGTACATATGCCATCTATGTTCCTCTCTCTCTCTCTCTCTACATGCTGCACCCCCACATGGTGGGAGGAGTGGTGGTGGTGGTGGGGGGGGGATTGGTTGCTCCGCAGTGGCTGCACTTGTGCCTGTTGCTATGCGAGAGTCTGCACCATGGCCGCCTCCACAGCCAATCGCAGCGATACAGGAAGCTCGTGAACCAATGAGGCGGCTCAGTGAGGCGCTGGGCCCACGCTCAGGTTCTTCATGGACTGTTCCTCCACTGATTTCTCAATGGGGCTGTGATGTGGTGGACATCAAAGCAGGTATCCGGAGCCACTCTCTGCCTTTTGTTTCAGCAGCAGCGGGTTGTTGGTCGCGGGCCGTTAGCGGCGACGCCTCCTCACAGAGAAACGTCCCCGGAGTGATTCCCATCATTAATTCTGTCATTTACACGTCGTTGTTCCTCCCGTTCGCAGTTTGTGTCTCATGAGAAAGGCTCAGCTCAGACCTTCACATCCTTCATGCAGTGATGGGATGTAACAAAGTACATTGACTTCATTGACCCAGCTTTATTAACAAGTTTGATAATGTGATAATTATTGCTCCATTTATTTTTGTAAAACAGGTAGAATTGTAAAACTTGACTTATTGTATGTGTTGGACCCTACAAGATAAACTGCAATGACACAATCTGAGGGGGGTGTTCCAGAAGGTTGCATGTTCACAGTCCACAGGGCTTCACTTGAGCGACTGAGCAGTTTAATTACACGTCAACAACGTGCAGCTTTCGTTAGTATTTGTGTTTCCTCCTCACTGACAGGAGAACACGTCCTCCATGATTATTTCCAACAGATGTCTCTCCTGCTTCTCCATCATCGTTTGTTTCCTCTCGAGTGAATCCAACTATCGTCCTGGTTCCTTCGGCGGCAAACAAGCGCCCGAGCTTTAAATATTCAACACATTATGTAAGATTACGCAAGAACGACGGAGAGTGAGGAAACATGAGCGAGATCATGGGAAACACTGAATATTTTAACAGAGCCCTCATGCTTCAGTTGCTCCAAGAAACAGCTGAAGATATTAGTACAAAGTCACATTTCCTTCTGAAACAGTTTTCACTGCTTCTTGAGCAAAGAGAGAAACGTTTCTGTCGATTTAACGTTTTTAAAAAGATGAAATGCTTCAGTGTGTTTTCAAATCTGTTCATGATTTGTTAAATTATTATTGGATTCTTGGGTTTGGGGGTGTTGACATCTTGGAGGGTAAATGAAGACAGAAGTAAAACCAAGGAGTCTCAATCGCCCCCTAGTGGCTGGCTGCAGTGAAGTTCATTAACCCCTCCTCCTCCATGTTAGCAGATGGGACATGGACCATTTCAGGTCGTTTTTCTCTCACTGATGTTTGTTCAAGTGTTTCTGATCAGTTTGGTTTTAATTAATTATTTGATGATATAAAAAAAAGGGGTGTGACGTCATGATTGACAGCTGAGGCTGACGCCTGATTGGTCGAGACATTCCTCTGTCTTCCACTATCATCTTCACAGTAGCGGTGCAAATGCTAAGAGCTGAAGCACAACAGGCGACAACTGCCAACACCTTCTCCAATGACACCAGCCATCGTATATATATCCAACACTTCTTACGTTAGAGTCCTTTTTATTTCAGTAGAATTGTAATGATCATTAGATGCTCCTGTCTCCTGACGTTCGCCCGAGCAGAGGCGCTGCCTGATACTGGCCCGAAGCCCCCGATCCCCCCTGGACGGAGACTATCTATGTGACAGGAGGATCTGACTGAACCTCCACAAAGCATCGCCTGCATCTACTTCCCTCTCCTGCTCTGTGTCTGATCCTCCCCCACAATGCTTTGCTTTGAAGATGGAGAGAGATGGAGGCTGGGTAAGAACCTGAACACAGTCAGCAAGCTAAATGACACAGGCTCTTTGAAAGCAGCTCCTCACGCAGGCTTCAAACGCCACTGAAATGAGAGGGAGAAGAAGAGAGCGACAGGAAGCGACAAATCAGGAGCTGGTTGGTTTGAGGGCAGAGAAGCATCTCCGACCGGTGTCTGAAGCAGCTGTTTACAGACGCATCAGGTCGAGTCCTCACTGGTGCAGACGATTCAAACCTTTAAACTGCAGCAGAAACTTAATGATTGTTATATAATAAGCAAACGACTGATGGAACGACAGTAAAGCTGCTTTCAGTCATAAACATTGTCCTGAAATTATCCAGAGGTTCTGTTTGTGAGAACAAGTGTCTGAGTCAGTGTCTCTGGACATGTTCTGGATCTTCTCCTGCAGCCTCCTTGTAAAATGTGTGTAACATGTCAGAGTGAGTCCATGTGAGGAAACAGCAGGACAATGTGTGGAAGCTTCCCAGTGAGCGAGTGGACGTGTTGATGAGGTTTCTAACACGTGACGGACGTGAAACTGGAAGAACACAAATATCTCAGGATGAAGAAGAGGAGCCGTACACGTAGAAGACGAAGACGTCAACTTGGAAACACGAGGAGGTTCCAGAGCTTTTGGTGATGAGGGCCGACGCCGGTGTGGACGAGCTGGAAACAACAACATAACGGTTTCAGTTTGAACATGAGAACTTTAAGGTCGCAGATGTTCAACAGCAGTTTTTCCTCCACAGCGTTTTGTAGAAACCTGCGTTCAGCTCGTCACTGTCGGACACTGATGAAGGCGTCAGTCTCACAGCGTTGTGTGTCTGTAATCACTGAGTATGTGACTCTGATCTCAGACACACAGTGACTGTGAGAGAAAGTTTCACGTTTCCTCATAACCTGTCGTCAGCCAGTGTGTGTGTGTGTGTTGTGGTGTGTGAATGTGTGTGTTGTGGTGTGTCTGATTCGTTCCACATACTAAAGGTCAGAGTTTCTGCTTCTGAGCATTTTGATATTTATGGCAGACACAAACAAAGACTTACCTTTGCAAGTGTTTTGAAATAGAAAGATATCAGTGGAAATGTCAGGAAGCTTCAGGAGGTGAAGGAGAGAGAGTGTGTGAAGGAGAGAGAGTGTGAAGGAGAGAGTGTGTGAAGGAGAGAGTGTGTGAAGGAGAGAGAGTGAAGGAGAGAGTGTGAAGTAGAGAGTGTGTGAAGGAGAGAGTGTGAAGGAGAGAGAGAGTGAAGGAGAGAGAGAGTGAAGGAGAGAGTGTGAAGTAGAGAGAGAGTGAAGTAGAGAGAGAGTGAAGGAGAGAGTGTGAAGGAGTGAGAGTGAAGGAGAGAGAGAGTGAAGTAGAGAGTGTGAAGGAGAGAGAGAGTGAAGGAGAGAGAGAGTGAAGGAGAGAGTGTGTGAAGGAGAGAGAGTGTGTGAAGTAGAGAGAGAGTGAAGTAGAGAGAGTGTGAAGGAGAGAGAGAGTGAAGGAGAGAGTGTGAAGGAGAGAGAGAGTGAAGGAGAGAGTGTGAAGGAGAGAGAGAGTGAAGGAGAGAGAGAGTGAAGGAGAGAGTGTGTGAAGGAGAGAGAGTGTGTGAAGTAGAGAGAGAGTGAAGTAGAGAGAGTGTGAAGGAGAGAGTGTGTGAAGGAGAGAGTGTGTGAAGGAGAGTGTGAAGGAGAGAGAGTGAAGTAGAGAGAGTGTGTGAAGTAGAGAGAGAGTGTGAAGGAGAGAGAGAGTGAAGGAGAGAGAGTGAAGTAGAGAGAGAGTGAAGTAGAGAGAGAGTGTGAAGTAGAGAGAGAGTGAAGTAGAGAGAGTGTGTGAAGTAGAGAGAGAGTGAAGGAGAGAGAGTGTGAAGGAGAGAGAGTGAAGTAGAGAGAGAGTGAAGTAGAGAGAGTGTGTGAAGGAGAGAGTGTGAAGGAGAGAGAGAGTGAAGGAGAGAGAGTGTGAAGTAGAGAGAGAGTGTGAAGGAGAGAGTGTGTGAAGGAGAGACAGATGTTTCTGTGTCTTTATGTTCAAATAGTAGAATCTCCTTTGATTCCCAGGGAATTTGTGACCTTTGACCCTGAGGTTAAATAATATTTCCTCATGCATGAAGAAAAACTGACTCCTCCTGAAGTTTCAGTCAATTTCTTATATTTTATTACTGTTGCACCATTTATACAAGTACATATAATTTTGAATGCATCAATTTCCATATCATCTTTTTGTTAGTTGGATGGACGTGTGGTGTGGAGAGAGAGCGGCGGCGAGACATGGGATGAAGATATCGACCGTAGTTGCCATGGATGGAGACTGAGAATTCCTTTTTTTATTATTTTTATTATTATTTTTTTCCACTTGACCAAAAAGACAGGACTACAGGTTCACCCAACCACGGACATGCAATTCACCGAGTCAAGAGAAGAAGAGAAAATGAGCCCGGCGACGCACAGCGCTCCTCGAGTGGTTGTTTCTGCTACGGTTTGACAAGTGTGGCGAGGAACACGCCGCGCGTCACTGGACGGAACTGAAAAGTTTGAGATGTGTAAATATATATAAATACACATACACCCACATGTACGTACGCATAAGTGGAAAGTAGGAAAAGTACATTTATTCAAATATTGGTTTCTGGCACCGTAAGCCAATGTTTTTTATTTATTTTCTGTCGGTTGGTTTAATTTGTAATTTACAGATTGTCGATAATAAAATATCACCGATGTTTCTTGTGTTTCTCCTGACGACTTTTCCTTTCTCCTTTAATTCTTTCCTTCCTTTCTCCTCGTTCTCTTTCTTTGTTCTTTCAGTCTGTCGTTCCTCCTCCTGTCCTTTTTCATTTTTTCACATCATAGAAAAGCATGAATGTCTTTTTGCTGCTCGAGTCCTTCCTTCCTTCTTTCCTTCCTTCTTTCCTTCCTTCCCTCTTTCCTGCTTTCCTTCCTTTCTTCCTTTTTCACCTTCCACTGCTGCATACATGCACTGACTGTATATGTGATATATATATTCCAGGAAAGTTAAGAAAATGAATGAGGCATGGAAATCAGAGGCTGCCTTTCACGTGCAAGGCTCTTCCATCCCATAATGACGGCGAATTTATGGGACTAACACTGAGAGTGTGATTTGATGCAGCTTAATTGAATTTAAGAGACAGTTGGGCCTTGGTGGAGGTTTGAGTGACATTCTAGTTCAAGTTTCTGGCTTTAATTACCTGGCAAAGAGAATTTCAAGGTGAGGAAACCTAAAGTGAGAAGGGCTGCAGGAGTTAACTGATCCTTAAAATAGAAAATCGCAATTATTTCATTCTCAAATTTGATTAATTTGGAACTTTGTTTGGATTCGAGTATATCCTGCTGCTCATCCTGCAGCAGAATGTAGGACTGGTTTCTGCCGTGAAACTGCACAGTCACAGGAAAGAGTTTAAGAGTTGAGTCTGTTTTCTACCGACAGGATGTTGACGCTCCTGAACGTCACCTGCCTGGAGGATGTGTCCTTCAGAGAAACTAATCTTATCTGATAAGAGTTTGTCTTCAGATGCAGGATCAGAGATTTCCGTCTTTCTAAGAACATCGTAGATCTCTTCAGCGAGGCTTTGCAGGTTTTATTAGCATATTACAAATGTTAAAAAACCACTTAGTTGACTTACAATATACCTAAGGGTTTCAGTACAAAATCTAGAATCTTATCAGAAAAATTCCTATGACTGTTTTTTATGTCTAAGAATGTGTTTTTCTCTGCAAAGCTCCTCAGCAACCTCCAAAATGTCTTAGAAAGCCCGGACGTTCTCCGTCCTCGCGACAAACGTCAACTCCTCTTAGAAGTTCAGGAAAAGAAAGTGGGAAAGAAAAATGAGAATCAACACAACCAAACGATACCAACGGGGGGGGGGGACACAACCACAGCTGTAGAGATACCAGGCCGAGAACACGACACTCTGAGGAGGAGGAGGAGGAGGAGGAGTGGACAGATTCACTGGACGTCCAGCTGGAGAAGAGATTTCTTAAACTCACCTCCACCAACTCCTTCTTACACAAAATCAATTTCCCCAAATTTAGATTTTCTGACGTCCACAGAGCAGCAGGACACGTGTGAAGACGGGGGTCAGGCTCAGCCTCTGGTTGGTGAGGGGGCGTGATGGATGTGGAATGGTGAAGCCAACACAGACTCGTATCAAAGTTCAAATACTACAGCAGAAAAAAATAGAATAAAACATAACAATAATAATAGCAATAATCATCTGCAGCGGTGGAAAACTTCTCCAGGTGTTTGCTCCAGTCCTCCTCGTTCAACAAATCGTCATCATTACAATTATTATCATTATTGTTGTTATCAGAATACGGGCAGGGGCTAGTTAATTTCTTCTTCACTTTTTTTTATTCTTCATCGTCGTTGAGTTAGGTACTTTTTTTTTTCATTTCCGAAAAGAAGCTGTCCATTAATCTTGAACTGCTACGGTTTGATCCTTGCTTGGTGCCTCTGTGGCGTTCGCCTCCTTGGCCGGAGGTTCGGCGGCTGGTGTTGAACTAGGTGCAGCAGCGGCCTCCTTTGCCGGTGCGGGAGCCGGCGCCGCCGCCTCTGTGGGCTTGGGGTCAGGGGAGGCCGCGGGGGCCGTCTCGGCTTTGGCTGCTGGTGCCGCTGGGGCCTCAGTCTTTTTGGCGTCGGCCTCATCTTTGCTCTCGGCCGCCGGGGCTGGAGCCGCGGCCTTGGCCTCAGGCTCCTTGGGGGCAGGGGCCGATTCTTTGGCCGGGGCGGGGGCGGCTGGTTTCTCCTCGGCCTTGGCGGGCTCTGCGCTCTTCGGCGCCTCTGTTTTCGGCTCAGCGTTGGCGGCAGGTTTCTCCGAGCTCCTTAGCGGCAGGAGCTGCGTTCTTTTCCTCGTCTTTGGCCGCTGCGGCGTCTGCTGCCGGCGCCTCCTTGGCCGCTGTGTCATTCGCTACTTCCTTAGCGTCGGTGGCAGCCGGGGCCTCATCTTTGTTGTCTTTCGGAGCTTCACTCTCCTCGGCAGAGGCCCCCTCGGCTTTGGCATCTTTGTCTTTGGCCTTGTCGTCATTTACGTTGTACCCCTTCTTCTTTTTGCTGAGCTTGCCTCCCATTTTGGATCTCTGGCTTCTGAAAGCGAAGAGGAAAGAACAATCAGTGTTATTGGAAAATAATGAGCCACATGTGAAGCGTCTCTTGTTCTTTTGTAGCTGCACGTTTATAGAGAAACATCATGTTGGCTTTTTGATGAAAGCTCTCAACCTGAACCTCAGAGATATTCATCATGTTATTCATCATGTTATTCTGACAGATGAGCACGAGGACAGGAAACAGTGAGTGAAAAGTGATTTTAAAATTTATGGAGCTCATATTTAACGGAAGGAAAACACAAAGACTCTTTGAATCATGTAAAACAGTGAATCATCAGCAAAGAATTGATTTCTTTGAATTAGATATTTGTATTTCTTGGCTCTAAGAAAGAATTATGAAAAGTGATTTAGACAATGAGCAGGTAGACAGCAAACACACACACACACACACACACACACACACACACACACACACACACACACACACACTCTGCTGGCTCTCCTTCAGATGAAGCTCTTTTTTCCACCATCACCATCTGTCGGCTCAGTGGGGGAGAGGACTTCAATAACCCAACAAATCAGGCCTATTAGGAGCAAAGACTCCAGAACGGAACAATTTGTTTGTAAATCGAAGTCTAATGCGTAAAACTGCCAAAAACAATTGGCAGTGGATTGTTTGTGTGTTTTGAATTCTGCCATCTCAATTTCAAAAAGTGCCACGAAAGGAAAAACTATTCCCGGATTGAACATGCTTCATCAATTGTTTGGAGTAGTTTTCATTTTCCCCCAATAATGAGCCGTAATGAACTTGAATGAGTCTCAAGGAAAACCAACACAAAACCAGTTTGAGAATGGGTATTTAGTATCGTGAACACCTCGGACTACAAATACTCTTAAATGGTAAATATTAACATTGATGGCTAAAAGAAGGAAGATGGTGTAAAATGTAAATGTTGAAAGTGGTGTGTGATTTTCACGACACCTGCAGTCTCCTCTGAAATCTACAGACCTGCTCTGAACGCACAGCCGACCCTTTCCTCCTGAACAGACCCAGCCACTGAGACACTCTGCTGGACACTCAGATTCCTGTGCCCTGTGAATGGGACAGAGCCGGCGGTGAATCCACTCAAAATGCTAATCTCCTCGTCGCCACCGAGTGAATTACTCCACTATTCATGCAAAACTCCCCAGAGCGTCCAACAGTCGGTATCTGCCAGGGCCGCCGCTCCTGCCGCAGCTTTACACCAGCCACAATGGACGTCCCTCTGCTGCATCACATCATTTGACTGCCGGCTTGTGCTGCCAGTACAATGACTCACAATCATCTGGGCAGACAATGGCTGCTTTTCAAGCTAAGGCACGCCGTCGCTGCTGGGCGTGTGGTTTTAGTGTTTGAAGAGCCGGGGCAGGGCCGAGACAACCTGGAGAAAATGCTCTGGGTCTCACAAAAGACTTAATTTAACCTGCAAACTGCGGCCGGGGGGCACAAGGGACGTCTGTGGACTTCCAGCATCACTTCATTTCAGCGGCATCATCATCGATGTGCAGCTACGTGACTTTAGACGGACATTTACGCGGCTGCTGCTCCACTGGGTTCAGCTGCTGCTTCTGTTAACCATCGACTCTCCATCACACTGGAAACTGTTGAGCTAATCTTCTATAATCGATAATCATCTCACGAAATGTAATTTTACCAAACACCTTTAACTTTTGCTGTAACTTAAGTTTCTTTTATCCTTTTCTTTTGAATTCTCCTCTGATTCTTTGTTTTTTACGCTCACTCTCCGTCACGCCATCCGTCAACGCGCCGGCGCCACTGCTCTTTTCCCAGTCTACCGCTCGCCTCCCACTTTCTTCTCTGTGCGATAATCCCTCCATCATCACTCCAGCCTTTCTGAGTCTCTGCTCTTGTCTGCTTCACCTGCACTGTTTCCTGTCCTGAGTGTGTAATTTCAATCCAAAACGCTTCCTCCCTCCTCTGCAGCCGCTTATATTTTCTAAATTAGACTTCCCCTCCTGAGATAGTTTTCCTGTGGATGCACCTTCACCATCTTCTCTCTCAGCTGGAACCTCTTCTTCCTTAATAATAACAGGATGCTGAAGCCCTTATGTTTGCAGATTTTTCTATGTGGGTAGAGCTGCACCAAACAAAATGCCAAAGGGTGAAACGATCAATCAAAGCAACAAACTCACAGAGAACATCGCTCAGTCGAGCTAAAGCTCCACGAGGACCGACTGTCTCCTTATGAAACCACGTTTGAATCCACTAGATCCAGATCTTTATTCCTGTCTGCACCAAATCTCTCATAAATATCAAACATTTTTCATCACGATCCAGAAATCAACAAAAATACTGAAAAATACAACGAGAAAGAGAAAAAAGTGCGACGTAGAGCTGAGCAGCAGAAACTGTTCTTCTTTGAGAGAACACATTATGTTTCACAGGAGCAAATTCAACAGACCTCTCTGCCTCCGAGTGGAGGCCATCTTGGTCGTTAACAGAAATGCTCCAGCTCCCCTTTTCAGTCATTTGTCCTTCAGTGCTGTTTAAGTCTCCATCAGCTCATGGTTTTGTTTTCCAGCCCATAACTTTACTGATTCTGCTCAGTCTGACATCTGTTTTCATCCAACAAGACTAAACCCTCTGTCCACAACCGGCCCAGCACCACACCGACGAAGGGAAGAAAGATTTTGTCACAAGAACTTTCTGTGGAGATAATATCGTTAGCCTTTAATTCTGCCCAAAGCTGCATAGCAACAGAATTTTAAGAGTATTTCTACTCTCTGGGGCTAATGTTCTGCTAATTAACGCAGCTTTAAATTGCTTTTACTAATGAATTGTTTTCTTTCCATTCAAATGTAGGAAACGCTGCATTAAACATCTATGGGTAAAATGAAGCCTCGCTCCTTTCAGCTCAGTCTGTGAATTGATTGGTTTCGTGTGTGAAATATCACAATAAAGTCCTCTCTGCACAGATGCCTCGTTCTCTTTGTAAATATTTGATCTCCGTTTCCTCGGAGCACATTTTTGTGGGTCACATTGTAATCCCTCTCTCCCGTCCCTCTGCTCGGGCAGATGGACGTCTCCAGGAGGTCCCAGCGTCTCGGTAAATCCCCGGCCTCGGAGCAGAGGCCAACCGAGCCTGACCGGTTCTGTGTCCCTGCCATCCGAGATGACATGGTAAAGGTTGAAGCTGTCACTGTCCCGACTCCGCGCGGCTCGGACACCGTCGCTCCGCGGGGAAATCGACTTGACAGCAGAGAGCAACTGCTGGAGCACGAACAACGTTCTGGTTTGAAATCAAGAACGATTTTTATTTGCATGAATTAAATTGTTCTCAAAAAAGAGCTCTTCTTCTTCTTGGGCCTCACGATGAAAACACTGCACATTCAACAGCTTCTCTTTCTATTGATATCGAACATTATTATGTCCTTCTCGTTATTTCCATCCCCAGATCATGAGAAAGTGCCTTTCAAGAGCACGACTGTGGCCACATCCACACGACAACATTTTCCCTGTAAAACGCATCAACTCTTCTCCAGAGGTGCTTGACGTCCACATCTGGGGCTGCGTTTCAGTCTGAACGAGAAGAAACTCAGATGTTTCCCCTCCTGTGTCCCACTGAACTGCGTTTTAAAGACAGCTCTGCCTCATCAGACTGACGGAGGACGGATCTGACGCCGCAACGCGACAAGCAGCTGCTGCACGCGGCTCTGTTTCAGCTTGGTTGGAGAAGATTTGCACCGAATCAGTGCTCAGTCACTCGGTTCTTGGGCTGACCTCCACGACCCAGCAGCTGTCAGAGTCACAACACGACGGCTTCACATACGTGGATGTGTTGTTTTTTTTTTTTTATAAACCTACCAACAAAAAAGTAAAAGTTCCAGTTTGCGTGAGAATATTTTCATCACAAAATATTTGATTTCTGCCAGTTTTAATATTTAGAATAAAAACTACACAAAAACCAGAAGAAAATACACATACAAAGACACACTTGTGAGTATAAAAGCAACAAACAGACCTATTCCCCCATGTGTAATCTGCTCTAAAGTTAACACAGTGATTAACAGACACGCTCTAATGTTAGAATCCTGCACATCTGTGTCACAGCAGCGCTCGTTCAAAACTGTCCAAATAATTAGGTATGAATCAGGTAACGCACAAAGTCCTCGCTCCGACCTCTTAGACAGGGGGCAACGGGCAACAAACCTGCAGGTCACCTGTGAGCTTTACACCCCGAGGAGCGACGTCACGTCCACCACGTCAGGCGGCGTGCACAGGAAGGCGACGTGTGTGTCAGGTGAAATTAGTTTGAACCTGACTTTTGGGAAAGTGAGCTCGGTAATGTAGACGTAAGCTCGAGACGCGAGGAAGCAGCAGAGTCACAGCACCGAAACCCAAACTCCTCGTAAAAACTGTCTGTGTCGTCAATCTGCTGCTTAAAGGAACGTTAAAACTCTACGGCCGCACCGTCCCGGAGCAGCGGTGTGTGAGGGAACACAGAGACGTGCTTCAGTAGCTGCGGCGAAGTATCTGGCGCCAGCGCTCATAACGTGAATGCAACGCTACGGCTGTAATTCACAACCCTGCACTTCCAGCTGGATGATTTAAGACGAGTCTGTTTCTCCTGCAGCCGGCGAGTGCAGGGAGCTGAGTGGACAGGCAGGAAAACTGGAGCAGAAAATCTGGCCCACTCCACACACACACACACACACACACACACACACACACACACACACACACACACACACACACACACACACACACACACACACCAGCTCTCTGCATTTAGAGAAAAAAGGTGGAGCAAAGGATGCTGGGGGATGGGAGGGGGCTGAATGACAGATTCTGAAGTCCATGGCCGAGGTCTGAGGTGGGAGATTCTCACAGTGCTGCTCTGAAGTGTGCCACAGTCTGCAGTGCCACAGATGATGCAAAAGTATTTTCTCCATCACGTATTCTAAATTTTAGCCTAAAACCAAAAAGCTGCGTTTTAAAATTCACGCCACGGAGAGAACGCACGGCTCTTACTTCCAACTGTGTGACGCTAATTTCATCATCGAGTGTCGGGATCAACAGGAGAATCAAGCAGCGAATTAAAAACTACATTTCCCACGTAGACCACCCAGTCTGGGATTGTTCCGGTTTTAAACTGGGCGACAAATATCTGCAAAGCACCAACATTATCATCATTACTTTTTATTATTTATACCGAAACAGGGATTGATCTTCACAAAGTCATAGTGCGCACACACACACACACACACACACACACACACACATTCATTGGCGTTTACAGGATCAATCCCCAAATTGACAGAGCTTGAGAAAACTGGTGGGATGGAAATGGTTATTGATCCGCCCGGTGCGACCACAGAGAGCCGCTGTGTGTTCAGCTGCTGCTTATGAGTCCGAGGACGCCGTCGACGGGGATGAAAGCCAGCGAGGAGCTTTCAGACCTGTTCCTTTATTTCTGAATACAAAACTGCCCTGAAAGCTTTATTGGCTGCAGCATTCCGTCTGGATGGAGGGAAAGTAAAAAACTACGATTTGTTATTTTCCTTCTTCTCTTTGTTAAAGAGCGTCATCTGTCAGTTTGAGAGCAGGACTTATTGATTTCAGGTTTTGTAAGACTCTGCTTGTCCTTAGATTTGTTCAGCTTGTGCTCAAACAGTGCCGTTAACATCAGTTAATGTTAATCATCGCCTCATTTAGCTCGTTCATCAGTTTTGTAGCTTTTTGACTGTGTTGATATAGAATCGAACCCAGAGGACCAACGATGAGCAAAAGACTAATTAGCATTTAGCAGCTATCAGCATAAGCCTGTTAAAAGTCAGGGCAGCACCTGCCCAGTTCCTCTGGGTTACTTGCAAAGATCCCGCCGCTGGGAATGTGGCTGATTGGACTCAGATGTGTTTTCAGACTCAGGACCAGTGGACCCTGGGGCCTGAGGCGTGATCAGCTCCGAGGAGCTCTGTCTGATCTTCCACTGAAGTAACGTGTCCATACTGGTTCTTCACTGGCTTCTAACTGGACCTGGAGACTCATCTGGATTCGCCTCAGGTGGATCTTCACGATATCAGTAAACTCCATCAGCCACAGGAGCCGAGCTTGTACCCCAGGGAGCAGCTGTGTGTCGGGGCATGAACCGACTCGCCCAGCGGCTCCTCGGGGACATGACGCTAACTTAATGAGGCCCAATCGCTGTGGAAACGTGTTGGTGAAGTTGGATGAGACTGAGTTTCATCATTTCCCCCGTAATGACGTCCTCTGACCAATCAACACGCTGCATTGCAGTTTAATTGGCTGATGTGTCAGTTTCGACCCGTGCTGCAGTGAACACAGCACAATCAAAAGAAACCAGACACAGAAGCCTTCAAGGTGTTTACGTCACGAGAAGAGTAGGAATTGAGGTTTTCATGACCTCGGTCATCCACGTGTTTCCTGATGTTTTTAGTCATGCACAACATTGATATTCCAACAATCTCATCTTTTCCCTTTGCACTTCCTACGTCGTGTTCGCCTCTGTGGCTTCTAGAAGTCGACTGACTGGCGTTGACTTCGATGCTAAGCTACACGCTATCCTGAAGTGTGAAGCTTTACCCCCTGTTCATGTTGGAAATGCAGCAGCATCAAGCTTAATGTACATGACTCTCCAGTCGAGTTAGCATCAACTGGAGAGTCATGTACATCCATACAAACCAATGCACAGTGTAAACATGTTTGTGGGGGGGGGGGGATTGTTACGTGTTGCACATCGATTTGACTCGTCTGTGGCTTTCAAATCAGTCAGTGAGACTTTAATGATTTTCCTTCAGAGGTGACAAGCGTCCTCAATACGTCTTCAGAAATATGCACGATGACGCATCGACTCTTGAGTTCTTTGTGAATTGCATGAATACAGCAAATCGACCCGGCACTGAACTTTAAACCCTCGACACGTCCCTGATGGATGTGGCTGCGACAGAGAGGCTGCGGCTTTGAAGCTGCTTGTATGGGATCTATATTCAGCCTGAAACACACGGACGGGGTTCAACGTTCGGTCTCCGTCTTTGGAGTTGAGAGTTCAGGAGTGAGTTTTCATTTCGTCTGAGTGGATAACACTGACAGGATAGATCCACCTGAGCAGAGCGAGCGACGAGAGGCTGTTCTGGTTTGCTCCTCGCTGGACACGGAGTTTACAGCAAAATCTAAAATCCACAAACACAAAAACACATCTCAACATTCTATTCACACTAAAACATCTGGTTTATTAATTTTTCAAAAACCCTGTGGGGACATTTTCAACTTGTTTCTTTTGTCCGACCAACGAGCCACAAATGAAAAATTATAATAATTATCCTAAATTTCCCTCAAGATCAGTTAAGTATCTAAATATTTTAAGTTTCTTCTAGAAGACCTGAGCAAATAATGTGGGACTTTCCAGCCTGAAAATGTCTCCAAATCAATCCCTGACATGTCCCTGAGCTTCAGCTAACGCTACACTGCACAAACAGGACTGTCAGTGGCAGCACAATGCAACTGCTGCTTTGTACATTTATATTCCAACACATATGTGGGATAAATATCAGGCCTCGTTCTGAAACTGAAAACGTTTTGAAGCCTTGCATAATGCCGGGTATCGAGTGGACTCCTGCTGTGGATGAGTCCAACTGAGAGGACGGAAGTAGAAAATGAAGGCTGACTTTGATAATGAGAAGCCCGTCTGAATTCAGCGTGCACGAGCAACACGGAACAAAACTTCCCCCGACTCGTTAAACAGAACGAGCCGATTGGGAAATGGTGAAGTTTATTAAGAGAAATAAAATCCACTGAAGCCGAGTTATAACTGCACTGCAGGTGTCGAGAGCGCGGGGACAGATTCAAACTTAAATAAGCATAAAAGAAAAAAGACTTTGTGTGGGTTTCATTCAACTTCTGATCTGGGATTTGAGCCATTCTGCAGAACGACGAGACGAGACACATCTATATCAACTTCACAATCAAATTCTGTAGATATTCAAATCAGCAGAGAAACAGAGAGTAAGAAAACTCAACTGGGTTCAAATCCAGGAGAACAATCCTCAAACTTTAGTTTCACATGGCTGTGTGTGTGTGTGTGTGTGTGTGTGTGTGTGTGTGTGTGTGTGTGTGTGTGTGTGTGTGACAATCCTCACAGGTAAATATGTAACTTGTCCACATGAAGCAGAAGTTGAGTGTTTGTATGGAACAGGCCACTTCCTCTTTATCTGCAACATGTGTTGAAATTCTTTGTTCCAGCTCTATTTTTACATGAGTGGATTTGAGAAATAATAATAATAATAATAATAATAATAATAATAATAATAATAATAATAATAATAATAATAATAATAATAATAATAATATAACACTCTCATTCTTTTATCAGGGGAGATATCTTCTAACAGGCTGGATTCATTCGTTCAGTAACAGCAGCACTGACGTATTAAAGCTCATTGATTCACCGGCTGATTAACGTTTAATGAAACACTGCTAATGTTTCACACTTCTCACTGTTCTGTGTCTGGAACGCACATCTCATGAACCATCTTATCGTTTACACACTTTTCATGTGTATTCACAGATATCGTGGGCGCTGATCAGCAACATCCATAGAATCACTTCCTGAGCTGAATTTCAGAGCTTTTATTTTGAAAAGACGTGAACGAATCAGCTCAGTGAATAATTCAAACTTTTATATAGTAAGTGAACAATAATAAAGAAAATTCAGTTTCATTTGATTCCGACCAGGCATTATGTGCAGTATTTGAGGTAATGATACTGGTATCAGTATCAGAACATCCCTAGTTTCATGTGAGGAACTGTTAGAGCGCCCCCTCCTGTCTAGATTGTTTCAAAGATCAAATAATCACATAATTCAGCAAAAATATGAGCCGTGAGGACGTGATTCTCTTCAGTCTCTGATTCCTCAGCTCAGCAGTGGAGCAGCAGTAGTTTAAAGATGAAGCCATACAGTGATGAAGTGAAACCCAACAGCTGACGACCACCTCAAAGCTTCATGATGCGTGACCCATGTACATGCATGAATGAACGTGGACATTATTCTACCTGATGGAGCCTCGTCTCTGGACTCCAGCTCTCGCTGCTGGGAGCGTTTGAGAACCACACTGTTGAAATGCTGCTCAGCAGAGATCTGCCTCTGAAAGACTAAGATCAGCAAACTGACAATGATAATGATGAACTGCCTGCAGCAGAATCCGAGTTTCTCTGTGAACCTGATCCACTTTGACCTGCTGCTGTTTGAAGAAAGGTTCTCTGTTCTCAAAGAACCAATCTACACGCAATTATGGAAATTTGACGCTTCAGTAACACGCACATGCACAACCTGACCACACTAAAATCCAGCCCCACAGTTTTCAAACTAAATTGGGACCGACAGCACTTCTAAACTTCTCCGTTTTAGCTCGAAAACTCCGGAGTTGTGTGAACACCAGGATTATCTAGATGACGCTTTTTCAAACGAGCGAAGTAATGTGGATGTCACATGTAAATAAAGATGGACGACATGACAGCTGTCAAAAGTGAAGCCAAAGCAGCTTGATCGCCTCCTGGTGGCTGCAGGACAGGTCATACACCCTGCCTCCTCCATGTTAGCCAATTGGACATGGAGCAAACTATGCTGCACATCAAATACTTTCAAGGATAGAAGTTCTATAGAATAGGATAGAACTTCAATGTGCCTGTTCTTAAACTGGGGAAGTGACCATGAAACAGAGCGAGCAGTTTACAGTCATCAGCGTGAGTGTGTTTCTGCAGAAGGCCACAGACTCAGCGCTGACGCATGTAGAGACACACACACACACACACACACACACACACACACAATATTTTGGCTAATGTGTGTAGAGATAAACACACAATGTTTATTAATGAGAGACGGGGACAGTGTTTCTGAGAAATATGTGACCTCTGACCTGCACCTCGGCTCACTGCTAACACACACACACACACACACACACACACACACACACACACACACACACACACACAGCCATCCATCAGCCTCAAGGTTGCCTTAAAGAAAACAAGAAGGGGCCCCGCGTCGCAAAATGTAAACTCAACTAAAACGCTGCATTTAAAGAGACAGTGCAGTGAAACAGGTCCTTAACTAAACTTTTAATTAACGTAAAAGTTATTTCTGAGTATTTCTATTTTCTGTCCGCTGGGGGGGGGCCACATGTTGTGTGCGTGGAGCAGTAGGTGACTCGTTTTAATCCAGCGAACACAGACTGGATTCTTCTGGAGAAACTGACCATGGATTCTCAGCTGAAACGACGGCACATGTGGGGAAGTGTCTTCTCCTCCTTCCACCGGGGTCAGACCTTGTTTGGCGTTTGTTTTCAACCGCCTTCGGTGCCAGATGGGTGGTGTTTACTGCCTCGGTGGGGGGCAGGCGGTGTCAAGTAAATTGTCAATCCCATACGAAGGTCACTATATAACCTGTCACCTAAACTCCGACTGCTCTCACATCACAAACTCCATGACTGTCACCTGACTAATTTATAAAAAACACTTTCACAAATGATATTCACAAAGTATTTATTTCGTTGTTGCTTCACTCCGATAAAGCAAATGAATATGTAGCCTGGAAACCACCATTCCAGCAACATGTGATGACCATCAGAGATTAGAGATGGCGAAACAAACAACATGTTTTTAAAACCAAGCCGGTCTAATGCCAGAGGAAAGAGGAGCGCAACACGCAGAGGACGCCGACAAACACGTCAACTATCGGATTGAGGAGGAGCCTGATGGACGAATGGAAGATGAAGCAATAAACACAGAGAGTAATTGACAGAAGTTGAAATGTTGAACAGAAACTCTGCTTCTTACTCGACTGGTTCTGAAAATACAGAATAACAGCAACAGGAAACTTTCAAATCTACATCTGCCTCTTAAGCATCAAACATCCAGAACTGAACTTGTGATGCTGTGACATTCAACTTCCACCTTACAGGGTAAACAAGTCGGAGCGCTTATTATTCAGCAGCTGGTTAATAAACCTTATTTCCTCTTTGTCTCTGCAGTGGTTTAAAACAGTCGCTGTCCCCAGGTGATGTCACAAACCTGCACCACTTTCTACTCAACGGGCCGGTGCACTTTCAAATCAAGGACAGTTTTGTCTATTAGCAGCAAAACAGAAACCACCAGTCGAGGTCGAAGTGGCAGCGCTCTGGCAATAAAAGTTTCCCTTTTTGAAGAGTCCTTCAGTTTTATATTCAACAACCCATTATCTTAAAAAATGTTCCCACACATTATTTCCATCACTGCAGACGAACGATCAGCAGCTAAAGCTCGAAATGTGAGAAGATCACTTTAAATTATTGTGTTTTTTAGAGAAAAGATTGCAGAGAAATCTGTATTAAGACCAGTAGCTTGTGATCCAGTGTGATCTGACTTCAGAGAAGTGAACAGACGAAGACTATAAAGGTGAAAACCTGCAACAAGAGGAAATACTTCTCATTTCCCTGAAATGGGGACGTACGACAGAAATCAAATGAGTCAGTTGCTCTTTTTCAGAACTTATCCTGCCACTAATATGAGACCATGTGAGAATACAGCAGGTAAATGTTCAGAAAATTCAGAGTGGACGAGTTGATGAGGTTTCTAACACGTGACGGACGTGAAACTGGAAGAATCCAAATATCTCAGGATGAAGAAGAGGAGCCGTACACGTAGAAGACGAAGACATCAACCTGGAAAGACGAGGAGATTCCAGAGCTTTTAAATGACTCATTTTATTGCCGAACAATTGGAAACAATGAAGTTAAACAGTGATTCTCAATTGTCTTTTAAACAACCTCGACACAAACGTTTGAAGGAGATGAAGATGAAGATGAAGAGGCTGTCGAGCCTTCGTCTCAGTTTTATTTCATGTCTCGTCATCTCCTTCATCCTGGACACTCAGCGTGACAGCAGGTTTCCATGAAGCCCGTCGTGAACTCGATGAACTCTGATCGGAGTGGACGAGTTTCACTTTGAATAAACGAGGTAAAGAAACTCACATCTTTCAGTTATTTGCACAAACGAAGACGCTTCTTCTCTTTTACGGAGGAGAAATGAGGGAAATCAACGTTTTAATGAGCAGCCTCCGAACTGTCAGAGCGGCAGAACAGCCCATAAAAAAGCACTTAAGCATTTATTTACCACTTCATGAAAATCAAACTTCCGTGCATGCTCCCAGATCGTTTCTCTAAAAATAGCAGCAGAGTCGTCGGAGGACTTGGATCCTCTGAGGAAGCGGTGGCGCTGCGGGAATAGAAAGTGCAGCGAGTCCACATGAGGCCGAATGCTTCCTCCTGAAAAAAGCAGCATCAGCTGTGATTATTGTGACTTTTGTTTGATAATCATTTATTGCTGTGTTTAGGTTGTTTGTAGTAAACTTTATTATCCAGCGGAGGCGAGCATCTCTCCGTCCAACAACGCGGACCGAAAATAAAGATGGACGACGCCTCTCCACCTCCTCCCATTAAAGCCCCGCACAATAAGCTGGAGGATAAAGAAAAGGCACAGACGTGTTTATATTCCTCAAAGAGAGGAATCCAATGTGGGAAGTGTTTCCAAATCAAGCAGGTTTATCTTGGACTAAAAGTCATAGAGTGAAAAACTACAAACGTTGCTGCAGCGACGGACAGTCTGAGGAGAGTGATGTTCCCTGAGCATGAAAACATTTGACCTTAATAACTCGTTCAAATCATCCAGAGTCCGGTGATGTTTTCTACTAAAACACAACCACGACGTTCTTAAAACACAACGTTTCTCTCTGCAGCTTTTAAAGAATCTTCTTGTCACGAGAAACCAAATAAATGTCAACAATGAAAAACTCCCCGCTGACCTCACCGTGACCCATGAGCAGAAATCATCAGTTCATCAGCCACATCACATTTCACCGCCTATTGAACCAACTACGCAGACGCTGACTTCTCCTCTGAGTGCAGCTGTGGATGCTGCCAGCCCTGCGAATGCTTGGGGTCTGGCAACCTGCCCCTGCGTCTACTGAATCATGCGAAGCACTGCAGTCCACTCAGTCTGTCAAAGACACTCTGAATCCTCTCAATTAGCAGAGCGGCAGAGTGTAGCCAACACACCGAGGGAACCTGCCAATGCCATTTATTTTTAATACCAGTTTATTAATGTTGTCTCCTGTTGTCGGAGGGGAACCAAACACAAGCTGAAGAGTTTAACAGCTATTAACACAGAGCTGTAGACCATTTACACCAGTTTATTTATTGTATGGAAACCACTGGAGGGGGGGGGGTGTATATGATATATATCAATTAGTCGAGTTGGACATCGCCTCTGTGATGTGTATGCAAATAGAAGATGGTGCAGGATAATGAAAAGCAGACGGTGCCCGGTGATGCCGATCAGAGGCCAGTGAGGACGTCCTCTCCCCGGTGGAGGACTTCACGTGAAGAGTCCTCTGACTCACTGTCAAATCAGACGCACACTCAGTGTCAACAGGTGTAAGTTTGTGTCTCTACATTTGGAAACCATCACATGTACAAGCGAGCTGAAAACCGGCCAATCACACGTCTGCAGAGACTCTCATGAAGTGAGTGAGTGTTTAACAGCTTCTGTTCGGGTTAACACACTGACCCTGAACCTTTGGTACGACCGGTGGGAGCACCGCCCTCACAGCGGCAGGCACACTGAGCTTCAGTCGTCATGGTTACAATAAAAAACATGCAGTTAAGCTTTTGGTGAAGATTCGGCATAAAAAAAACGACTTTTATTTCCTGGTTTTCTGGCTGAAAACAAGTCACGTGGTTCACTTTGCCATCAGCATAGTTCAGTAGGTCTTTAATGGCGCCATCAGGAAGCAAACGGAGAACACGCTTCATCTAACCGCCGCGTCCTGGTGTTGAAGGACACGAGGATGAAAACTAGTGGCTGCGGCAGAGAATCTAAACTCATCCGTCTCCATTCTCCTCAGTTCGTCCGAACCAAACGTGCTTTCTAATTATAGCCTGGGCGTCTCTTCAGGACGCCATATTGAGCGTCTATGATTTGTTTCAGTCCAAATCTTTTTCTGCAGCCTGGCTGTGCAGCATCACACACGAGTGAACATGAGAAATCTCAATATTACACTTGATTTTTTCCTTTTTGTTGATATCTGATGTCTTCATGTTGCGTGGCGGCTCTTCACTGAGGGCCTGACAGCTTCCTGCTCTGATCAGACCACGTGGCAGCCATTTTGAGCAGAAGTGCACATGTAAGATAAGCTGCAACAAAGTGCACATCACAAACCACCAACCAAAATGGACCCGGAGACGGAGACGACGACGACACAGGGCGGATGTGTTCGTCTTTTCAAAGGGACTCGCCTCAAACTGTAGTGACAGCCGGCTCCATCTTCCACTCCATCACAAGCTCCTGCCAATAATACACACACGCACACACACACACACACACACACACACACACACACACACACACACACACATGCTGCTTCATGTGCCGTGTTCTTTCCCAGGAATCGTGATCTCGTCTCTGCATCTTTTCTCACAGACTCTACGGAATTTATACGAGGAGACCCGCCCGTGGGAATGCTGGGTGTTCTGTGACGTTGCTGACACAACATGGTGGTGCGGGGGTGTGAAGGAAACACCATCTAAATTCTTGTTCAAGTTCGACTTTGCAATAACCTGCTGTACCTGTGACTCAGTTGTCAACCAGCCCCCCTCTTGTCCGGCACCATCTTGTTTTTTTGAAACCAGTAACCACATATGGAGAAGCAACTGGTTTTAACATGGAGTCAAAAACGAATTAACACGAGTCCATTAGCATGAAGCACTGAGTCACCACCACTGTTTGTCATGTGTCCGTCTGTGGACAACTGAAGCCTGTGTTCTCAGCTGTGTTTGCGTGTTGTCAACAACATACATGTGTTCTCAGAGGGATTCGAACGTTTTCCCTCTTCTGTCGTGTGTCACACACACAAAGAGAACAATAGAAAATCCAGAACAGGTTCTCGGTGCCACTGAAGGGAACAGGAACTGTTGTAGAGTTCAACGACACACGGAGACGTAAACTACTTCCATATCACCCCCCCCTAAAAATATGTTCATAATCACATGGACACTGTTGTTTCATGTGTGAAAAGTTTGACTCAATCATTAAATACGTGGGCAGAGATTTTCTTTGTCTCCAGTGGAGTAATTTATGCTTCAGGTCCACAAATATACATGTTCATATATGAGCTATATATGATACTTATATATATATGAACATTATGAGGAGATGGAGGAGACGGAGGCTCCATTTTGCTGCTCAAACCACCGGGGGATCGTATTTCTTCCCTTTGTCTTTCAGCTCTATCTCTGGTGTCAATCAATAGCACTGCAGCTCTGAGCCCACCACACACCAGGAGCAGCTCTGCCATCCCAGCGTCCTGCACCTTCCTCCTGTCCATCTGTCTGCAAAGATCCCAGAGGCCTCGGAGCCGGACGTGGTCCGACATCAATCGATATCTCCTCAGGGCCGCTGAGCGGAGCCAAGTGACACTTCTGAGAAACCTCTGGGAATGGAACGACAAACTCTGATGGGGAATTGGATTTGGTGGTTTTGCATGTTTCACCTCATTAACTGCAAAATGTGCCCATATTTCACGAGATTGACTCATCGGGTTTAGTTGTTGGCTTCTTACATGACTGAACTTTTCTAATTCAGGACGGAAAACAAGATCGTTTCTCCTTTTCCTCTTTTTAAAGACAGAGCAGGAGGACGACTGCTGAACGAGGAGTCTGATTTAAGCACAAAGGAAAAACCACGGATTCAGATGGGGGGGGGGGGCCAATATACTATAAAGCCAATATAGTTTGTACTTAAAGAAATGTACATGAGGTTTAATATTTCACAGTTTATCTTTTTCGCAGATACTGATATAACTGTTAAAGATTAGTCAGGCGCTAATTGAGACACCTTCGGACGCCACGGACACCACCAATGCAGCGTTACTCGTTTGCTTCCTCGACTTTAATGTGTCTTGTGTGAAGAATCGTTTTCAGCAGCTGAAACCACCACGAGACTGATATAGTCATGAAACTCTGCTAGTTTCAGAGGTGTCACTGAAATGTGGCTGCGTCATTCTCACAACTGAAGAAAAGCTTCCTGTTTTAAATGCAACACGGCGACAGTTTCCTCTGTGAAGGTCCTACTTCTAATTCTACTTCCATTTTATTCATTTCATGATATAAACACAAGTTGAACCACCTCTGATATGTCGCACAGCCAAAGTTTTGCAGGACTCCCAATGTGACTCAGTCAGACCTGAGGACGTCTGTTATAAAAGCCCCCCCCCCCCTCCTGCCTCCAAGCCACCAGACAGAGGTCGTAACTCTCCACTGCTTTCTGGGGACTTTTCTGCAATGTTTATGATCGACTTTAACAGCTTGATCTGAGCGCACAGGAAAACATAAAGCACCTTCCCAGGAATCGCCTTTAATATCTTCACATAAATCTGACGCATGAAGGGAGAGAAAGAGACGAACGTTTAAAGGAGGCAGCGAGTTGAGGTTCTGCTGCTGCCCACACACACCAGACGTCCAACACACACACACACACACTTTGCGCTCTGCAAGATCAAGTCCTCAAACAGCAGCTCACAAAGCGGCGGGTGGCGTCACGGTGGGTTCACACTTGGTCGGACCTCAGCAGCGTCTCTGCGGCCAGGTTCCAACATGTGGAGCAAAGTTGTCATCGATAAAAGTGTTTCCTCTGTCAATTAATGTCACAATTTCGAAACAAGCCGAACATGAGTCACGTGACTCCTGCCCACTTTCCATCAGAGCTCAAACCACAGAGAGGAAACTGTGGTCGGCACCTGAAACAGAAGATCTAACAACACAACTGGATCCATTTCCCCAACAAACCAGAAACCAGAGCTGCAGACTCCAGACACTCAGCCATGTTTTCATCCACTGGTCTGTCTGACCCCTGCCACCAGCGAGTCTGCAGCTCACGGCCAGACGCCGCTGGATCTAAAATGGACGTGGCGGGCGTCCGCTGTCCCCAGCCACAACAGTGAGACAGTGAGAGTGTGAGGAGCGAGGCAGCCGTGCAGCCAGCGGTGCTGGGTGGCAGGCCAGATGAGGAGACGGGACAAAGTCGTCTCTGAACTCCAGCTAACCCTTAAAAAGAGCCGGGGGGGGGAGAGCCAAGACAAACACATTAGTCTGCACCACGCAGACAGACTCACTGAGGACGTGGGGGCAAGTCTGGACGGACTGAGGGGAGCAATTTGTCTCTCCGTTATCAACTGTGAGATTTACAGTTATTTAACAGGAACAACGCAGATAAAAAGATAAAATACTAATGAGTTTGTCTCCATCCATTCATTATTATCCATGATATTTTAAAATTAAATAAATGTTAAAATATATGATACACAATCAAATATTCTAACCACATTGATTCTTATATCGATATACATGCAAACACATGTACAAACATATGTGTGTATACATGCACATATGTATACACATAAATACACATATATTCACATAAATATATGTGTACACACGTATCACACACTTAAATTAAAATATTTTAAGCTAGTTTTACTTATATTCTAAATAAACTGATGAATTATTCCTTTTATTAATGAAAATAAAACAAATATTAAAATGATTCCTGACCTCGGGTAGAGTCAGATACTGAATGAATAAAGGTGAACGTTTCTCCGCACCGACGTTTACAGTGATACAGTGAAATCAGGTCCTTACTGTTACATGAACAACACACGTCCACCTCCTCGCTGTCGACTTCCTCCCTCACACACACACCCAGTGTTTCAGACAGGCCCTTGATCACGTCTCGCACTTGAGGGAGAAATAAAAATCCAGCGAGAGATATTCTTGTAATTCTCTCCCTGTCTTCAGTTTTCTGTTGGTTGATGGGAGCTGACAGAACTGGGACTGCAACACAGACACGAGGAGGCCGAGCACCTACGAGTCTAAACTCCGTTGTACCATCTCATTATTTTCACACCGCGTCTCTGGGCTGTTTAAGATTCACGTAGTGACGAGCGCCAACTTCTACAGAGGGGAGTGAAGCGAGGGGAGGTTGATGAAGGCTGTGCAGCTCCAACACGTGCTCACTGCTGAGGAAATGGGTTTTCTATATGTGTCTATGTTCTCGTTCTTCTTTATTGAGCTGCCACTAGAAAGGATCCCGTGAGTTCTGAAAGGAAAACAGTGACTCAACCTGTCAGCTGCTTATTATTCTCTAAGTTCTCCAATCGTGCAGCTGCTTTTTTACTTTTTAATGCATCTCATACAATCATCTATCTACTGCAGCGACTAATTCAACAAATCTGTGCAGATGTGGTTTATCAGCTTCACACCGGTCGTTTGTGTTGTCCAGGGCCCGAGGAGGTGTTCGATATGTTATTGAGGACACCACACATTCCATTCAGGACATCCCAGCAGTTAATGATCAGACAAAATCACAAACGACTCCACAGAAGTCGAGACTTGTGAAATCTTTCAACGGGAAAGCTGCGTACTTTCTCTTTCCTGCTCCGTGCCTGCTGTGCACGTTCAGGTGGTGAACATCGATGTGTTTCATCAAAGAATCGTATCATTGCTCAGTTTACAGCAACAAAAAAAACCTACCTTCTGTGAAAAGCTCATCAGAATATTTCATAATCTGTTCCTCTTTACATGGTTTGATTATTACTATCTCACTCACATCCGAATGCTTCGACTGCGTCTCCTCCACAGATAAGAAGACAGGTGAGAGAAATCACGTCTGATCAGCTCTTTATCTTCAGGACGTCACGAGGACTCGCTGAGGGAGTGGATTTGGGATTCAGCAGAGTTCATCCCCGCCGGCCACATATCAGATAATGTTGTCGCTTTCGGTTGGAGCTGTAATTTCCTGGAGGACGAGGCGCAATGTGACAGATGGCGCTCATGGTGAAAGAGCTGCCGAGGACGAGGACACGTTGTACCGCCGTCAAACCTCCGGCAGGGACACGAGGAAGAGCCGAACGCCACATCCACTAATATTTCATCACTGTAGCAACACTGAGTCTGAGACACGTCAAACCCCGGGTCAGACACTCGGGTTTAGTATCTGTAAACTCGTGTTAGCGTTTACGTCGAGGTCATCAGCTCCTGCTTCGACATCCTTTTAGCAGATAAAATCTGCTTTTTTCTTTAAACTGTTAAAAATATACGCTCTCTGCTCCACGTCGGCCCCAAAGCGTCAAACGTATCTCCAGCTTCTGTTGATGCTTAAACACAAAGTGACTTAACAACTGCATTTATCTATATTTGGCCAATAGGGGGCAGAAAAACAGAAAAACCTGTTGACAGATCCAGCCGCAGAGTTACCAGCTGATTTGTTAGCAAAGACTTGCTGTTCTCACTTTGGACAAACACAGAGCAACAGGATCATCCATTAGATCTGCTTGTGCTCTCCAGTCTAATATTCACAGTTGTTTTAATCACTAGACGACCACATGTTTTCAGCAGCGAGCTCGTTTCCCGGAAGAGGCAACACAGAGACACAAAGAGGCAAACGTCCACGGTTACATTCACACCTGCAGGCAAATTAGAGTCTGCAATTAACCTGATGCACTGGACCGGGAGGGAGCCGGAGCACCGAGAGAAAACCCACAAAACACTGGAGAAGGTTTAGAACGCACACAGCGCCGTTATTACAGAAACTCAGTTAATGCAGGATTCTGCTGAATATGAATCGTGAGCAGAATCTGGTTTGTGGATCATCACCCTGATACGATGGACGTGGATTGAATTTCCTTGCAGCACAGACAAAGCTGTCATGACTCTTTGTGTTAATGGCAGTCAGTTGTAGTCAGATGCAGAAAATGATGGAGACGTTATATTACACATTTAAATAAAATGTCAGACCTCAGTAACTCATTATAACTCAAACTAAACGTCAGGAACAAGCTGAGGACCATGTTGCTTTAAACCCTCAGTGTTCTGTCACAAACCAAAATAAACTTTTAGAAAAATTCACCGTGTCATGCTTCCGTTGACAGGAAATCTAAACATCCAACTTCCTGGTTTTCATCGACCCGGCGCGGCAGTGACGAGCGGCTACCATCCACCGGCACTTTGCTCTGAAAGTCTTCAACTTTAAAGTGTGAAACTGTGAAAAATGTTTTTAAGAGAATGAAACACTTCACGTCCTCTCAGCGCTGCCAGCTGCTCTGAAACAACTGGCTGCTGACAGGGGGCAACTTTCCATGAAAATCACTTCCCCATTTCTCACCCAAACAGCTTCAATACAGACCAGAGCCGTCTGCAGCAGCAGCTGTGCTCCTGCTGCAGCTTAGAACGAACCAATGAGAATCAACGAGCACGACGCTGAATGAGCAGAAGAAAACACAAACACGTGTAAACAACCCAACAGTGAGTTGAACCAGAGGACGTTTCACTTCTATTTGGTCTTTAATACTGAAACTGTGTTTTAGTACTTTACACTTTGTGTTTTCAACAACCGACACAATCTTCAGACCCAAGTCAACAACTTTTCAAAATAAAAGCTCTGTGATTCAGCTTGACGTGAAGCGTGGCCGCAGTAAAACTGGGTCAGGATCAGGCGCTGGCTCTGGATCAGCCCTTGAACTGCCTCGGTGGAGAAGGGACTCTTGAAGCATCAGGTACCAACCGCGTAAAAACTGAAATCTGATTGGCACCGCACTTAGGTACCAAACCCCGGGGCCCCACATGCTGGAAGTCACAGTGATGGGGAAAACGTGCACCTTAGATGAAGGTGTAGATTCAGAGCCTATAGCACAGGTGGATGATGGAGGGAGCAAAGAGAGAAGAGAGGGAGGTGTGGGAGCAGAGTCCGACTTGGACCGGCATCACTGCAGTTGATGGAAGTCGCTAACGCAGAGTTCCCGCTGCACGGAGTTCCACACATTAAAACTAGAGACACTGTAGTAGCAGCAGTGGTGAGTCAACCTGCAGCTGCACCCACTCCCCACCCTCTACACACACACACACACACACACACACACACACACACACACACACACACACACACACACACACACAGTGCTGTGCGTGCCTGAAAAAGCATCTGCTGCCTCCCATTGTCCCGCTTCATCTCCTCTGCCGTTAGCCTCCGTCTGCACCGCACGCACCCTGATGGTTTAATTAAGACGCTGCACCGTGTGATCGAGATCCTGTTGATCACATGACTCACTGGATCCCAGACAAAGACTGGGTTTTTCAGGCTTTGACATCTTAGCAGGGACACGCACACACACACACACACATACACGCACACACACACACACACGCACACACACACACACACACACACACACACACACACACACACACACACACACACACACACACACACACACACACACACGCGCACACACACACACACACACACACACACACACACACACACACACACACACACACACACAGAGGGGATGCTCCTCCATGGTGATGATACCTCGCTCGCCCTCTCTCTACTTGTGTTTGTCTCATACTAATAAACTACCTCTTCTTCTGTTGGACTAAAGTATGTGGACATCTTTGTTAAGGCCTCAATAACTCTTTGTCCACATATTTGTGTGTGTGTGTCTGATTCAATAAAGACACAGGAAAGAGTTGTGTTTGCAGGAGAGAGAAACACACACACACACACACACACACACACACACACACACACCCTCACACACACACACTCACACCTGGAGAAGCCGACAGTGGTGCTGTTGGATGAGTCACTCCTCATCAGGCCGCTCTTCGTCTCGAGGATGAATGGACGCGCTCAGGTCTGGATGTATGCGAGCCAATCAGCAGCCAGACAGACGGGACACATTACTACAGTCCCAGCGTCACCAGAAGGACACACAAACTCACAGTTCATCCCAGTTCTAGAGCTGAGTGACCTGTGATTTGGGTTTTTTGTAGAAGATGTTTGTGTGAAGACGCAGAAGCATGACACACATCCCCAGGCAGGGTCACATGGCAGTGCACGAGCCAATCAGGGTGCACCATGAGCCCCAACTGGAGTATGACACGCAGCACAAACTTTACCAGAGAGCTCAACGCACCGCACATTAAGAAAACATCCTCGACAACACATGTGCTGCAAACACACACAACGCAACCAAACACAGACGTCAAGTGTTTCCAGGGGGAAACGAGCTGAGCTAAAGTAGCACGGTCCAGTTCGTCACTGTTTGCGTCCCCTGGAAACACCTCCACCCACACCACCTGTGTGTTTGTGTGTTTGTGTTGTGTTGAGCTCTCCGGGCCACCGTTCATCAGTGAACCCCTCACAGACACTGCTCACCGAGCGCAGCAGATAAACTACGAACATGAAACCCAATTGTAGAATAGATTATGAGAGGGTTAAAATAAATACTGCAGTACAACTGGTAGTTAAAGTACTGAGTGGTAATCATGTACTGTGATATAAGTACATGATTTATATATCATTATAGCAAAATACTGGGAGATAACCAACATTGGTTTGATACCACATCATGGGAAGAAAACTCCATAACAGGTGAATCAAAGCAGTTGATATGAAGATTTTTAATCATTCAAAAAAATAGTTCACTGTAATTTTACAATAAATCCTAATATTTGAACACATCTGAAATGAATCCACACAACTGAGTGTTAAATAAGGACTTCAGCAATAAATAAATAAATGTTCTGAGTGACTCATTTCCTTTACATCGACTAATAGATTCACCAACAGTCAACAATCGATCGATCAAAAACCTGATAAACAGCGTCACTATGATCCACTGATACTGACAGAGCGTCATTCACACACACACACACACACACACACACACACACACACACACACACACACACACACACACACACACACAAGCTCATTTTATCTCTGCAATCCTTTCTTTACTCCTTGAATATACAAATAAACCGATTATTAAAACCCCATCCTCCTCTTCTTCCTCCTCTTCTTCCTCCTCCTCCTCCTCCTCCTCCTCTCCATCCTCTCCATCCCATTGACAGGCAAGGTGGCATCTCTCCCATCCACACCCTACACCCAGTGCGCATGCGTGCCGCGGCAAACAAAGGACCATGCAATCAACCGACGGATGATGGCGAATAAAGTTTGACTCGCTGCAGAAATCACACTCAATGTGTGTGTGTGTGTGTGTGTGTGTGTGTGTGTGTAGAGAGGGATGGAGGGAGGTGCAGATACATCCCCATTCCTCCATCACTCCTTCCTCATCCCACACGCGCTCTCCCCAATCCCCCCCCCCCATCCTGCTATAATAAAAGTGCATGGATGTGGAATCGTCCGTTCATCGTGAAATAACCTGGTTACAGACGCTGCGGGTGCAGCTCAGCTCCACACAGACAAAGAGGTGGAGCTGAGCTGCTTTTTCCTCAAACTGGTCAAACTGAGTGGAAATTAAAACCAGCTCCATCTGCGCGTCACACCTGAGGAGAACCAATCACTCACCAATAATCAATAATAAGAGCGCGCGAGGAGACTGTCCATCTTTATCCATAAAAGTGAAAATGAGGAGAATGAGTGAGGCGCGTGCCACCCTCCCCCAAACCCCCCAACACACGCACACACACACTGTACACACCCCTTTTCAAAGCTCGTTCACATTCTTCTCCTCCTGGATTAAAAACATGGAGGAAACAAGAAGAATTGTGGAATTCATCAATTCTCAGTTATTGTCCCATCCAGTGAGAGGATGGTCCGCGCGCCGCTGATCCGCGCACGGTGCGCCCTGGCTGCGCTCACGGACACATGGGAACAGACAAAAGGGACGAAAATATATAAATAACTTGCAGCAGCAGCGTCTTTGGGGGGAAAGGAGGAGAAAGGAGGAGAAAGGAGGAGAGTTGGCCGAAGCGGCGGCTCTTACCTCGGACTCTGAGCTGCACGCGCTCCCTCTGCTTCCTCCAGGTAGCGGATGCTGGGGTTTTATTTTGCGGCTTCTCCTGCGCGCCTGGCGGCTCGTTCCTGCTGCACGACGGCTCGGCTCAGCGATCCTCCGCCTGCGCGTACGTGCACCCGCATGCAGTGTGTGCACGCACACAGAGAAAAGACGCACGATCCAAATGTTGTGAGGAGAAGAAACAATGAAAGTGGTTCAGTTTATTCTGAGACGCTCGAGCGAGGTTTCCGTCTGTGTGAGGATTTAACTTCCGTATTTCTCTTCGACGTTTATTCTAAGATGACAAAGAAGAGTCTCCACAGAGGACCTGCGTGTCGTGCTACGATCAAACATTTTCTCACGCGCGTTTCTCTGGGCCTCCATTATCTGCCTCTGCGCGCCCCCTGCAGGCCAGTCCGAGCACTGCCTCACTGTCCCAGAGGACTTGTTGATGCACATGAAGGTTTCATGTGATCAGAAGAAGAAACTCAATACCTCCTGCATGTTAGGATAAAAAACAGCACAAATCTGTTTGTCTTTTAGAAAGTTCACTTTCTATTTGAGATGGTGATAATATGAAACTTAATTTATACATAAAAACACAGTTACAAGGAGCTTCACAAGTTACAAATGAAGGGAAACAAAAGGAAACAGCTCAAAGCTATTTGAAGAGCAATCAGCATTAGAGCACAAAAACAGAAAAGAATAAAAACAAGATAAAATTTGATCTTCGCAATGTGGCACTTCATTCATATAGTACATGTATATATATATATATATATATATATATATATATATATATGTATGTACGTATGTTTGCATCATTCTTCATCTTCTGCCTCTCAATTATCCAAAGATAAAAAATATTCTATCATAATAAAGAAAATCCTCACATTTATGAATCTGGAACCAGAGGACATTTCACTGAGACAGATTCTTCATGTTATCAGTTGGTTATAACGATGGGGACAGAGAGAAGCCCTGAAGCTGAAGGACGTCTCACTGCTTCTTCACTGCTGCTGACGGACAACACAACTCGACAAGCTCCATTTGAATGACTGGAACCGTCTCTGCTCACAGGACATCGAACTAAAGGCTGACTCCTCTGATGGGTTCATGTTTTCATCTGCAGTTTGCAAAGTCTCCTGCCACCCGGATCCGTCCAATCCCGAGGCAGCAATCTCTTCAAACAAGCCAATCACAGGACGAGCGAGCACAAAACCACTTGAAGGCTCAAACTACTGATTCAAGATACAGAACTCACACAGACGTGAATTCGGTTTCTGTGGATGTTTTGTTGTTTTTCCCATGTGAACGTTGGGGGCCTCCTGGTTTTAAATGATGTATTACTTAAACTTCAACACCAGGTGGCAGCGTTTGCACAGACCTGAGATTTATGGACGACGTCACCAAATAATTTAACTGAACCAATGAACAGCTGAGTAGAAGAAGAGGTTCCCGCAGCAACACTTTGACAAACTTTATCCAACCAGGAGCGAGAGATTTGATCTGAAAACTCTACATTTAATAAGTTGAATACAAAGAAACCTTGTTGCCTCTGAAATGAGGGAACTGAACATGATGGTGAATGACGTATATGTGTCAATATAATGAGACTGAGGTCAGAATACTCCACAAGTCGTAATCTGATGATTCATTATTCTGAGTATCTAATTACATTTCAGTTTCTTAATCAGATTATTGTCCTAATCTGGTAAATATCTGAATATTGAAGTTCATATAATCAAGTCATTTAAAATATGAGTATAAATGAAGTCAACATTTTATCTAGATGATGGCACGGGTTGTATTCAAAGGAAATTGACAAACTAACATTCAGATATTCATAACTGGGATTATTCCTTTAATGAATCATTATATCTGTGGGGGGGTGGAGGGTCCTGGGGGGAAAACCAGCTGATTGCAGCCCGCTCTCCTCCTGCAGGGAGTATGAGGGGATTAGGTCCTGAGCGACCCGGCTGTACCTGACCTCTGCTCCGAGCTGCTGGTAAACCCTGAGTGTTCTGAGATGATCCCACTGCCTCTGAACTAAATCTGACCCACAGGCTCCTCCAGATCCTGCAGATCCTCCAGATACTCAGATCCTTCAGATCCTTCAGATCCTGCAGATCCTGCAGATCCTGCAGATCCTTCAGATCCTGCAGATCCTGCAGATCCTGCAGATCCTGCAGATCCTGCAGATCCTTCAGATCCTTCAGATCCTGCAGATCCTTCTCAGTGTAACAACAACAACAACAACAACAACAGCAACTACAAGTGCCTCACATTGTTACAAACACAATTTCCCCCTTGGTTCAATAAAGTATTTCTGATTCTGATTAGAAGCCAGATTCAGTCAGATGATCCAACGCTTCACACGACTCTGCAGAAAACAAGGAGCAGCAAACATCACCGGAGTAAAACGTAACGGGGGATAAATGCAACACACCGTGGTGCTGGTCAGAAACAGTCTGACGCAGCTCCGGGACTTAGTCGTGTTAGTCAGATGCATCATGGGAACAGCAGCAGACAGTGTTTACAGGCTTTGAACCTTGTGAGTCTTGAGGAAGCCTCGTCTGGTTTTCTTAACGTGATCCCAGGAGCAGAGGAAGTTGATCTTTGTAGTTGTGGTGAACATGCTGAAACACGCAGAGGTTCCCAACAGCCCCTCGTCACTCACGCAGATCGGCCTTCCACTCAAACTCAACACCTGCACGTCACCCCCGGGGAAAAGGGGGAGAGTGGAAGTGTCGCTAACGTTTGTCAGGGGGAAATCAGCGCATCCAGTTTGACCCTGACTGAATCCTCAGGACCGTGTTACTTAACCTCTGACGGCGGCCGGGAATTAGAGGTCAAGGGTCACTGAGGTGACATTGTCCAGACAGGTGGAGAATCCTCAGAGAGGAGTTAGGTGAGGTAGGATCAGTGAGGGCAACTAATGCTGGCGTCTCTTATCGACTTTACACACAGTTTCCCTTCACACAGATCTGATGACGATTTTCAGGCCAAAACCTTTATTCATGTAAAAGTCTACATCTATCGACCAAGTCCACAAACTGTCTGAGTCTGAACGTTCATCTCCTCAGCTTCACGCTCGTCACTGCCCAGTGACGCTCAGTTCATTTGACATGTTCAATATCAATAAACGTGGAATAACAGCGGCTGAGTCCACTGAGCTTTGAATGAACAGGTGAACAGCTCGGTGCAAACAGACAGAAACGACACTGCACCAGGTCAGAAGAGGATGTCACGGACACAAGACACGTGCACAGCAGAGCTAAACAACAACAACAACAACAACAACAACAACAACAACAACAACAATAATAATAATCATAATAATAATAATAACTCTGTTTACAAAGCTTTAACAACACAGCAAAGTAGGGTTAAAAAAGTAAATAAAAACATGAGCACATAAAAGCTGTAACATGAAGAACAAGTACACGTTTCTTCAGCAGGTATAAAAGTTTAAATATGAATAATAAGTAAAAGAATAAAGCTAAACGTGGCACAGACGTGATGATACCACACGCAACTGACTGAAATGGCACAAGTTGAGTAAACAGATGAATAATGAAGTCGTTGGAGCAGATGGTGAAATGTTCCTGTACCTGCACCTCCTCCCTGGGATTCAGCCTGGTGTCAGCAGGAGGAGTCAGAGGCACAGGAGCAGGAGCAGGAGCAGGAGAAGGAGGAGCTTCAGGATCATTGTCCACCAAGGACTCACTCTCTGAACCAGACTCTCACAAGTTTCCCCGGCCTGTCCTCGGCCCGCACGTTTGGCTGCGGAGCGACACGAACCCACCACCGAACCGGACGGAGCCGTGGAGCGTCGTGACGCACGGAGGCGCGCACAGCGGGAACCCAGAGTTGGACTTGTGTGTGCGGGAGTGCGCGCTGCAGCTGTGACCCATGAAACAAAGAGTAAATGTTCCACTGAGTCCGCGCACGTCAGGGACTGAAGCCCCCGGAGCCGCTTCCCTTTACTCTGCTTGGAATCGCACCATCAACCCATGAGTGGGGTCGAGCTGACGCGCGGTCTCCTCTCAGTAAAACCCCGGGGATTAAAATAACCATGGATAACTTCTTCAGGGAGGTAAGAAGCTTCTCTGTCCTGAGACATGTCCGAGACTCTGGACTTTGACTCTTTGACTCTTTGACTCTCTGTGACTCGTGAACGTGTTGGTTGTAGTTTGTGCATCTTGGCAGCTGCAGGAGAAATGAGACTCGACCCCCCTCTGTTCATTAGGACATGTTGCAGGGAAAGAATCAGATAAACTCTATGAGACAAAGTGAGTCACTACTGAAACATGATGAGTTCTATAGAAAGGTTCCGTCAAATACTCCAGATTATCACCTTGGACTCTTTGGAGAATACCACACACGAGCATCGTGGCCGCCTGCAGGTACATCCCAGTAACATCACCTCTGACCCAGTGGGTCTGTGCTGTTTCCGCTCCTCTTTCCTCGTTTCCTCCCAAAAAAACTTCAGTAAAGTTATAAATAGTCTGAATCAGAGCTTCTGATTGGTCAGCCAGCAGAGACACTTGTTGAATGGACAGTTTTATTTCCTTCCAGGACTCAGAATCAAACTCCAATGACTGGAGTCTCATATTTATACACACATGCATCATATGTAGAGAATTACACAGTTATAATCAGAATCCAGAGCCACAGCATTTGTTGCATCTGTTCATTTACAATAACCGTTTCCAGAAAGCTTCTCCAACTCTAACTGAGAACATCTTTCAGTGAATGTTTCTCCACTTTGTATTCGTCTTTAGCTTCCACTTTTTAGATCATTTTTTAATTGATATCTTCGTCAAACATCCCGTCATCGCGATTAATCGATAAGGACAGAAAGTTTGATAATTATCGACCAAATGATTAATCGATCAAATCGATCAATCAGCAGAGTCTTAACTGTTTCTACAGGCGTCTGTCTGCTTCTCCCCCGCTCACCTGGACGCTCCAGGTTTCTGGAAACGCTCCTGCTGCGTTATGTGCTAAAGACAAACTCTGGAGAAAGTCCGGACCCGGTTGTGCAGACATCCATCATGTCTGGAAACAACTCAACGGTGCTCTGAGACCTGCACTCCGCACATTTCCCTGAAATTTTCCAGAGGGGCTGCGTGTGAGAACGTAAATGTCGGAGTCAGTTGCTCTGGAACTTTTCATTCCAGCTCCCGGGTAAAATGTCTGACAATGTGCAGACATTTCCTCTGGATACAGATGAGAGTTGTGGGACCAGTTTGTCGTGATGATTTCAGTTTGTGTAACAGTGAGCTCGGCAGCGGGTTTCACAGTGTGTGTTGATGAGGCACTTTCATGAGTGGTGACTCATGGTAATTCTCTTTCAGTGCGGTGGACTTACGACCCACACCTCTCTGTGATCACGTCAGCCAGGTAACGGCAGCAACACCTGAGTCACTCTGAGCGTTCGTCGTGTCCGTCATCGCTGCGGCTGATTGGCTCACGAGAGAAAAACAAACAGCTGGTTTCCCTTCAAGCGGCGGGCGCTCTGCTTCCTGGGTAAAGAGTTCTCTGCTTTCTCATTGGTGCGTTTTGAAAATCCCGAGAGGGAAGAAGGGTTAAAGGTCACCAGAGCCGCTGAGCTCGTAGGTGCCTGTGTGAGTAAAGCAAACACTCGGAGGTTCAACAGATTTCCCCTGCAGCAGAGTCGTGTCGGCACAGCTCCTCTGCAGCTCTCGCTCTGCAGAGAGAGGGAATATGTGCCAGGAGCAGGCGGGCGGCACAATGGTCTCAGATATCGTCCCGCCTGCCTCAGTATCTGCCAGCTAATCGCAGCTGAAACAAAGAGCCCAGTCTTTAAGGAAAAAGCCATTTGACAGGGAAGTAAAAGCAGCGTCCTGCCGCAGACCCTTTGAGCAGGAATGTGAAGCGGGAGGAAACTGGAGCGTTTCATATTTATACTGAAGACAGTTGAGAGGAGGGACCCACAGAGACCCTGTGTTGTTAAAGAGAATCGAACCCTCAGCCGGTTCACTCCTGTGCAGACGGACACCCACAATGCATCATGGGTACATCCTGAATCTAGAAAGGGCTTTGGACTTTGTTTGATGATTGTTGTTTTTCAGGTTTAAAGTGAAATTAAAAACTTTTGTTGGTTTAATCCTGAATTTCCGGGTCTTTGAAACTCAACGACCTGTTGATCCCAAATTTAATCATCAGCTTTAACAAAAAATCTTTAGTTTTTAGTTTAATCTCAAACTTAAGCGTAACATTAGCTCGTTGATGATTTCATTCTTGAAAAGGCTATTTTCAGAGTTGATGCTAAACTTTTTATTGTTTAATCAAATTCTTTATTTGGTATATAAACACAATTTCAGGTCTAATCCAGACTTTTTTCTAAACGTTTGAATATTCTAATTTAATCCTGTGAATTCCTGTGTAGCTTTAATAAAGTGTTTACATTTTGAAGAAAGCTGCTGTTACCACCTACAAAACCCGGGTGGAATCATTTTCATGAGTTTCATTGTTTCTGTGGAACAAGCAGAGTTGAGTTGCAGGAGTCGGGGGGGCTCAAGGAAACTGTTAAACTGTCAAACCGGGGGATGACCGGTGTGAACACTGACGCTCTGAAGAGAGAAGCCGTTACTTTCAGCACTTTGACGCCTGCAGTCGTTGTAAAGCTTCGGAGTTTAAAGAGCAGGATGAGGATGAAACCACCTCTGAAAACTTTATACTGAGCTTTTTTTAAATGGCCGACGTGTTAAATGAGGTCGGAGGTCACGTGCTTCAGCCTCACCTCCGCTGACATTTACTCTGAAGAGATGCAGCAAAGCCCCATTGTCCCAAACCGCAGAGACATCTCTAATTACTGAGCTGCAGCCAGAACGATCTAAGAGAGACTATAAACAGAACCCAGACTGCAGGGTTTCACCGCTCCGTCATTCCTTGAAGCTCGGGTGGGTTTTCCTGTCCAGGGACGACCACGAGTCGTGTGCAGGTTTTAGTCCGATGCAGAGATGATAGCGGATGTTTACGTGTCAGAGTTTCCTCCTTTATCGTGAGTTGTACGTCTGCATTAACGCTTTTCTCATCTTTTACTCTTGTTTATTTATTATGGTCGTTCCTACAAGTATCATTACACAATCATTGCATCGTGTCAACGGCAGGAGTCACAGAAGCTGATGCTGATAGTGATGTAAAGACATTTTTAAACTCTGACAACAAAGAAATGTAAGTGAGGTATTTCAGGTCTAATTCAGACCTTTTGGCTTTTAACAAATTTTTCTTTAAAATTTTCTGCTTTAATCCCAACTTGTTGGATGAATATCACTTTACTACCTACTTAAATTTTCTGCATTGTTTATGCTGTAAAATAACAAACGCTGATATGTCTGTGAAAGGCTCATTCAGACGGGTTCATCGGAACCTGGATTCATGTACGTCACCACGTTAATTCCCCACAAACATGACATGACAAACTCTTAGCAGAGCGGGAAAATCCACCTCCATATCCCAGTTAGCAGACGACCTGGTTTACGGTCGAACTCGGCCGAGACGTGTTGCATTTATGTGCGTGTGTTTTGTCGGAGAATGAACCCAAGAAGAAAAAGGTGAACCGTTACAGCAGCTGCAGCTTTGGCAGCCCGAGCTCAGAGCTGGCAGCGAGCGGCTTCCAGGTTTGAACTTCAGCTGAGATCCGCTACTTCATGGTCATCATAAAAAAGAAGACAGCTATACTTCCAAAATAAGCCTGTAAGAGTCTTTTTAAGATTCCTGCTTTTTATTCCTCTCTGCTTCGTTCCTTCTCCTCTCACGAGCTCCGGCCTCCTGCAATTCTCATTAAAGCCATAAAAAGTAAGAGGCCAGTCATCGAGGCTAATCGACTCGCCACAGCTAACGAAGGCCCTGCCCCGCTCCAGTGAGGATGTAGGAGACAAACACCTGGTCGTCACGACGAGGGGGAAACGTATTTAAAAACTGTTACTAACCCTGTACTCAGGTTGAACACTTTGAAACACAAATACAGAGAATTCCTCTAAACTGTAAAAGTGGGGCGAGAAAATAAACAAAACATCAAGAAAACACAAAAACAAGAGCAAAAGTTAAAGTTAAAGCCTCAGGAAATCAACTAAAACAAGAAGAAAACTCCAAATTGCAGACATGTTAGCTCTGGCTAACGCTGCTCTCCTGGAGATCACTTCCTCTTCCTCTTCCTACACGTCTACTTCCTCTTCTCAGCTCTAAAAGCAGAATTTACGAGTGGAGAAAAAGATGTAGACGTGATTTCTGGGAAAAGAAAATTGCTTTGCGTTCTCACCGATACCCGACCCGGCAGAATCTGTGTCAGAACATCTGTACATATGTAGGATATTTATAAAATATGGAAGAGCATGTACCGTTTTATTTACGTATGTTGTGACAAAAACAATGAAGTTATCACGTTAAACATTTTCTCTCCGTCTCCTAAAAGACTCAATATCGTTTAAAGTTTAAAGAAACGTTGTCCTCAGCTTCATTTTTAATGTCAACCACACCAGCTCCTCTGCTGTGTCACAGCCTCAGCTCCCTCCCCCGGTTCCTCCCAGGCCGAGCTGAAACCTGACGCCTGCGAGCTGCGAGGAATTTAAACAACTTGCAGATTTGTCGTTTTGTGCACTGCAGAACCCCCCCCCCCTCTCCCAGAGGACAACTGTGTTGGACGTGCAGCTGAAATTTCTATACGGTCGGGACTTGACGGAGGAATTTGAGAGGCAAATAACCGTCACGTCTCCTGTTAACGTCCACGAGTCTTTGCCTGAAGGAGAAAGAGAAGAAGAAGACGGTAGAACTACAGGACACCACCTTAACACCTCAACAAAGAATGTGAAGAAGCTCAAGCAACTTCACAAAACAACAAATCCAGTCCACAAGGTCGACTTCCGGTGTTTCCTCACTGAACAGAACCGCCGGTTGTAGCCGAGATGGTTCAGTTGTGACCACAAGTGGAATGGAAACGTGTTCATGTGAAAACGGGTCACATTGCAATTCACCATATGTAATTACTGAAAGTCTTTCTTTGTGCCTGAAGGGACACGACAGGAGCAAACACAACTTAACAGCTCTTTTCTAAAATATAATTATGTGTTGAATTAAATCAAAACTTCCCTTCGTCATGAGACTGTGACTTCGGGAAATCAAACAAAGTCTGAGGCCTGTAGTTTCAGACCAAGAGCGGAAACCCAGTTACTTTTATTTCCTCCTTTAGCTGCAGAGATGAGTGCGTTTTAAAATTCTCATTTCAATTTATCAATCTTCTAATTCCAGGAGTCTCTAACTGTGTGGAACACATTCCTCAAGACCTGATTCGTTTAGTTCACTTGCAGTTTCACCGACTCAAAACCAGACTGAAATTAAATAAAAAGCTTTTATGATTTTACAAAAAGAAGTATTAGAGTTATTGTGACTGATCTGCTGTAGTTCAAGAACAAGAGATGAAACGTTTTCTCTCTCTGTCTTTTACCTGATGATCAAAATGTCTGTAAACTCTTGTTGTGACTCTGATCAGCTGAAAATATGATGATGATGATGATGATGAAGGTGAAATATCATCACTAAATCCGTTCGCTTTCCTCTCGTCTCTTCCTCCGTCTGGAACTCTTTGTTTCTTCTTCACCTCCCGCTCCGTCTGCTCTCTCTACAAAGTCTCCTCTTCCTGCCGGATGGCTCCGAACATTCCTCTGGATCCTGACACTTCCTGACCGCTCACTCTCTCCAGCTTCCTGCACACGTTCATACGGAACAAGGAGGAGTGATTTCATCTGTCATTCACACTGGGCCATGAAATATTTATGCAGGAGCTGGACAGAGGCTTCGTCCACAGGAACACGTTTTATTTTTAAAACTCGTCCTCACTCTGAACTTCCTGAGGAGACTTATTTTGAAAACTCCAGGCTTTGTGTTTTAGTCTGGACGTAGACACGTGGTCCCGACTACCAGCGGCGAACACAACCCAGATGACGAAGCCTCGGTCCACAAACAGAAATCCCTGCTCTTGATTTCCGTCGTACCACGCCAACCCAACTCGGTGGAAGCATGTGAATGGGTCAGGAAAGATTTTCTTTTGGATCCGGATCAGGAGACGGATCCAGGATTAGTTTTCACATTTTCAGACATGTATAGGAGACGGATGAGTGCGTGCGATTACCCTGTAGAGGTCAAGTAGAGTTTGGATGTTCAGGTGTTCACCAAGGTTTAAAGTGTGAGAGGTGGTTCAGCAGCAGCTCATGACCTTCACCATCACCTGACCTCCCGGTGACCTCCCTCATTATTGTGTAATAGAGCAGAAACTCCATTAAGTTCATGTTAAAATCCGTCACTCCTCCTGTATGTGCTGCGTCCTGACGCACTGTACACGCTCTGTGCACAGCTCGGGGACCTGCAGAGGCAAAATGTCAAACATCCAGTGGAGTGGGTTTTAATCTGAGGAGCTCTCCGGACGCTAATCCCTCCGCGTCCTGCTGCGATGTGGTTCCCCACCGTCCAAATGCTCAATTAAGAGCAGGAGTGGAAAGAGCCTGTTTGATTTATCTCCACTGATCTGGGTTCATCAGACCTGCTGATACAAATACTGACATTCTGTACTCTTCATCAATTCATTCATTCATTCATTATTTCTGGTTCTGCAAAGTCTTATTAGTTAGTTTCCTCATTAGTCGCCTCAAATAAACATCAAAATAAATTACAAAAGTGAATTATAAGAGTAATTTCTAGACACTTTCATAGAAAACAATCAGAAACTGGGTTTATTGCCAAATAGGTTGACACGACCAGGGAATTTGCCGTGGTGTGTTTGTGCTAAAAAACAAGGGAAAATATAAATACCAGAGAAAAAGATTAGTGCAATATGAACGATGGATATTTACATTTATTTTTTTCTATGCGACCAATCAGTTGAAGAGTCGAGACGATTTAAGTTGAAACAACTGAAACGAACTCAGGGCCTTCGGACAACGTGTTCCTCCACTGAGGCTGAAGAACTTTCTCACCGTGTTAAAAAAACCATCTGCTCTGAAATGTGTCAGGTTCTTTGGGTCACGATCACAAAGTGATATAAAAATCAGTTCAGTGGAAAACACAACGTCTCTGGTGGAGAGAAAACTGCGTCAGTGTGGGATTCATGAGTCAGAAATCATGATTCATGTGTTCTCACGTGCTCCCATGCAGTTTGTTATGTTTATGAGACCCATACACCGACAGGCAGGTTACACCGGTCATACACAAAGCATTGTATGATACACACTGATGGAGACACACACACACACACACACACACACACACACACACACACACACACACACACCTGGTCCACGATATATAAATCCACCTGTCAAACTGCTGTAATGATTGAGTGGAAACACCTGCAGGGAGGAAGCCATCTTGTTTTAGTCCGTTCCCTGCGGGGCAGAATAAAACACCTTTAAGGGCGAACACGTGTGACGGCAGGTGTTTGCTCATACATGTTCCTTTGCTTCCGTTCCCAGTCTGCTCTGATTGTGATTGGTCAACTGCTTCCAGCGCCTGTGGGACATGTCGGCCTCTGCTCTCACTCGACCTGGCTTTGTTAGGGGGCGTGTCACTAGTTGTCATGTGACATCACGGGAAGTATCGGCCGGACTGAAAACGCACAATATGTCAAACTGTCCACGATGAACCATGTTTGAGAGAAAGAATTGAATCTTCGTCTGGATCGTCTCAGACAAACAGCTCCTGGTCGGGTCTGACAGAGAAGTGGGAGGGAGGTTATCTGATCCCAGATCTGTGTTGACAGCGGCTTCCTGGAAACCCCCGTCCACAAACACACACACACACAAACACACACACACACACACACACACACACACACACACACACACACACACACAGGATAGGCACAACCCCAAAAAACCAAACATCCCATTTCCACTCATTAGCTCTCTCTCATGCGATCCTCTGAGGCCTCCTCAGGATACTTAGTGCTTCATCAGACTAGAGCTGAAGAGTTGAGTCATTACAGATCGGCCTTGGTGCTGTACGGAGACAAAAAGGCGATCGGAGCGTCTCTCCAGATTCCTGAAGCCCATTAAGAGTTTATCGCTCTTTGAATGATCGATCCACGGTGTCTCTTTGGAATCTCACATTAATGTTCTGTTGTGTCTTCGGCTAAAGGGGTTTGGACTTCCCGAGCCAGGAAGTACCTCAGCCGGTCGTTGGATACTCGCTCCCCATCAGTCTATCCAGTCTGACAAGAAGTCGGAGGGTTGAGGGAGAACATCGTCTCTTCTGAAGAGTGTCTCAAAAAACGCCAGAACCCTGCCTCAGAACAAGTGGAGGACGGAGGGAGAGTTGGCCCAAGAATTTAGACGTCTGTCAAGAGGAAGCACTTAAATTAGAAATAAAGAAAAATGTCTGTGAAACTTGGCTGAACGTTTTCGTCGATGTGTCGACTGCATGTATTGTTTCACTGGGAATCGCTGCTTACTGGGATCTCGACAGACCGAAGAACAACGTCTTGATGTTGAACAGCAGGTCTGGTCAACAACGTCGTTATGATCATGTGAGCGGCCGTCATCTTGTTCATGTGTGAGGAATGTTGGCTGATGAACAAAGAATCAGTTTTTGTTGGTTTTGCCGAACTAAAGTCTGGATTCTTTTCGCGTGACTTGGTTTCACATGATTTTTGAACTGGAAACAAACACAGAAGCATCTTAGTCAACACTAAGGCCCATTGTAAAAATCATAATATAATCTAGTGATTTGTTTCTTCTCTTTCAACTTCAATGATGAAAAATGAGTAGATTTAAGATCCACTAATTCAAACCTTGCTTTTATTGTTTTAAACTTTCTTCATTGAATCCCTCCAAAGAAACAAAACAGTTTCTAAGCTTAGTCTCATATTCAGACATGAACTCCGGAGAATGTCTGTAGAATTGGGTCTGGACTTTCTCCGGAGTTCGTCTTTCACACATGAACAACGCAGCAGGAGATTCTCCGCTCAGAAAGTCTGGAGCCTGTTGCTCAGACATTTGCGTTCCCACATTCAGTCCCTCTGGAGAATGTCTGGAGATTACCCAGAGTTCAGTGCAGGTCTGAGAGCAGCTTTTATGTCAGAGTAAAGTTTATCAGCTGTCGAGAGTCGACTAATTTCTCCCTTTGAGCTCCGATGCTCTCGAGCGAGGTGCATTCAAAACCTCTCCTCACGCTGTCTAAAATATGGGGATTCAAAGACGCTTTTGAGACCTAATGTGTAAAACACTCCCTTTTATTTTGTTTACTCGTGCACGGCAGAGTAATTCCTATCTAATTCAATCCTCGCCCCGCCACTTAACCCAGTCCCTCGCCGGCCAAGCCACCAGAACTATTAGATGGTCTTTGCCTGTGCACAGTAAAGTGAGCAAACAGCCCCAGACAGAATAACAAGGTTATCTGTGCAGTTCACTGGGTCGAGCGGCTTCAAAGGGGTTTTTCATCCCTGGAGATCAAGGCTTGTTTCCTCAGGTCAGATCTGTCGGAGTCGTGTGGGATTCAGAAACTACAGGCAGAAGGTGAGAATGTAGGTCAGCGAGGACGAAACGAGACGAGAGGATTTGATTTGGACAGTGGCGTGCTGGAATGTGTGTGTGTGTGTGTGTGTGTCTTCAGCCTTATGTTGTGTTTGGATACAGAGGGACAGTGGGGTCGTGGATCGTCCTTCAGGCGTGTTTTAAAGTTCTCGTAGTGGCTGGACCATCACGGGTCAGAGCTCATTTTTAAAGGGGAATTCCCGACGCGCCAGGTCCCGCCCCCTGCTGCTTTAACGAGGCTCCACCCCTCGTCTGAATGTTCCCCACACTTTCGCATGGACTTCCCATGACGTGTCGATTGCATGAAATTATGCTGCATCGACACAGGTGTTCCCCCTTTTTCAGCAAAAGCTCTCGATTCAAATCTCGGCTCTGCAGTTTTGTTCTTTCAGAGCAACTGAATTCACGAACGCTCTAAATCCACTTTAGGGTAAATAGTCAAAAGAACCTTTAACAGGCTGCGGATCAGGTCCCAGAGAACTGCAGTTTGTTTCTCAGGGTGAAACCGACTCCTTTCTCCTGTAAAACAAGGCGTCTGTTGTTCGTCGCCAGGAGAAAAGCAGAGAAAGGAAGACTGTATTTATATTCTGCCCATTCGCTCGCTACGAGGCTGCGAAACCAGCGCCAGGCGACCACAGCTGGGAAACACATGGCAGCTCTGGCCTCAGCTGCCAGCCTGTAACACACACACACACACACACACACACACACACACACACACACACACAGTTGTGTCTTTTCAGACGACGTTACTTTTGACTTTTGACTCTAACTCAAACCTTCACATTAACCTAAATCTAGCCTTATCATAACCTGCCCTTACCTTAAATTTACATCATTTACCTTATGGGGACTTGCCTTTTGTCCCCATACTGAAACTGTGTAAATAGATTTACGTCCCCACAACATGAGAAATCCTGTAAACACACAAACACACACGAGCATGAACTCACAATAACACTAAACATCCTAACCGCACGTATTGAAATTGTACGTGCACACACTTCTCTTTCTCTTTGTTCCTCTCCCGCGCTTGCTATCACACAAATGTCTCCCACGTGCACTCACATTCTCTCGTGCACACTCGCGCGCAGCAGGAGAAAGTAGGTCAGGTGGGCTTTAGCGAGGGGAGTCTGGTCATTTCCCCCCTTTTATGGGCCCAAGTGTTCCTCAGTGGTGGAAACTGGTCTGAGCTCAGTTAGTTCAGCAGCGGGTCAACTCTGACCCGGAGCTGCAGATCCTGCGCTGAACTCAGAACTCCTCACGTCGTGTGAGTTTGGTTGCGGCTGCAGAGACGAGTCGCTTCTCGTCGTTGTGGCGACTAATTAGTCACAGGCCGGACATATGAGTAAATTACAAACTGCCTTTTTCTGCACATTTTGTGATGTTCTGTTCTGAGTTCTTCTTCTTCTTCATCAACTCTGCTTTCACCCTTTAATGAAAAACAAAGTCGTGCAAACAGCCCAGCGTTGATCTTGACTAACGGCTCTCGGACAGGAAAATAACGCGGCTTGGCTTCGTGAGGAGCTCGTTCTCCTGTGGTCTGGAAAGTATCTGTGCTGTTACGATGAAGAAGATAGATGCTCAAGACTCAAGAAAAAACAATAATCAATAATCTGAGGGCAGAAATCAAAGATACACTTCAACTAATGTTTGTTTCGGGACATCCTGCTGACAGTCCGTAGGTCGTGGAAGTGAAAGTGTAAATCTGGTGAAATAACACAGCAAACGGGGCTGAAACTAAAACTATGCAGTCTCATTGTTTCTAGGCCACAGAGCCCTCTGACTAGCACTGGCACACAAAACCCCTTTTTCTGTGGATGCTGCATGTTTGACTCACTGCAGAGTAGAAAACAAGAAAGCTGCTCAGCCAGCGTAACTGAGATGACAGCCTCGGTTTGTTCTGTAAATCACAAACAGCTTGAACACGCCTCCTCGTTCAGAAACAACAAGTGAAGAAGAGGCGACTCTGGCACCTGCTGCTGACCTGTGGGGCCGACTCATTTTCAGGGGGAAGTTGCAGGTTGATTGTCAAAGCGTTTTGATCGCCCCCTGGTGTTTTGCTGCAGTATAAGTCATCCTCCATGTTAGCAGATGGGACATGAACCCAGCTAAAAACAGTAGACGTTTGTAAAAGGTGGTTGACTCATGATTGGTCGAGCTCCTGTGTTGATGCTGCTGCTCCATCCCCCCCGATCACTGAGAATGACGATGATCATGTTTTTGTGTCGTTAAGAGAGAAAAATATGTTAATTTTAATGTTTGAGTTACATTTAAAAGTTGCTAAATACATTTTAAAAGTAGCTCGAGTTGCTTTAAAATAGTTTGTAAATTTGTGGAGAAGTTGCTAAATCCACATCAGTTCTTTTCTGGACCTGCATCCCTCCACATGCTTCATCATGGTTGACTCAGACCTTGGACTCATCTGGACTTACTGGTATGACACTGGACCAAAATGGCCGCCCCCTGCATTAAACATATTCCCCCTCAAAAGCAGGAAGGCGTTGGACAAAGACATGTGTCCAGACAGGAAGAGCAAGTCAGAATTTCTCCAGTTCAAAGCTGTGTATTTTCAAAGGGCTTCTTCAAATCTCTTTTGAACACGTCCATCGTTCGTGCACAGGACAGAAGTGTTTATGTTCTAGTTGGGGGGTTAAAAATGTCTCTGAGTTTGTTATTCCTTTTGCCCCTTTGTTGTTTCATGTGGCCGCTGTGAGGCCGAAAGCCAAAAGCATCTTCTCAGTCGTGTGTAGCCGAGCCAGCGACCAGGTGCTGGCTCTGAGGTTTAGATGACAAGTCAATTCAAAGACAACAAAGACTTCTCTGGCTGAATAAAAAGGGACCCAGTGTGCAGGTGTCTGCACCGAGTCTGAGACCAGCATCAAACCTGAACCTCTTCAGTCTGTCTCCCCTCTTAGTGCCTGGATACAGGCTTTGTTTCCTGATTTAAAAGTTCAATCTGCCGTTGATATACAGACGTGTAGTAAAAAACAAAACTGCAGCGACAGCTTGTTAAAGCAGGATTTAAAGGTTGTTTCCACGTGTCTTAAATTAGCTGAATAATGTCAGCGTTTTGCTTTAAGAGGCAGATTTAACAGGTTACAGCATGTTTTGATGAGTCATTAATTATTGGTTAATGAAAACTCAAACCACCAGGTGACACACAGTGAATATTCCTAACTTTCATAATAGCTCAGAGCAAAGTTGTAGATCTATGAATATGTTCCACTGTACTTCTCATTGACACAGTTGTGTTTAATACAGATTCAATTTGAAAAAAGACTGAAATTTAAAAGACAATAACAGTGTCTCCAGTACTTTTCTGGTTTCGGTGACCATGAGGTGAAAGTCCGTGACAAGGCCCTGAAGTGGCGTCGAGATGACGAAACCTCACACACCCTGCTGAGTCAGTCAGGTCAAATCCTACCAATCCACCCTGGAAGACTCGAGACTCGTTCAGACACGGTGAGGGACGGTGTCGAAAGACAAGAAGGTTCTGATTAATGTGGCGTTTTGAAATGTCTGCATTCGATATTTTCTACGTTGTCAAAGTTCGTCAGGGAGTTTGTTCCTTCACTGAACGTGTCGCAGCGTAGACACGTGGTCCGACGGTGAAGCTGCCTCCACAAGTGAGAGCAGAAAGGAAACGCTCTAACGACCTCCTGCTGTAGACTAGAGGTCGTCGTGGGATCTCTCGGGTCCTATAAGTTGTGTCAGTCAGTGTCAACGCCGTAAAACTGGGCCCATCACACAGCAAACATATTTAACAGGTAGAGGCACTGACATCCTGTCTGTAAGCTTGTTGCTCCTCGCTGCTGTGACAGCGCTCCTGTTGCCTTCTGGTCCCTCACAACTCATGTGCTTTCCCCCCCGGCGGTTCGATATTCCCTCGACCAAAATGAGATTCCAAGTCTCTCCCGACACGGATCCACCCTGCAGCTGCTCGCCAGATCCACCACGACACGCCTTTTAATTATCTGCTGAGCAGCTGAGGAGGACACAGAGAGAGAACTAGAAGTCTCTGAAGTTGAATGTGGGAAAGTGACGTCTCTCCATTCTGCGATTTGTAATTTGGCTAAATGGCTCTTGAACTGACCGACAACCTGTTGAGAGGTTCCATCCTCTTGTGTCAGTACCACGGTTTTGGCTGCGCCCTCTCTTTGTGCTGGATGTTTCCTGATCACTGACAACAGGAGGACGGCGGCGCCGATGAGCAGCTGCTTCCTGCGGAGCCTCCAGTCAACACCTCTGCTCTCTGACACCAGAGTGTGCCGAGACACGTGACCTCTGACCCCTCCTGACAATGGCTCTGTTAATAATTCAAACCAACCAGGTGCGTTGTGTTGTCGACTGGGTGGTGAGCTTTAAGTGCAGAGTGACTCGTATTGAATTGCTTGTTTGAGGAGGCTGGAAGCTTTCCATTCATGTTATTCTATACTAATGAATCATCTCTGGCAACAAGACGATGGTGTGTGTTTTCAAAGAGTACGTTCGTACTGTCCCTGCCTGAACTCCCGCTCACACACCAGTCAAGGGATGAAAAATAAAATCAAACCACACTCTTACTTTTCTGACCATTTCTAAATTGAGTCTGGGCCCTAAATATATTCCGACCACAGAGCCTCTGAGCTAATGTTGAAGTCGTCATCGGCAACAAAATGAGGCGCAGGAGCAAGAAGCAGGCGGAGGGCGGAGAAGGACGCTCGTTAAAAGTTGATCCTGTGGTCAGAGCAGAGGCCCAAAGTCCTGGATGAAGATTCCAAAACAGGGTTTCTTTTGTTTTCCCATGTTCGAGTAAAATCAGCTCTTTTATACATGTTTCTGACGAAGCATTTCTTTAATTGCTACATCAGGACAATAAGGTTCTTCTGGAGCCTCTTGGCAAACGGTGTGTTCACGCGGTTGCTTTTGTTTTTCTCGTTATGCTTCCCTTGTTTCCTGAGCTCAGGCGCGCACAGATGTTTTCTGGAGGGGCTGTGTGTGAGAACGTAAACGTCTGAGTCAGCTGCTCTGGACATTTTCTGGAACAAATCCTGCAGGAAGCTTCCCAGTGAGCGAGTGGACGTGTTGATGAGGTTTCTAACACGTGACGGACGTGAAACTGGAAGAACACAAATATCTCAGGATGAAGAAGAGGAGCCGTACACGTAGAAGATGAAGACGTCAACTTGGAAACACGAGGTTCCAGATCTTTTGGTGATGAGGGCCGACGCCAGTGTGGACGAGCTGTAAACAACAACACTGATCTTTCCACAGCAGAGTTTATACGTCATGTCCCGCCTCCTCTTTTTGGCAAAAGCTCTCTCTTCTTTCCAAGTTGACTTATTCAGTAGCTGAGTTCACTTTAGGGAAAATGTTTGTGTAACGTTTAGCGTTGTGTCTACAAGGATACAAAAGAAGATCAGCTCAGTCTGTGCTGTTTAATAAACACCCCATAAAAGCAGCTTCATCCAGACACTGTCAGTGAAGCCGGTAGTCAGTTACGTCTCCTCCCAGCGTCTGATTGGCTGCTGTGTCCATGTGCTCCACATATTCATGTGACAGCAATGAGTTACGGATCATCCACAATAGAGCTTGTGTGTGCAGATTTCCTGTAGTTGTGTGTGTGTATGTGTGTGTTTATCGCTGTCTGTTGACCTGGTTTGAGTGTGATAACCACAGTCATCCTTTCTCTCATCATCATCATCATCATCTTCATCATCAGTCGTCCTTGAAACTCCAACATGCAGACAGAGCCTTTTGCACAGGTTTAATATTCCGTGACAGCTTCTCCCCTAAATCAAATTACAAAGAATAAAACTTTAAACAATGACTCTTGACATGAGAGCAATTTATGGAGAGGAAGTTCCAACAGAAACAGACCCACAGCAGGTTTTAATAAAAAGGATGGATTATGAAAAAATGCCTGAATATTGGGAGGGAGCCTTGTGTCGGCCGGATGTGGCAGCAGAACTCCTGACTGCCGCACACATGGTTTCGTTTAACCCTGAACAAGCTAACAGCCGTGTTTCACATTCATTTGTGCCTCAGAAAAGCTGGAATTTGGCTTCTCTGCGTCTCGGTTACAAGCCGAGTGGGTGTGATTAGGCTGTGATTGAGTTCTGTTGTTCCGCTGCCACATCAAGGAGCCACAGATGGGAGGAGGTCTTCTGCTGAGTCAAATCTTTCTTTCTCTTTTGCATACTTTTCATTTGGCTCCCCCCCACTGACTCTCATAAGCTGTTGAAGTCCGTGGGTTTGCCTGAAATCTTATAAAGTAAAATGCAGTGAAAATACAGCAGGAAGAAGTCTGGAAAATCAGGGGCATGTATTTGTTTGTTATTTATCGTGTTTCTCTCTTTTCTGAATCTTGTACAGAAATGAACCTGCCGACCATTTGGAAGGTGTGTGGGAGTGCAGCTGTTTGAAAGACTCGTTGTTCAGTTCATAGCACATGTTTTAAATTAGGCTTCACCAATAATGTCCACTTACTAGCTTTCAATTGACATGTCTCCTTTGGATAAGGTCAAAAGCATCAACTCAAGCATTTAACGAGACCTTGGATTAGGATTTATTCAAAAGTACAGTTTCCAAGCTCAAGTAGGAATGTGTGAGCAAAATGATTTTAAACATGATTCTTACAGATGTTTTGACAACTTGTGTTATTGCCGTAGACGCTCCTCGTCTGGTACATTAAACCACGTGAAACAAATTATAATAAATATTTGATCAGACGTTTTCCACACATATGATCTAATGCCCCTTTGGTATTTGATATATGCTGTTTTTGTGCACCCTGGCTTCGCTGCAGCTCTGCAGGGGATCTTTGCCCAGAGAACATCACCCACCACCCTGAACTCATTTCACACACACGTACCTCATGAATTCCAGGCTTCAGCAGACACTGTTTAAGGTAGAAAACTACCGTATGTGCCGCTGCTCACTGCGCTGGGCGGTTAGGAGGAATGTAACATCTAATTAAGGGGTATTAAAGTCTGAAATTTAATAAGGGGAGCTGAAGTGAAGGCAGCAGTTATTGTGACAGATGATGTGTATGCGATCTTCTGAGAAAGGGGTTCCAAGATGGGTTTTTTGTCTTTTGTCGTGAGTTGTGCTCCCTCATGCGACTTCAGCAAAACTTTAACGTTATTCCAAAGCTAGCCGACTTCCTGCTCAGACGTTCTTTCCTACCTCAGAGAATCTTCTGCCTTAAGTGGATTCAAACGGAGATTGGCTCCAAAAGATAAAGAAAGATTGACAGAAAAACATTAAAGCAAGTTACATTTTAAAAAGGTAATTGGTTTACATGTGTCCACTATCTACATGAGGACATTTAAACTGTACTTTTGAGCCTTGCTATAGGCTCTACGGTTGGAGGCTGCTGGTCAGCTGGTCCAAGGTGCATCAGCCCGACCTTTTGTACAGTGGGAGGAAGAAGATTTGTTATATTCACTCGTAGCCGCAAGAGGCTACACCCTCACCTCCTCAGACACGCCGGCCGTCGCGCTGCACCGATAATCTGCTGCTGAGCTGTAAACCGACAGCAGGACTGCCATGTGTAGTATCAACAGTCCTGACGGTTCACAGTGGGGCTGCACTATCAGTTGTGTTGTGTGCTTTGCATGAGTTGCACACATGAAGGTTAATGCATTGCTTTGTGAGTCACGGGTTTTGCTTGTGATCATGTGTGCGTGTTTGTATTTTACTGTGAGAGTGTACTGTAGTGTATCGATACCGTGTGAGGGAGATAAACAAGTTCATGCTGATGTGTGCACTTGAGTTCAATGATTGCCCTCTGTGTTTGTTTTGGTGTGTATGTGTGTGTGTGTGTGTAAGAGGGACCAATGAGGCTTTCCCAGACCTTTCCAAAAGTAAATACGTCGATATGTAAATATATCAGTTCCCACAATCCCTTGCTCTAACTCTGTGTGTCATTCAAATCTAAATAGCCTTCGGTGTCGTCCCACGTTGACAAAGGTTCAAAGTTGATTTGCGCTCGCACACTTCCCTCCTGGCTGCGTTTCTCACACGACACTCACTGGTGTGTGCATTGTTTCTATTGTGCTGTCACTCACCGTCATCCCAGTTGAATACTTTTCCCTTTACCCTCAAGGCTTCAAATTCTCCTGCTGGTTTTGCAAGAGCTGAAGATAACAGCTGGAACATGTGGAGCGCTCAATCTCGCCTTCGGACGCAGCGCAAGGCTTCGGAAGCCGTACATTTCCCCTGGAGAGTAAAAGAGATGACATCCTCTCCGTCCGTCCTTGGTTGTGTCAAAGAGGAAAACTGTCAGACAAACTCGTGCTCTGACAGAAAGGTTTCGACAGTTACAATTTGTCTGACAAACAGTCAGAGTCTTTGCTCTGCAGCACTTTAATTGTGTGTCTGTCTATACGCTGGCTGATACATTCAGACGCACACAAACGGTAATCATGTGAAGTGAGACGGTTCCTCGCTTTAACCTTGATCGTTAAACACACTTCCCCTCCTGAAAGTTAATGGTTAATCTCAAATCAGTCGTCCATGTGCTTATCTCCCTGAGGCAAAACAAAAGGCCTGATACAGACGTCTGCAGACAACAATGGAAGAACATCAGAACCCGGACAGAGAACGTGTTTGCTCTCCGTCTGTTGCAAATGGCCGCTCGTCTGGTCACAGTGATGCAGGCTGCGTGAGCTCAGAGGAGGTCAGAACAAATCCTCTCTGATCGCTGCACCTTTTTGAAATCACGTGACTATTTCTGAAGTGGTGCGAAGGACTCATGGGTCATGAAACACAAAGAGTCACCATCACACCTGCACTCAACAGTCAAGATCAAAAAAACAACCTGTGTCTCAAACATCAGATAAACATTGTGTCATGAGCTGCTTGTGATCCGTTGTTCACCTTTGTCCCTGCACTTTCCAAATTCCAAGTTTTACTGCGTGTGGTACAGCTGCCTGATGTGAAGGGAGATGGCGTGATGAGCATGAGGGGCTTGTACAAATAAGAAGGAGACGACTTGTTCCAGTCGACCGACGGAGGGGAACCTGCTGTTCTGCAGGTGGGGGAGGGGGAGGAGTAAGGGGGGGACGTCTAGTTTTAAAGGAATCAGATGAATTCACAGCATCAGAGTCATTTGAGAAACAAAGTGGCTGTATCCATTGGTGCAGTGGCTGAAAACTGTGAATCACATCATTGATTTAAACCAACTTTTGGGTTTTATAATATTAAGTGCAATCGACATATTGTAGCTGTTACCATAGTAACTAAATTAAACTTTGAGTTTCAACTTTACTAATATCAGCAGTTTAAGTTCCTGTTTGTCATCAAGCCATTTTCTATAGTCTATCCTGAGTCAGATCACGTTGGCATCAATTTAAGCAGGGCAGCGTAGTATCAGAAACCCGTCTTAATATTGTTTCACATTAAATCCTCAGCAGAGAGCTGCTGAGCTGCTGCTGCTGTAGAGACATTTAAAGTTCAGTGGTGACCAGATGAAATCCAGATGGTAGAAAACACCTGGAGTGTGATGTACAGTAGATTCAAACTACCCACCCTAACCTGCTTAACGAGGATGTTTGCAGGTTGAAAGCAGATGGTGCCAGATGTTTGCAGGAGCAGCAGTGCACCATCTTCCAGAGAACATACCAGCAGTGGTGTCGTGTCACAGTTTCAGTGTTCGGCCCCCACATCCCGTTGAAGGCCCTGACAGAGAGGATGGCTGTGGTTCGAACACAAGACTCTGTTTGTTACGGCAGAGGAAGTGGAATCTCTGAAATGAGACAGCTGCTCATTCTCGACCCCAGCGGCGTACGAACGCTCGCAGCAACGCAGATCCTGGTGTTTACCAGCCTGCCCCCCTCCCCCGACGGCGTCCCGCAGTGAGAGCATTAGCCAAACATGTAGAGGTTACCGACAGGCAAATACACGGGTCACTGCCTCGGTTGTACCAAAGCATTCTGGGAGGGAGGAGGTTGTGTTGTTGTTGCGGCTCTGATCGGGAGGAGGTGTCAGGATTGAGAAAGTCCAGAACTGAGCATCTGTCTGGACAAAAAACTAAAGACATCATACAACTTGAAAACTGAAGCAGAGAAGTACGACGTTTTAACGAATGACAATCAGGATAATTTTATCAAGCGTCTGGTGCCTCGTTCACCAAACGATGCAGGAAGCTGCTCTGGTCCACTCTTGTTTTATGGTTTTATTATTGGTGCGGCTCAACACTTATTCCATGTCAAAAATATTTCCTAGAACATGACGCTGCCCTCAGAACGTGACTGCTGCCATAACAGAGAAACGAAAACATCAGGTCACGGTGTAGGTTTGTTTTTCTAACTTTAATATCCTGGCCTGCTTCTTTCTGTCTCACTGACCCTGACACCTCTGCTCTGTGAGCTGGTTCACTCGGGTCTGAATGAGAGGCTCGGAGGTCTCAGAGATTCAACAGCTGGGCCTTGATCCACAGCTCCCAGTCCCAGTTGGATCTGTTTAGTGTCTCTCTGCTCATGTGCTGACATTAGCGTGGATGAGGCCCAGCTGCCTTCCATGTCAGTGGGATGGCAGAAAGTCCATGTGAACCCATACTTTTTCCCTCCCATATCCACAAAGTTGTTGGTGTTGTGTTGTGACGTCTGCTTCTAGAATATTGTGGCATTCATTCCGACGAAGGTCGTTGAAAATGGGTTATTCTCAGACGTTCATTAGGTGGTCTGCAGCCCATCTTTAGGGACTTTAAAGACTCGGAAAGTCTCTTCTCAAAGAGTCATTGTGAAATGTTGGCCTGTTACACTGTTTTTGTGTCAGACCTAATCCAACACCACGGATGATTTGGCGGCTCCCTCGCCGAGCTGAGCATTTCCCACTGCTGTTTTGATTTGGGTTTTGTTTGGTGTCCATTCATTAACAGAGACTTGGGTCCTCGTCCTCTTTAGTTCATCGGAAAGTTCAAAACGAGATCTTTGATGTTCAGGGTTCAGGCACTCGGTGGTGATGAATGAAGGAGGGGAGGTGAAGCAGAGGCTTCTGGCACAGAGCCCAACTGTAGACATGGGCTAGTAGCTGGGGGGGGGGGGAGTAGATAGTGTGCCACTGTCTTGAGTCGTCTCTCTCTAGAGGCGGGGCGACACACGCTTCCCACAAAGAACACGGATGTGTGTGTTTACATGTGTCGGGTTCTTTGGTGGTGACAGAGCCTTGACAAGTGTGTCAATGGGGGGGGGGGGATCTGACGCAAACATCAGATTCCTCCGCTGGTGCACGTCAGGAATGTCCATATGGTCTCAGCTGGTAAACAGCACACGCCTTCTCTTTGTGCACGTTACAATGGGACATCTTCCTTTGTTTGGGCCCTTTTTTGTGGTATCAAAGAGCCTCTCGTCCACCGGCGTCCCAATGAAAGGCTTTCTATATGTCTGTGGACTTATCCTGTCTGTATCCCCCCCAAAAAGAATGACAAAACACAAAAACTGTGAAATAGAAATTAAAAACGACAACATCTAGAACGTCACTCAGTCAAGCACGTACCTCCGCCAAGGCCCAGCAGATCAAGTTCCCCTTTTAAAGTTCGTGAGACAAAGTAAAGAGATATTTGTTTGACGTTCTGTGACCAGGTTGGGATCAGTGGCTCTCTGATCCACTGCTGACACTGCAGACGTAAGCTTTACTGTGTGTGTGTGTGTGTGTGTGTGTGTGTGTGTGTGTGTGTGTGTGTGTGTTTATCCACATCCATTCATGCATCATTTCCCCCCCGGCCAGGTGCCCCTCTCCACCACGCTATGGTAGAAACGAGGGCCTGTGGGTCAAAGGTCGCTCGTATGCACGGTGCTTGGAGAGAGGAGGGGTCGAAGCATCCCACAAAAGCACAGCGTTTGTTTTTCCCATTAGCGTTAGCCTGTCACGCTAATGAACACAGGCACATGTGGCTCCACGATCAGAGGAGGGAGTCCACTCAGGGCTCGGCCGTCAGCTGTTAGTCCCAGTTTTCTGTGTCCTCGTGCATCACAATCAGAACGTTTTGGTCATGTGATCACATTCAAAGAGAAATATTTAACTAAACTGAGACGGAAACTTTCAAACGTTCCGTCAAGACTCTGACTTTCTTTGCAAATTTCTCCGGATCCTCTGCTGCGTCGCCACAGAAACTGTGGTGATAAAACATCCAGTTGCTCGTCGGGGGGGAACCACTGTGTGAGCAGGAGCAGTAAACTTCACAGGTCAACAGGAATAATAACGAACATGCAGGTTTACAGGCTGCAGGTAGAGAGCTCTGAAACCCGAGACCCTCCTACTGGTTGGAGAAAGGTCAGTGCCTTGGGAACGGCACCACATGGAGATGAATATATCTTCTTGTCAGAACTTACTTGACCTGAAAGGACATAAATACAACACGTTGTCTAACAGAAACCAGAAGAAGAACGGAAAAGAAAGTTCACTGAACATTCCATCACATTCTTTTTGTTACTGTGTTTTCACGATGCTGGTTTTTCAGATTGGTTCACTCAGCACATCCCAGTGTGTGTAGAGTTTGGATTTAACGTGCCTTGTTCTTTCTTCCTGTGCAGGGTGACCGGGTGTGGTTACGGGAGGATGAGCAGTACCAGCCCAGCACCGTGTCCTCTTGCTCCGGAGGGGTGGTTGCCTTTGCCACAGACTACGGCCAGGTGAGAGTCACTCGAGTCCTGTTCACCTTTGATGTCTGTTCTCTTCCTGGTTTCAGTGGGATTCTCGTTCCTGGGCGAGATCGACAGCATCATTCACACTTGAGTATCAAACTTGGGGATTTCAGCTCGTAGATTGTCCTACTAGTTGTTTTCGTAAACCTCCAAGAGAACAGAGGCTTAGAGAGGTCTACTCATAATTTCGGATCAGCTCAAGATGGAGTAAATCCTCTAATCCCCATATGCTTCTGCATGATTCTACTTTGATGCACGTGTTGTCAAAACAGCCGATAGAGGAGGTCGAGGGACATATGGAGCAGGGGTCACAGTGGGACTTATGTAATTAAGTTGGTTATTAAGAAGGAACAACTATACAAACTCTTCTGGAGGTTCGCTGCAACACAAGATATGTTATTGAAGTGAACTCACTCACTGGATCTGTTTTGTATATGAAGCTTTGCTGTGACTCCAGTTTGATGAAGAGGATTTGGGACAGGGGCACTGAGGTGGACTAACTACAGTGTTATGTCCTCAGAGGTTTGAATTTGTCAACTGAACCTCATTTGTTTGACGACGTCATTTCAGTTCTAAGACGATTTATTGTTTCCCCTGCATGTGGATTTCATCCTCTGCTCATATCGGTGTGGACGTCCATGGTTCACAGCTTCTGACTGTTTCAAAACGTATTAGTGTGGATGAAGACCCAGAGAGTCACAATCTCAAGATTCTCAAGAAAAATGTCTCTTGACGAGAAGATTTTGAACTACCTGCCACGACTCGCCCTCTCAGGCCACATCCACATCACTCTATGGTTTAGTTCGAAGGTGAATCAGCTCTGCTACGGAAACTCTGGACGTCCACACTAGTCCAGAGCTTTAGAGTCACTACAAGCCAGAAAACCATCTCCTGTGTGAGGTGTCTGGGTGGATTTACTCTGCAGCACCCTCCTGTGCCGACAGCTTTAACAAAGACTTGCTGTGTGTGAGCGGCAGTGGGTCGCTGCCAGAGGACGAGGTGTGAATGGGAGCGCTGAAGGATTTAGGGTCATGTCGAGCTGGCGTATTGTCCTGAAGATTTACTGGCAGATTAAGACATTCTTATCACCGGGCTCCGACTCACTCAGAGACTCCATCAGAGCTGCTGGTCACTGAAGCTAATGACCCTCCGCACCACAGTTTACCCACTGGATACTCCGTGAGGTGCTGAGCTGATTCACCTCCAGGTGAAGGGTTGTGGTTTTCTAGCCACAGAGTGATTCTTCTCTGGCAGTGACAACCTGGGTCTGAAATGTGGCTCAGACTCAAGGCCTCCTGCAGGTCAATCTCAGAGTCCATCAGCTCCCATCTGAGAAGAGACGAGCCTCTGGAGGCAACGGCCAAACCCTTAAACCAGTAAATCCCTGTAGTTTGGTGGGTTTGGTGCGAGACACCGGCTCTTTCTGGTTAAAAAAGGAAGCAAAACAGGATCTAACAAAAACCTATAGGGTCTTAGAAATCAGGTCCTGAAACCTCCAGTGATACAGGAATCCCCTGTTTGACTTATCATCCAGGTTTATTTATGGTTTAACTTCTTTTACATTATTATAATAATTGTGTGTCAGGTCTTTTATTTTCTAAGGATTATGATTATTATTATATCGTGAGTTGTTCTTTCATGTGTGAGCCTGTGAGCTGTCGGGGGTCGCAGGGTTCCTCTTGTCTTGCTCGGGTTTCAGTGTTTTTGACGGCGCAGACAGTCTCCTCCTCCCGAGCTGACTGCAGGACAATGCAGCAGGAGATGAATGGTGATTCAAAGTGCAGCTGTTGCTTTTGATGAGGAAGATGAGGATGCAAGGGGGGGGGGGGGGGGGGCGCTGGGTTACCTGGTCGACTGTCTGACAGAGAGTGCGGGGGGCGGTGAGGGGGCGGTGAGGGCTCAGTTTCCCCTCCTGACGACGCATAATTAAGAGTTTCTTTCCAGAGTGATCACTGGCTGAGAGTCAGGGTCGTTATTAAATGTGTTTGAGGTGATGACGAGAACGATGCGACTCCACCAGCGTCACATGAAACTGTACCTGAACTAAAATGTAGACAAACAGAGTTGAAAGGTTGAAAACAAAGCTCAACATAAAGGAAAGAAACACACACAGAGAGATAAAGATAATAATCTGACAAATTCAGTGTTACATTCAAATAAAACGGTCAAATTTACGTATAAGTCAGGGCTGGACGATATGAACATATCAATATTAAAGTTCTTTATTGTCTTTATGGTTCATAAATGATGTGTTGTTTACACAATGCATAAATATATATCCGTTTATAGTGAACCTTCCTTATGTTGATTTTTTCTTTCCCAGCCCTAATGTAAATAATTCAAACGAGTGATGGCTAAAGTGCATAAGTTTCATTAGAAGAGTTCCTCAGTTGCTCATTTTCCGTTCCTCAGGATCATCTAATTGCCTCCAGCTCAATGAGAACTCACTTTTCTGATCCGTTCAAGTAAGAACAACAAACTTCATCCTGGCTGATCCCGGGACAGAGCCTGTTGTACAGCGGTAACGACCCACCTCCTCTGCAGCGCTGTCCAAGGGCTTTGTTTCTCAGGGATTTACTCCCGTTAGCATCTGTCGCTCGGCTTAGCGCCCGGGCCCCAGCGCTTTGTTCTCGAGGCGTGGACCCTCCTCATCTCCGCAAGGACAACTGGGCCAATTAGAAACCTAATGAGTCTCCACGGTAGGCCTGCAGAGACTGTCTGAGAGGTTCTACTGCCAAAACTTCAAGGTTGCATAGGGGGCGCTCATGAGGTAGACCACAATGAATGGGGGCCTATGGAGCTAAAGCGGATTTATGGGGTAGAAACAAGTGGTCGTGGTGGCTAAGGGAAGCCAAAGTGTCGCCCTCTGGTGGCTGGCTGCACTGCAGGTCATAAAGCCTGTCTCCTCCATGTTAGCAAATGGGACATGGAACAAACAAAGGATTTTTACATCAGGGATTGTAGGTAGTTATGATCACACTGATGTTTGGTTTGAATTAGTTACTTGATGGTATATAAATTGGTTATGATGTCATGATTGACAGCTGAGACTGACTGCTGATTGGTCGAGCATCTGTATCGTCCGTCATGGCGCCGCTCCATCATCAATACTGCACCGACTCTAAATAACGACTTTGCCCCAAGATGTCAGCGTTCGTATCCGGGATTATTCTGGCTTCATTTCTGGATAGTGGGAGGAAGTGGAGCCGCGTCGTCCATCTTTATTCACAGTCTGTGGTTTTCAGTGTTTGAGGAACAGGTCGACAGGTGAGGATGTGTTTACACTCGCTCACCTCCCTCTCAGGACTTCAGGGCAGATTGAACTTGTTCAACTGTTGAATGCAAACAGTGTTAACTCCGAACAGGTCTAACAAGTCACTTATCTCCTATGTAACTGTCTCCCTCTGCACAGGACAGTCTGTGAAACTGTGAAGACCAGGTTACACTAACAGAGCTCATCGTGAACTCTGGTTAGTTTAGTTGTTGAGCTCAGTATTTTTCTCCAGGTGCCTCTGGACGTTTGGTTTTCCTCACCCAGACACACTGTTCTAAATCCATCAGAACACGGTGGTCTCGAACGCGTTAAGATGTTTCTGTGACATTCAGTTTCCCCTGAAGCGTCACTGAGGCAGGAATGTGAGAAATGAGGCCTGGCAGGATGCTGAGGGGGGGCTTTGGAGGTTAATATGTGTGTGTGTGTGTGGGGTGTGGGGGGGTCAGATGTGATTGACTTCCCAGTCAGACACTGGCTTCCTTCAGGAATAGTCGCCCTGACTCGCTTGGTCACGGCAGGTCACCGACCTACCGACCAACCAGAGTTCAGCGTGTGTTAATCACATTGTGAGACGTGTGGTCGATGCTCACAGGTTCATTTTACTCCTGGTGAGAGTCACAATGGTAAAAAGAATCCAAAACACATCCCGAGCGACACTGTTCAAATGTGTAAAAACTCTGAAGAACAAGAGAAATCGGCCTGTTGCAGGTTTTTGTTTTCAGTTTCTCTCTTTTCGTCTTTACTTCCAGCAAAAGAAAAATCACAGATTAACCAAATGACTCTTTCTCTATATCTATATCTTTATTTATATATAACTGTTTGCCTTCTAGAATGTGACTCAGTAGACCTCCTCCTACAGCCCCCCCATGAAACCACATTTAAATCCATGAGATTCACGTTTTTTATTTGGATCTGCAACCAAAGTGCACACACACATAAATATCAGTCCCCTGAAGTAGACACAATATCAGACACTCAACAGGACTTAGATTCAGTTATCATCAGTTTGGACTCGTCACTGTAGGAGAAGCACTTAAAACTGTTTTGTCTTGAAAAGCTGTTCGACCTTGTCCTCAGACACTCGAGCAGCCGAAACCTTCCTCCAGCCCAGGGCCACGTTCAATCTGCCCTCTGTCTCCTGCACAAAGAAAAGTGAAATATGAGAAGGAGGAAACTGCAAACAAAAAATGGAAGGGTTGAAAATACATCACCAAAAAGGAATTGAGGCGATGTTGTTAATGTCTGAACTCTGGACAATAATTCTTCCACTTTTTATCCAAATGATTTGATAGAAGTTTGTTATTTTTAATATATTCTTTCCACATAATTAAATGTGTATATCTTGTGTTTGTGACGCAGGTGTACACCTACAAGCAGAATGCGCTCACCAGGCAGAAGGTGCAGCCCATGCACCACAGCAGCGTCACAGGGGTGGAGGACATGGCGACGCTGCAGGACCTCCATGACGGTGCCATCATGCACAACCTCCTCCTGCGCTACCAGCAGAGACACATCTACGTACGTACCCAAAACACTTGATTTCAACAGCAGCTGACAGATAAGGACACGGGTGAAGCAGTTGCAATTTAGCTTATCTGGTTTTGCTTTTAAAAAATCAAGATTCTGAGCCAAGTCAGGAGGAAGATCTGAGAATAGACTGTGATTTGCCGATCTGCCGTGTGAGCGTTCACGTTGACGACTCGGCCCATTGGGGTAAACTGCCTTCCTCTAAGTTCTCTGCGTGGGAATCGCCTACGAATGCCTGAAGTTGCTCAATCGTTACGTAACAGCAGACATAAAGGTCTAGACGCAGCACACGGATAAGAGATGGATCAGTTAGACAGAGGAGGAGCTCCCGTCCTTCTGGAACGATCACAAAAGGCAAAACCACAGTCGAGAGCTTCTTACGGTTTTCATCATCACACCTTCTGTCAGAGACGTGTGAGGTCACAGCAACGTTAGAAACCGGCTGTCGGCCTTATTACAAACACTGAAGGTTGGTCGACAGCCTCACTGGTGTGAAATAAAGGATGATGTTAAATAACCATCAGACTGGAAACGTGCACAGACGCAGCAGAAACCTGCCTGACTGCTTTCGTTGCTTCAGGTGTGAAACCGATGACTGATGTTACCATCTTATATGGTAAAAGAATTCACGTTTGGTCTACAGGTAGTGAGAAAATGTTGTACACCACGGTTACATACTGCAGTTCCAGGCCTCCAGGGGGCGCTGTGACGATGAGAGACGTGCCATTCTTCCTTTTATAAGTATATGTACCATCAAAAGAATTTTGAAGCTGTTATTTTAAACTATATAAACCACCTAATGTTGCTTTAAAGGTTCAGGGTATAAGATTTAGGTGAAAGGATCTATTGGCAAATATTTAATATAAGTATTTGTAATATTGACATACTTTACACTTGGCTCGTCTGCGTTCGGGGGTGGGACTTAGGCCCGTTGACTGATTTGTTGATCGTTGAAGCTCTAAAGGGGTTCGCAGCAGTCGTGGTCAGCGGATGTGGAAACAGCAGTGATCGTAGCAGGGATGTTAGCAGTCGTACTTTTCTTTTGCTGTTTTAACACAGTATTAATTCCCGTCCTGCTTTGCACAGCGAGCTAATTGGACAACAAAGCAGCTCTGTTCCTGCCGACCCAGTCAGACTCAACTCTGAGAACAAAGGAATATGTGGGACAAATGGCTCTCGACCATTACTGTCTCATTTTCTACTTATGGACTAATGAACAAACCTGACCCAGCACTTTCTGCAGCAAAACAAGCCGGCGACAAAGGCAGCCTTGTGCTCTCTGCGCACATTCGCCGCAGTAACCTTTGACAAACGCCATTTAGTTACTTTAATCACAACTGAATGCTCCCGTATGGTCGAAATTATCCAATCAATTCATCACAGACACCCATTCTCCACACTGACGGGCTTTTTTTTTTTTACCCTTTCTGGGCCAGAAGCTGCAGAAGGGGAAAATTAGAGGAGAGGTTTGAGTGAAGTGGGTCGCGGTGGACCAACGGGAAGGTCCGTAAACACAGCGCTGAAGCCACAGCAGCAAGCTCTGACACGGATCAGAGGTTAAACAGGTTAAAGTTGGACTTTAACTGGTGACGCTGGTAGTTTCAGGTTACATGAAACGTTTGGGAACTCAGGACTGTGTGAATGCAGGTTTATTAACATCCTTTTACACATAATCAGTGGAGTTTTTACACCAATAGAAACAGTGTAAACTCTGGGTTCATGTTCGGTATAAGGACTGGGTTCATGTAGTCAAGTTTATGATGGGACAGTTTGATCTACAGACTAATCCAGTACCTGCACATGAAGCTCTGTGGACATCGTGGTTTCTACCTTCCTGAGATCCGTCCTGACTTTTGACACGAGTGTCAAGTCCCGTGTGCGTGCCTGTTTTTCAAGAAAGACAAAAGCTAATCAACACAGTTAAACGTTTAGAGGGACGGTCATGCCAGGGACACACACTGCTAAAATCTGAGAGCTGCAGGGAACACAGATAAAGTTCCTGACTTTACTTTAGTTTCTTCATTTCCTGGGAACGTGTGTGGTGTGAAGAAAAGGGCAGAGAGAGGTGAAGTGTGCATAAATGCATGAAGTCAGATGCATTAGAGCAAGGGGCCCCGATGCCATAACCTGTCAGAGGCCCCGGAATTTCTGAAAGCACCCCTGCTGACTTCTGAGAGTCAAACAGGCAGAATTAATGAGTTGATGCTGTGTTTGATTACATTACGATGACAGTGTTTACATTTAAGACTTTAAAAGAACATTTTGTTGATGATGAAGATGATGAAGATGATGATGAAGACGATGAAGATGGTGATTTTACTGGAACAAATAATATTTTAGTTTTGAACTAGCAGCTAGCCTCAGTGCTAAAGATGCTTTACTTTAGAGTTGGCATGACATAGATGAATTGGAAATTTAGCCTGGAGGCTTCCACACTGGTTTGTGTGTGTGTGTGTGTGTCTGTGTGTGTGTGTGTGTGTGTGTGTGTGTGTGTGTGTGTGTGTGTGTATGCAGTCTTTAGCTCCTGTGATTGTAACCAGCTGTGCTGTCGACTGGTGGCCTCACTCGTCTCCTGTGTGGATTCCAGTTGAAACGTGCACACACACACACACACACACACACACACACACACACTATCTCTCTCTCTCAGGAATCTCTGACTTGCTCGGTTGCCCTGTACTGTCCCTCTTTCTCGAACACACACTTTCAGACTTTCATGCACATTCTCTCACACATACATTTAGAATAACGTCATCTAATGTCAGCAAATTCCTTCCCTGGGTATTTTGTCTCTGTTTACATTTAGTGCTTTGGTTTGTGATTGATTGCAGTGACAGTTTATTATTCTCACACGTTCTGTACATGAGCCTTTGAACTCATTTTAAACCGCAGAGTGATCAGCACAAAGTGAAAGTTGTTCTGCATCTATGAAGAAGATGCAGCCGGAGGCTCCTCAGTGACTAATGGGTTTCACACTTTTCATTGCTCAGTTGATGTTCATCCAGCAGTTTGGGGTTCTCCCAGTTGTCGGCCATGGAGTCGGGAAAATGTTGGAAGATGCGGTCTGGACTTCTACAGAGTTTGTATTTCTCTAATGAAGAATGCATCTGTTATTTTATGGTGTCTGCTTATTTCTATAATGACTTATAGCTTAACTTACTCATAGACAACAACAGATTCTAATCTGAGACAACGAAGCTCTGTTGAATCTAATGTGACGACAGGACTTAAAAAACATTGTGAACCGTCCACAACATTTCAGACAACACGTAATTCCCACCAGAACGGGGTCGCCCTCTGACAGGCTGACGTGGTCCCGGGGTCATTCGGCTCGACCGTGCGGAATCGAGCTGCACATGTGAGAGTCAGCCGTCAGCAAACATGATCTACGTGCTTTCAATCTGCTGCTTGTTTTCCAGGACACAGCTTTGGCCCTTTTGAGTGTTGGGACTGATGCATGGCTTTGAGGCGGGGGTGAATTACAGGTGGCTGCAGAGACCAAACAGCAGATGAAGAGCGCTGCTGCTCTCCAGCTCAAACAATAAACTTTATTCAGACGGCAGTTTAAAAAAACAAGTTTACAAAGAAAGTGCAGAAAGAGTTCATTTACACACACGTCCCTTTATTCCCACAGTAGATATCTGGTCTCCTCAGGCATACACAACCACACAGACACACACTGTGTCCTTATAGGAGCACAGCGTGTGCATGTGAGCTTCCAGACGAGTCCAGCTCGGCGTCCTGATCACAGTCAGATGTGGAGAAACCGTCCTCCAGCCAAAGAAGAGTCACCGCACCACACACTGTCCTGATGTCATTTCCTTTTAGCTATGTTTACAAACAATCAGGGCTCATGTCACTTCCTGTGAAAGCAGTCGTGCAATAAGTGAGTGAGTGAAAGAAAAATAGAAACCCAAATTTCTTTGATAATGTATTTTACCAAAAAATTGAATCAATAGAAATCATACTCCCCAAAATGAAACCAGAACATCTGGATGGCCCCCTGGTGGCTGGCTGCAGTATCGGTCATAAACTCTGCCTCTTCCATGTTAACGGCTGGGACATAGACCAAACTGAAAAAGTACACGTTAAATATTTTTTTCTCAAAAATGGTTTCTGTCATTTAGTTCTTATCACACTGATGTTTGTCCAAGTGTTTCTGATCAGTTTGGTTTTAATTACTAATTTGATAATGTCAAAATGTGCTGAGACGTCGTGATTGACAGCTGAGTCCTGATTGGTCGAGTGCGTGTATTTCAGCGGGTCTAGCAAAGTAAAACAATCATCCTCTTCTCCCGAACAACCCGACTTTAACAGATGTGGGATTTCTGTCCGTCAGCAGTGATATTAAACACAAACAGCAGAGCAGGATCGCTGCGTTTGCCAAGAATAACAAATGTGCAGGAATTTGTCTTTGTGACCCAGTAACTCAGAGACTGCTGCAGATTCACTCCTCCTCTCTCGCTTACATTTCCTGCCGACGCTTTGCCTCTGATCCTCCGTTTTTTCTCTCCATCTGTTCTTCATTTCCCACTTTCTGCATTTATCTGTCTCAGAGACAGATCTTGTTTTTTTGCCTGCATGCCTCCCTGAGCTCTATAGTTACACCATCAACAGCCACTGACGCCTCTCTGTAAACATGGACGTCGCTGTAACTGCAAACTGTCGACAAACAAAAGATCCACGTTAGGCCAGGTATCTGCCATTTGACTCCACTTTACGGTGCAGACAGAAGTTAAGTTTCATCACAATCAGAAGTATTTAAATATCTATAGACACTAAACGCTCCTGCAGCAAGATCCTCAGCATGTTCCAAACCTCTGTCATTGGACTCAAGTGGTAAATACAATCTAATTAAATTCAATGAAGCTGCTTTCAGACCTTTTGCCAAACAGCAAATGTTAAAGATGTCTGAACACGTGATGTTGGTGGCGTCGGTACTAAAGTCGATGTGTAAAACTGAACGTCCACCGTCCAAAGTGCCGCAGGTTCAATGTCTCAAACAAACACTCAAGTGAGTATCGCGTTTCTTGCATCACCTCTGTGGTACGGCAACGAAATGTGGAGTATTTGACACCAGGCACGGAGGACGAGGGGCCACAGTAAATCACATCAGCCAATGGGGGGGCTTCCGATGAGAGTGGCAGCCAAGGTGCTGCCGTGGTAACTGTTACCAGGTCGGAGCAACGGGGAGATTTAATTGAGTCCAAATGGTTGTAATTCATCGAGTTGAGGGCAGGACTTTATTTTTAAGTCTTAGTGACACAAACCAACCGTCTGGTGTGAACTCCTCCGGCTCCGAACTGAAACTCACTCAGCTGAACCTCAGTGTCAAACCAAACCAGGTGAAGTGTCCAACAAGTGCACAGGGAGGTAAAGGTCGAGTCTCTTTTTCCTCATGTGTTTACAAGAACTCACGTAAAAATCCCAAACACGACGTGACGCGTCACAAGCATCAGGAGAAACGTTTACACACGAGCTGAGTGATGCTCCCGAGCCTCGGAGCCAGAGATCAGTGCGACTGTGAACTGTTTACACTGCTGGCAGAGGATGAACCGACCCGATCTCCTGAGCAGAGCTGCCATGTTGTGAGACACACACACCACACACACACAGTAATTTATGATCCACAGTACATCACTATAACAACCACACACTCTGGCAGGACAGTCTGTGTTTGTCATGTAAATACATTCACCTCAACTGCCATTCAAATGTATTTGCATCCAGGCTGAATGTAGGTCAGTCAGTCAGTGGGCCGTCTGAGTGGCGAGGGGCAGTGGGGGGGCAGGTGGGGGGGGATTAGCACAGGGGGTTCAATGAGGAACTCGGGCTCAAACAATGCCGGTGATGTAGACTTTACCGCCATCTACTGGCCCGGCATTGTTTGAGCGTCTGTAGTCGTTTCGTTGTCTTCGTCTGGACGGAGATATTTTGTCAAATGAAGGTCGCATGGACGGAGATTTTTTTTTTTAAAACGGACGAGAGAACTATCTCTGATCTCGTCTTGTTTAAACAGGATGTTTGTCCAGGAAGTAACAGACGGGTCATTCACACCTACTGGTTTATACGGCTGCTACCAGACATGGAATACGGAGAGTACCTTTCTGTATCTGCTGTTACCATCGTCCATAACCATCGTACGGGCAGGACACGCATCTGTTCACAACAAACTGCTCAGCTGAAACTTAGCTTCATCGGGATGAGATTATTTCTAGTATTGTCTCCATGCCCCACACTGTGCATACAGCCGGCATGGCCATTAACCTAGTTATTATTGTTATGGCTGTAATGGGAGTTCGCCTCAGAGCCCTGGTTTCACCTCAGGCTTCTTTTTCCCCCTCTTCCGATCCATCCAAAATAAACAGTTTCTCTTCTGTTCTGTTTTTAATTTACCTGCTACAGTCTGAACTTTGAAGCTAAACTTTAATATCATAAACTTGAGTCGCAGCAAAAACAAACAGCGTGAACGCGAGCGGGAAAGATGTCTGACAAGACGTTGGCTTTCAGACGTCGTCCGGTGTTTTTGTCAGTGAGGCCAGATGGAGACGCTCTCTGCTTTCTCTCTCTTCTTAATGCGTCTCATCCCTTTGCTCCACCAGTCGCCTCTACTGGGTGGATGAGGTTTTCACTTCAGGTTCAAGTTGCACGAGCGAAAAATGTTCTCATTCTCCAGAAACTGGGATTAAACTGTGTGAGAGGTTTGGATTTAAAGGATGAGTGAAGGTCAGGTTGATGAACACCTCCTGGTGGCTGGCTTTGGTATCACTCATAAACCCCGCCTCCTCCATGTTAGCAGATGGGACATGGGCCAAACAATAATTTTTTAACGACCAGTGAAATGTTTTTTGGGGTTTTATGGACGTAAGCATGTCTGAAAGATGGAAAACGTCTCTTCGGTTTTGACAGCATCAGCTAAATGCTCCTCTGACCGTTGCTGCTACTCAAAGCGTCACGGGCGATGACGACGATGAGGATTTCTGACAGCAGCACCTTTTTGTCTCCACGTGACTCCGCTGTTACCTTTTAAGACTTTTTCAGAAATATGTGGTTGTTCTGTCACAGATGCAGGCTGATGTGCCGTCTTCTTCCAACTCTATTATCCATGAGTCACCACCACCACCACACTGCAGCCTCTGCCAAGAAAACAACTCCCCCCCCCCTCCTCGCCGGCGTCACAAGCTTCAGCCGTTTGGTTTGTTTTTGCTTCGAAATGTGAAATGTGAAAAAGTCTGATGTGTTCATATTTGAGTTTTCCCGACTGAGTGGAACCGGTGAAGGAGGATTTGTGCGTTACAGAGGTCACGTGTCATGTTTGCTTTCGTCCACCTTCCTGGGAGCTTAATAGGGCTTTTATGACTCTGTGCTTTTGTCTGATAAATTGGATTATGTGAAGCCTTTGGCCCGTGTGTGCTTCCACCTGAGCAGCGACAGGCAGCAGAGATGTAATTTGCTCTGATCGGTCTGCCTCTCTGTCTCGCTGCTTATTAAATGAGAAGTAATGACGTATTGGCTCCGAGATTTCACTCAGATTACCTGAGAGGTTTTCAACTTCCTGCACTAAGTAGTAACTTCTTTCCTTTTCAGTTTTACTCCATTTTGCAGAAGTGACGTGACGTCACCCGTTGGTTTGTGAGTTGTTCTGAAGCCTCAGTTTTTGCCATCTTGGTTTGGTCTGTTTGACTCTGAATGATCTGAAGGATGATGAGCTGAAGGAGACTTGAAACTAGAGACTGAGAAATAAACTCCTCCAAACATAGTCTGGATGTGAACTGGTTGTCAAAGACGTATATATATATATATATATATATATATAATTATTCATGTTTATGTTTCTAACACTTCTTCTCTCTCCTGATCCGCAGACGTACATCGGCTCCATCCTGGCGGCGGTGAACCCTTACCAGATGCTTCCCGGGCTGTACGACTGGCCGGCGATGGAGCTGTACAGCCAACACCACCTTGGGGAAATCTCCCCTCACATCTTCGCTGTTGCCAACGAGTGCTACCGCTCACTGTGGAGGAGGCTTCAGAACCAGTGTGTCCTGATCAGGTCGGTGATCATGTCGTTGACTTGGAAGTTTAATGGAACTCTCAACCTGACACAGAAACCTGAAGTAGATAAGAACGTTTCTGCTGAGTCGACTTGAGTCGACAGCGAACGCTCAGTCGGGGCATCCACATCTCTCGTGTCACAGGTTACACGGAGCCCTCTGATTGGTCGTTTGAATAAACCGTTGTGGTCTTGAGCTTGTTCAGTCGCTCTTCCCTCAGTGCGTCAAACACTTTGATCGAGGTTCGAGTCCCCTGGGCGCTTTGGCTGCACTTCTGAGCGTGACACACACACACACACACACACACACACACACACACACACACACACACACACACACACACACACACTGTTACTATCTCCATCCTCTGCTTTCCTTCCTCACATCCTTCCTCTTTGATTATAACTGGACGACTTTCACCTCTCTCCATTGTTCTAACCCTAACCCTTCCCCTGACCTGAAAAGAAAAAAGTTATTTTTATATTTGGCCCCAGATTGGCCCCTGAACTCAGGAGAAACAGATCGACTCTGTGGGAACGTTGTGTTTGTGGTCGTCCAGTGTCCAGGATACGTGGCCAGTGTCCGTCTGTCATTCCTGTGTCGCAAAGCAATTATGTAAGAACACATCAGAGACACAATAATACACAAACGTTTTAGACCGGGGATGAACACAACAGTTGTTTAAAGTTATTCATACTGACGTTTATGGTTAAAAGTGTCACAGTTTGATGACAACATTTTAGGAATCATTGCCAAAATGTTTGGGGAAACTGAGCTCATCAGTTTTCTTGCTGGTGTAAAGGAGCACGATGGTAAACGTGTGCGTTCCGTGTTAACATCAGCTTGTTCAGCAGAACCAGAGCCCGAGAGCTGCAGGAGAGTCTCAGTTTGCTGCTTCAGGCACAAGTGCTGCAATTTCATGTAAATTTGCTGGCATTAGTTTACAGGCCCGTTTGGCCCGGTTTTATTGGCCTTGTGGTTAATGAGACACACATGTTCCTGTGTGAAGGAAGCAGCAAGTGAACAGTGGCTTTTTATGCCTTTAATTGTTAATGAGTCATTAAAAACACAGCAGCTTTCTGCACTGACGTGATTTCAGAAACATTGTGTGGGTTTAAAAACCCAAATTTCTGAGTTTGTGAGATTCAGAGGAACCCGACGATTCACATTTATTACTGACACACTTAAAATATCTAAATACTTATTATTATTATTATTATTATTATTAAAGTCGCATGTGTATCTATGGAGATGTAGAAAAGCCTCCGTCGGCTCCTGGTTGGAGTCGTCCTCCTCTTCAGGGTACAGAAGGTCCTTTGTTTGCCAGGATGTTGGTCAGTGGGAAGAACATCCACCGCCGCACACACACCGGGGCGTAAACACAAACATGTTGTCATAATGTCGTCGGAGAAAACCCTGAGCTGCACAATACTGCCAGTCTCCCCACAGAGACGCGCCGCTGCCATAGATGTTGTTTTTATCTTGATCTCTCTGATTTCCGGTACTTTCCCTGCTGCAACAAGCAGATTCCGCTGCAGGGTTCATCCGTCTAGAAAGAAAACTAAAAACGCCTAATTTACCACAGAATCTGTAACTTTGAGAAAAAGAAAAACAGCAGTTTGGCTGCGTAGTTTTTCCATGACAGCAGCGGCAGCGGCAGCACATGAAGCGCTGTGGGCCAGAGAGGACAAACCACAGACCACAGACGTGACCTTTAGCTGTTGTCTCAGCTAAAACACAACCTGATGGTTTACTGTCTGTTAAAATAGAGAAAATGACACAGTGAGCCTCCCAACACACACACCCACCCACCCACACACACACACACACACACACACACACACACACACACACACACACACACACACACACACACAGACACACACACCCTGTGAGACCTCATTCTCCTCTGATCATCTGTCTGGATATGTTGAGGTTGAACGTTGCATCTTGTCACAGGAGGGTGTCAGGAGCTGGCATTAAATGGCTTTTTCTGGACGATGCATTGCGCTTCAGTGAGGAACCGTTTGTTCAAAGACACACTGGCGCCAGTCAGCGACGGGACGTCAGATGCTGACTTGTGATTGGCTCCACCACTGCACAGGAAAATGATGTCAAACGCGTGAGACGGCTGCGTTGTCGTTCTTGCCCAGGACAGCGTCGCCCATCTTTATTTACAGTCTATGACAGAGACACGCTCACATTCACACCTGCAGGTAGTTTAGAGGTGCACGTCTGTGGCGTGTGGGAGGAGGCCAGAGTACATGGAGGAAACATGCAGGCACAAGTAGAACATGCAAACGCCACATGGACAAGCCACTGAACCACCGTGCCGCCCTGCTCCAGGTGAAGCAGATGCAAATATTCCTTTAAATCATGAATCTAAAAAGAGGTGAGAGTCAGTATCACTCTCCTGCTTCTTTGACCACAAACAGCCAGTGAGTGTCACTTTCAAACATGAACCTTTGAGACTGTTTTACTGCCTCTGAGCTGCTAATCAGCTGTTAACTGTCGCCCTCGAGCAAGGCACTAAACCTCCATCTGCACCAGTTGAGAGAATATAAAACGTGTAAGTGCTCTGCAGATCCTCCCTGGTGCATGAATTATTAATACAAGAAACCACTTTAGTTTGATGAAGTTGCTCGGACCAGAGGGAACGGTTCCTCGGAGTCACTCCTGCACACAACTGGCATTTTCTGTTCTGATGTCTTAATATGTGAATTCTGTGTGGTCAGAGTGTTTGCATGTCGTTGGATGTGTGAGGGGGTGACGCCCTCAGTGTGTCTGCAGCTCGCTCTGTGGCTGATGGATGTGTGAGGCTGTGAGTAATTGCAGGGCGGAGCAGAGACAGTCAAAGTTTTGTGTGTTTTTCCTGAGGGCTCCTGTCTCCAGGCTGCTGTGCAGGATTTACTGATCGTCGATGGTGTTTGGTTACAAACTAAATAATATCTTGTTGTCATTTTATATGATGCTGTTTAACGAAATCCCAATTTTATAGATGACGTAGACGCTCGGAATCTCCTTGTGGTCACAGAGTAGCCTTCACTGATTCGTCAGTTTCCTGTCACATGACCTCCTTTACCATGAAAACATCCAGCCTCAGCGACCAGAGCAGAAACAACATGGAGAATGAATTACGAGTGTTACTGACCCTGTTGTCTTTGCTAACAGCTGCTGTGCAGTTAACGTGTTTACATGTGGAGGAGGATCAGGAGCTTTCCACTGGTTTCTAAGATGAAGAGATAACCCAACTTGCATTTCTGTATTTTGATCTCTGTGCTGAGAGAGAAGCAGGATGTGCAGAGGCAGAGTGAAAACGGAGGTTTTTGATCGATGTGTGTGTTTGGAACTGGATCCTGCTGCTGTCACTGGAACAGGCGTCGCTCTGCACGACGGAGCTGAGCTGCAAACCTCTCACAGCTGGATCTCAAGCTCGTTTTATTGTTTGATGCCCTGAAGTTCGATTTTGTTACTTTTTTTTAGAGTCCCAGCTCCTGCCCAGCTGCCACAGAACGTGGTCTGGTTCACAATGAACTCACACACACACACACACACACACACACACTGTTGGTCCCTCAAAAACACCAAAGCCATTTCAGAGCAGACTCTCATAAAACATGTAACATGGCAGCCCCCCCACCCACACACAAAAAGAGTAATTTCATGGTAAGTGTGTGTGTGTGTGTGTGTGTGTGTGTGTGTGTGTGTGTGTGTGTGTGTGTGTGTGTGAGGGAGAACAGCTATAAATTCCACTTTTAGGCGAAGGCAGGAAGCCCGGATTTAGGGATTGTGGGTAATCAGATCCAGGCAGAAGGAGGCGAATGAAACAGGAGCTGGTTTAGAAGAAGAGGAGGAGGAGGAAGAGGAGGAGGAGGAGGAGGAGCAAACTCTAACAAGACGCATCTGCTCATTAATGCTCATGAACGCCACTTTGCGTTTTCACTGATGCGGATACCTGGCTGCGTTGAGCCACATGATTTTAACGTTGTCGCTGCAGATTTCAGTAAGAACTCAGCGTGAGCCGCCAACGAAGAATCTGCTGGAAATGCTCCAAACTCTTCAGACTGTTCCTGAGCGCAGCAGATGCCAGCACGGCAGATTTTCTCCAATAAACAGATTCAGAGGTTTTATTTTCACGTTTTCCTTACTCAATGTTTGGTGTGAGTCTCTTTCCTGATTCCACATGACGTTCCTGCTCACGGCTTCAGAGGAACAGTTTTCCCAGATTGGTGTTTATGATGGGTGTTGACTGGTCCGCACGGAGCCCTGACCTCGACCCCATTCAGCACCCAACTGGAACAACTGGCTGCGTGTCAGAACCGGTGTCGGACCTTTACTGGTCCCAACGCCTGGTGTGAAACCTGAAACCAGAAGAGTGGAGGCTGTGAGAGCCCAACAATCTCACGTCACGTTCAGTCACTGCAGCTTTCCATCGTATCATGTGATCTGATGTCAAAACTGTCATTTTAGTTTAAGTCTGTGAACCTCAGACTATCTCAACCCATTCAGATTTTAGGGCTGATACTGTTCTAACTGTGGCTTTGTGTCCGATGCAGCCCAGGTTTGATTAAATCCCCGACCCGGCAGTTTTTGCCCGACCTCACGACCCCAGAGGTGCATGTGAGGTCAAACCCGAGACGCTCCAGCCTCGTTAATTACTCAGGAATCTGGAGGAACAAAATCCTAAAACAACAACAACACAAGCTCCGCAAAAACATACCTGAAAACCTTTTCTTTTGGGATTGAGCAGGTTTTATCTGCGTCGTCCGGATCGTCCTGTATTTGTTATGAGTTTTATTGCGTCACGGTCCAATCAGAGGTGACGATGCATCTTTGTGCCTGAAATCAAATAGTTTGTCAGATTCACTACCTCTTTCCTGACTTTGGTGATTCGTGGTGCGGCGGTCCTGCTCGCTGTGAAACACGGCTTTTAGTGCAAATAGGCACCGAAAGGGACAAAAGTGGGAGGTTACAGTTGGGATGTTTTAGAAAGGGATGAGGACAGCTCGGTCACGGTGCCTCGTCCGTCACTTCTCACGGAGAAGGTCGATGACATGAAGCATACGGCCTCGTATCGACGTTTTCAATTGCCTTGTATTTCCTGAACAGTGAATTCAAAACTTTTCACTCGCACCTCAGGGACCGTGAACGTTTGTTGCTGAAAGGGAAGGTCTCAGTATTTCTGGCAGTGCAACAGAAACTCCCACAGACCTCAGCCGTACATTCCAGTCCATCCTAACAAGTCATTCAATCCTAATCCTGCTTGAATCTCTGGGTAGTTCGGTGAGATGATTTCACTTCTTTCTCCGGTGTAAAGAAATCGTTCTTCAAAAGACTCGAGACCCGATTAGACGACACGTGTGGACAGACGTCGTCTGCCCCCCCCCCCCCCCCTTCCTGCCTGTGGGGGGGGGTTACCTTGGGTGGCAACAGCGTGTGCAGAGCCAGGGATTAGTACAAAGACCGGGTGCTGTTTGGCTGCATGTGTGTGTGCGTCTCAGATCAGTTGTCCTGCTGCCAGAGGTCTTTTCAAATGGGATGCATTAAACCGACCCTCTCACTATAATCTATTTAAATGAGTTCCACCCACACCGAGCCTTTTAAGATACAAATGAAAGAAGTTTGACAAACTGGTGGAAAGAGTGAGATCTGAACTTTGTTGCTGCAATGCTTTACATCCTGGTGAATTACAGAGCTTTTATTTTGAAAAGTAACATCGGCTCAGTAAATCATTAGCGTGAACAGTGAAAAACTTCATTTGATGAGAGACATTGATTCTAACATCTTCAGCGCAGATAAACCAGGTAGGATGACCACAACTTCGCTCTGCACACAAACAGTGACAGAACATTGTATCGTATGTGTGTGTGTGTGTGTGAACAGCATCAGTTATGAGTCAGTCATCAGTAGCTAATTCACATCTGACCCAGTTTGTTGTGAGTTGCAGCAGCAGTGCACACAACCTGCAGGCAGACACACAGTCACACATGAAATAAAGACACATCCCTCGCACACAGTTTGAATTAAAGAGCCAGCGTCGGGCCTCAGGCCTCATTTAAAGACACAGGAGGTTTGTGAGATGAGACAAGAAGCTTCTGTGTCGATTTAAAAATCAAACCCGGTGCTAGAATATATATATCAGTTAAACTTGATTTGTCCCACAGATTATGTCTGCAACATACAGTACGTCCTGGTTCCTCTGTTACATGAAAACAGGACATTTTCCAGATCAGGAAGAAAAGAAACATCATAATAAATCCTAATTATTATATTGCCTCATCTACAGGGAGGTCAGTGCCTTGCTCAAGGGGCAGTTGAGAAGAAGGGACTTAAACGTCAGTGTGTTTTTCTGCCCACAGTGGAGAAAGCGGAGCGGGGAAAACAGAAAGCACCAAGCTAATCCTGAAGTTCCTGTCGGCGATGAGCCAGCACTCCCTGGAGGTGTCGTCCAGAGACAGGACGTCCCGTGTGGAGGAGGCGCTGCTGGAGAGCAGGTGAGCAGTCGCTTTATTTCAAGTGTAACGGCACCGCTTTGTCTGAAGTGTCGGAATTAAAGAATAAACACACTTAGACACACACATACAACACAACGATTAGATGATAGAGAGACGAAAAGACAGTTTGAAACACTAGGTGGCGTTATCAGACAAGTCCAGCCCGTAAACGTAGATTTCTTATAACAAATGTGATTTTAAAACCAACATGAATGTGTTTCATCAGTCATACGACTTAGTTTACAGCTCATAAAACACATTGAAGTGTGAAGTATCAGGTACATTGTTGACGGTGTAAACGTTTGTGTGCTAACGACGCTGCTCCTCTAGTCCCATCATGGAGGCCTTTGGAAACGCCACGACCGTCCACAACAACAACTCCAGCCGCTTTGGGAAGTTTGTCCAGCTGCATTTCAGCCAGAAGGGCAACATCCAGGGCGGCAGGATCGTCGACTGTATCCTTTGAAACCCATTGCACTGTCAATAGGAAGAACTGGAACAGGCTGTAGAGGTGAAGATGAGCAGAATCTTTCATGAGGATCTGAGTCCGTCTGTGCCGAGATGAGTAGAACTAGATTACTGCAGTATATTAGCTCCTAGTCTAACAAGTGGACAGTAAACTGCATTGTCCTGTCTCTGTCTATCACTCTGTGTATTATTCAAAGTATAGTGTAGCAAAGTAGAAGACAGGACATTTAGGGCCTTGAGTATTACGAGGGTGTGGACCACTGGGAGTCGAACCAGGGACCTGCTTCTCAGGGACTAGTTTCCTGGTGTTCATGTATGTGGAAGGTCAGCAGGTTTAGTTTGGCTGTTCAGATGCAACACAACCACAGCTCTTCCTGTTTTTCTTGGTTTCTCTGTGGAACATTTAGCCGAATCATTTAGTTTTTGTGCCTTGACAGAAACTTCTCCGACCACAGACCTCTTAGAAAAGGTAAGTGTCCTTCCTCCGATGACCCTGTGACTGGATGTTGTGTTTGAGATGAGTCATCGTCGGTTGAGTAATAAGCGATTCTCTCTTCTTCTCTGCAGAACCGTGTGGTCCGGCAGAACCCAGGGGAGAGAAACTACCACATTTTCTATGCTCTGTTAGCAGGAACCAACAGCCAGCAGAGAGGTGAGCAGCAAACACTGTGACACATCCTGAACCATACATGTGCAGCACCAGCAACGTCCTCTTGTCTTTGCATCAAAGACAAACATCCTGTTAAGTTCGGAGTTAAAGCGAAACAATGAAACTTTCCCTGAGCAACAGCGCCCTCTGCAGCCACACATGGGGACTCGTTCTGTCTGAGTCAATCAATCCGACTGTCGTCTCATTCTGAAGCTGCTGTTTTAATGTTAACAAGTTGCACAGTGTTGCTGTAAATTCCACATGTGTGAGCGCGTCTCGTCAGGAAGCCGGCTGTGACAGCGTGTGTGTTCGTTGTGTGTCCGCAGATGCGTTCGCGTTGACCCACACCGACAGCTACCACTACCTGCGGCAGTCGAGCTGCGTCACCGACAAGACAATCAACGACAAAGGCACTTTTCAGGATGTTCTGGTACGCAGGTCACAACACACACACACACGCACACACACACGCACACGCACACGCACACGCACACACACGCACACGCACACACACACACACACACACACACACACACACACGAACACACACTACTGTCGCTTCTTGAGACTAAAACTAATAAATATTCTCTCACTGTTTGTTCAAGTGTTGCTGATCAGTTTGGTTTTAATCAGTGTTTTGATGATATAAAAATGCTGGAATTCGATGTGAGTCCATCGAGAAGATGAAGGTGTGACCTGAGGAGCTCATTCTTCTTCTCTGTTTTTCGTGGCTCCCAGAATGCCATGCGAACGATGCAGTTCACGGAGGAGAACATCGGGGAGATCCTGCGCCTCCTGGCGGGGATCCTTCATGCGGGGAACATCGAGTTCATGACGGCCGGTGGAGCACAGGTCTCCTCCAAATCAGGTCAGAGCTCTTCCCCCTCGTCGTCCTCACCTTCGTCCTCTTCACTATATATATAAAATGTCCGTGATTAGAAGTGGGGTCAGTTTGTGTTGCTTTCGTCTGCAGCTCTCAGCCGCACATCCGACCTCCTGGGGCTGAACTCAGACCAGCTGGCCGAGGTTTTGACCCACAGGTCCATGATCCTCAGGGGGGAGGAGATCTCCACACCGCTCACCGTCGAACAGGTGAGTGATCTCATGTCATTCAGGTGTAAAGGTGATCTAAAATCATGTGTTTGAATCTGAGAGTCTCTCCCTCTTGCGTATGAAAGTGGCTCAAATCCCAAGTGAAAAGATCAGATTTGTTCTGTTGGAAAAACGAATTATCTTGAAGTGAAATACGAGCAAAAGCATCAGCTGGAATCACCTCAATGAGTCGCGCAGTTCCTGCTCTGCCAGGAAACATGGTTCAAGTTGTGAGCGCGTCCATTTGAACCTGGAGCATCATCCAACCGACGGTTGTTGCTCTGCTTTGTCTAAGCAGAGAGGTTTAAGCAAAGAGAAGCAGTTTTCAGTGGTTATGCGATATTTGAAAGACCGTCAGCACACACTCAAAACCCTACAGCCATTATTAAAGTTTCGTTTCAAAATGTTGCGCGACAGGAGACAAGACGAGACTCCTGTTCATGTTCTTTTCTATGTGTGACCTGGTTCTTGTGTCTAAAATCCCCTGTGACGTGGGTCTCTTCTCCTCAGGCGGTGGACTCCAGAGACTCCATGGCCATGGCCCTTTACTCTCAGTGTTTCAACTGGATCATCCGAAAACTCAACAGCCGCATCAGGGGCAACGAAGACTTCAAGTCCATCAGCATCCTGGACATCTTCGGGTTCGAGAACTTCGAGGTGTGTGGAACACATTTTAGACGTGCACATTCCAACCACACGATATATTAACAGTCAGATGATAAATAAAAACGCTTTCAGGTATTTTAGTGTCTCACATGGAACCAGGATCTAATTAACTTCTCACTGATAAATTAGTTTATTGAATTTAAATCCAATTGAATCTCTGACCTTATACTTCTCCTCTACTCAGTATTGGAATCATATTGTAATTGCTAATGAAGAAATCAGTAAATACAGCTCAGGGATTCCTCGTCTTCCAGCTCGTTAACTCTGTTTTCTGTGTCTTTAACTTCGGCCTGATTTTATTCTCCGCAGGTCAACCGCTTTGAGCAGTTCAACATCAACTATGCAAATGAGAAGCTTCAGGAATATTTTAACAAGCACATTTTCTCCCTGGAGCAACTTGAGTACAACAAGTAGGTGGAGGCCGTTCTGACCGCTTAGTTCTTCACTGAGAAATGAGACGTGATGGGTTTTTTATTGTCTCTTTACTCTCTGGTGTTATAAAGATTTTCTGCTGTTGTAAACGTGTTGTTTGGTCTCCTGCAGGGAGGGCCTGGCGTGGGTGGACATCAACTGGATGGACAACGGAGAGTGTCTGGACCTGATCGAGAAGGTACGAGGGGGAGTGAAAACTGTCAGGACGACAAAGAGCGTTTCTGTGCTTCAGACATTTCAGGAAAGTTGTTTAGAGCTGTCAGATGAGGATGGTGATTGTTGGATAACGATAGAGTCAAGCAGCAGAAAGAGATGTGACGAGGATGAGATGATGATGATGGTGTTTCCATAGAAACTGGGTCTCCTGGCACTGATGAATGAGGAGAGTCACTTCCCCAAAGCCACAGACGACACCTTACTGGAGAAACTCCACAGCCAGCACTCGGTAGGTGTCACACCAGCAGCTGATGCAGGACACACTGGACTCACACTTTCTCCCCAATGAACGTCAGGCTGGAGAACAAAAGACGTTAAAGAAACTCAAGTTGTCATCATCATCTGAGGTCCATCGTTTTTTAGCAAAGTGTGAACATGGTCTTGAACTGTCTTTTTTCTCTGACTGCAGAAAAACTCTTTCTATGTGAAGCCCCGTGTTGCTGTGCACTTCTTTGGAGTCAAGCACTATGCAGGAGAGGTGGGTGCTGCCTCCTCATCGTTTTCCTTCAGTGTAGTTCTGGTTATTGTGTTCGGATCTGACGCCCCCTTGTGGCTCGTTGCAGGTGGTGTACGACGTGAGGGGGATGCTGGAGAAGAACAGAGACACTTTCAGGGACGACATCCTCAACCTGCTGAGGGAGAGCAGGTGAGAAACCTGTGGCAACCAAGCAGTTTGGATTATAATGCCTTGCTCAAGAGCACCTGCACTAATGTCACTGAAACAAGAAATAATAGAGAAATAAAAGTCTTGATTCTCACGATACTTCTCGATATATATACGAGTCACAGACAGACAGAGATTTCTGGAATTATTTAACATAAGATAATTTCTTCCATTTTCCTTAATTCTGCTAAACCTTTACTGTCTGCACTCGTCTGTTCATCTTTCTTTTGTCAAACAATGATCAAATGGAAAATACACATGTTTTGATGTCTTTCTCCGATCGTTCATTAAACTTCCAGAGTTGCAGTTTAGCTCAAACTGTGATTTTTGTCTCAATGCGAGTGTAAGCGATGGAGATCAGTTATGATACAGTCATATTACAGTTAAATCCTACGTGAGACACATCCTGATTCACCAGGATCTGACCGTGTTCCCTCTGTGGTTCAGGTTGGACTTTGTCTACGATCTGTTTGAACACGTATTGAGCCGAAACAAACAGGACACTCTGAAGAGCAGCTGCAAGCGCCGACGGCCCACGGTCAGCTCCCAGTTTAAGGTAAGTCCCCAACAAACATCAAACTGCGTCAGTGATCACCGGAGCTGAACCGGCTGCACCAACACGACGCAGCTCACCGGCGACCATCATTAGGAGAAGATACAGAGAAGTTCATGTGACTCAGTCAGTCCCGATGCTGCCGGTAGCCGAGTAGCAGCAGTAGCTATACAGTAGTAGTGTTCAGTGGGGGAGAGTGTCGTTGTTATAACAGCATTTACTGATATATTATGATAAATATGAATAATTCATAGCTTTGCTGCAGCTGCGACAAACAGTTAATCACCTGTGGAAATAAGTTCATGTTGCTGCTGCTGTAGAAAACAACTGTTAACATATCACCAGTTGTAGTAATAGTAGCAGCAACTTACACAAATAGTAGAACTGCTGTAGTAGCTGTAGTAGTACCTTATCGTAAAAGTATTACAGCCGGTATGTTATTTACTGTGGTGGTCCACAGTATTGCAGAAGTAGTACTATTGTTATTATAACTACGGGATGTAGAACGGAGAAGGTCCGTCTATTCTAGTTATAGTCAGTATTTGTTGTGCAACCTCAGGAAACATCTAAATATAAGCAGTCATAGTAGTGAAAGTAATATTAACTGCACGTAAGTAGTAAGCAGCAGTAACTGTAATAGTAACTAATAGTAACTGTAATAGTAACTAATAGTAACTGTAATAGTAACTAATAGTAACTGTAATAGTAACTGTAATAGTAACTGTAGTGTTTGTGCCCGTTTATTTTGACGCAGAATTCTTTGCACTCCCTGATGGCCACACTCTGCACCTCCAACCCATACTTCATACGATGCATCAAACCAAATACACGCAAGGTGAGTACACACACACACACACACACACACACACACACACACACACACACACACACACACACACACAGCAACCATTAGCAGCTCAGGACGTGGGAGCGTTTGTCATTTTAATAATCAGACCGTCCTCCCCCACCAACCGGCCGCAGACAGGAATGACAAGTGTCTGGTCCTCTCTGGTGCCCTTTGACCCCAGGTTGCCTAGCAACAGGCAGGAGTCGTGGAGAATGTGGGGATAATGTACACACAGTACATACAGGAACGAGTGGGGGTGTGCACTGTGACTCCCCCCCACAGATAATCCACACTCACAAGATATCTTTAAATATTTGTGTTTCTGGAGTTTAGGATTTACATTGTTGGAGTTTCTCAGATTTACATTTCAAACTTTATTTGCGACGCAGTTTACTCACGAAAATAAAATCTGCACACGATCATTAACAAGACGAAAGAGAAAGTCAAAACTTCACTGAACATTTACATTATACACAATAATAATTAATAATCTAAATATATGATGTAAGAAAAAACATTTTACAATAAAAATACAGTATATGTTTGAAAAGTAATAATCAACAATACAAATATATAATAAAAGAAAAAAATCGACAATAAAAGAAAAATTATTAACAATAAAAGAAATACAATATAAGAAATGTTTCTTCGTAGGTTTCTTTTCCTCTGTAGTTTTTTTTATTAAAGTAATTACACAGCATTTTTTGGGGCCAGAATTTATTTTGAATACATTTATTTTTCTGCAACAAACTCTTTGTGAGCAGCTCTGTGAAGAGTCTCTGGAAGGACTTCAGTCATACTGGAGGTATTTAGACAGCAGATCAAATGGCTTCACACCATCATATCTGTGCAGCTGTGACGAGACGGACGTGGACACTGGGAGGTTTGTGACGCAGATGTGAAGCATGCTCTGAGCGGTTTTGTGTTTGAGACTCTCGTTGTCGTCTGTGGCAGCACAGAGGGTCCCTGTGTGTGTGTGTGTGTGTGTGTGTGTGTGTGTGTGTGGGGGGGGGGGTTCTTTGTCTTAATTTTTCTGAGCAGAAATGGTTACAGGTCCAACAAATTCCCTGCAAACTGAATCACTTATTACACTAACGCTAGGAAGATGCCCATGGTCTGATAAAGTTAAAAGTATTAACTGATTAAGTGTAACTGAGTAAGTTCGTCCTCTAAAAATACTTTAGAGACCTTCATGTCCTCAGAGAGACCAGTGAACAGCCGGCGTGCTTTTATGAGGCGAAACGCGACCGGCTGGACTCCTCTTGTGATCGAATGTTAAACAAGGTCCGGTGATGACTTTCAAATGGAGCTTAATGCAGTGAGGGAGGGAGGCGGAGGGGGGGGGCAGGGGTCAGGGAGGCACGTGGCCCCTAAAAGCCCCCGAGGGGCGTCCCCGTCATCTGCCTGTTCCACTCTGAGCAGGTGTCCGAGGACAGGAGGTCCAAAATGTCTCACCCTCAAAACCAGTTTCAGCTTCTTAGCTTCTCATGCTCCAAACACATTTAGATATAAACGTATATGGTGGGAACATCTTCACACGCTGACCACATCCGTGACTTAGAGCTGCAGTGATGGAAGCGTGTTGAAAAAGCCTGCAGGGTCATGGGACTCCTGCAGCTGGGAAGTGGAATCTGTGGGGAAACATCAATCTATTGACAGAATGCATAATGGTGTGGACAGACCTCTAAACACAACTAGGACACACACTCAAATACACACACACTCATTTACACAACAGCGTGTTAGGTAAACTAAAGCTTGTGACTCTTAGTTTTAATGGCTTGTGTCTGATTCTCACCAAACGATATTCAAAGGTGGAGCCAGATAATGCAATAACCATCCTCCATGTCAGCAGATGGGACATGGATCGAACTAAAAACTGTATTATGTATGAAATTGGAAATTGTGAAAACGTAATTATATTAGAGATGGGTTAGCAAAATGAATATATACATATTTTAATGTTATTATTGTAATTTGACTGCACGTTATAAGATGAAATATATTTCAGAATTCTAGGGTGAATCTGTCATACTGAAGTAAACATCTTCTGCTAAGATTCGAAAATTCAAATTAGCAGATGAAATAACCGGCAGCAGTTCATCTGGCCAGTCACCATCACATTTGAATGTAAACAGCCTTCTCTGCCACGCACACACACACACACACACACACACACACACACACACACAGGCCCTACAAGTGGTCTGCACAAATTAGCCTCAGCAGGAGATGCATCGCCATGGCAACCTTCAGCCCTCCCTCTCCACACAAGAAGGGGGAGTGGAGTTTGTGGTTTGAAAGCCTTTGTTTGACTGTGTGTGTGAGTGTGTGTGAGTGTGTGTGAGTGTGTGTGAGGCGCTCAGTGTGTGGAGGAGACGCACAGGCGACAGCTTCGGGAAGTTCTCTGTCGTCTTTCTCTGGAATAATCGCTCAGACGGATACAGAAGGGCGAGCGACGATGCACGGTGAGACCTGATGCTCGTTTCAAATGCTGTGCGTTGAAGTGTGTGCGTGTTGCACAGAGGTTGTGTCAGTGCGGTGGGAGGAGGTGAGAGGCAGCTCTCAGGTGTGTTTTCATATCCATGACGAATCAGACAGAAAGACAGTGTTGTGAGAGCAAGTTGAATTATTATATTGACTTCTGTCAGGAAAACACAGAAGTCTGAGCGCACGCTTGTTATTTCCTTTTAACCTCAAACTGGGTCCCACTGCTGTTTCCTGCCTGTTGTCTCCCAAACTGGACTCGAAGGTTTTCACCTCTGAATTTCAACAGACGAGTTTAAAAGCATGAATGAGGCCGACGACACAATGAGGAGACTTAATGACATGATAACGAGGAGAAAGTGGGAGAAAAGCTCTGTGTCTGGATGAGAGGCTGTTGATTCTGTGTTTGATTCACTGCTGAGGGGATTTAGTGTCGACACATGGATCCTTGTGAAGGTCTGATTCCTCTGACAGTTGATGTTGTACACAGCTACTAGAACCTTCATTGTCTGGATTCGTCTCAGAAGCTCCACTTCTGCAGGTTTGACTTGTGTCATGTCTCATGTGTCAGAGGAATTCGAACCCACAAGAATCCTCCACCTCACGGGTTTAGGTCGGATTTACATTTAGATCAGTAATTCACATTCATATTCGATTCGCTGCTTTTCTCTGTTAATACCAGTTGAAATTGAGACCAGATGAAACAAACAGTTCCTCCATAAATATTATAAAAACACAAACAGTGTCATCTCAAAGCCTAAAACCAAGAAACAGGAAATCGCTGAATCCACGTGTTAATGACCTTCACGAATGTTTAATGCAGTCGAGTCAACGCATTGAACTGTAACTTGTGTCTTGATGAAAGAAGAAAAAAGGCACCTTCATGCCGGCGGTGAGGGACGTTCAGCTCCTCCTGAGTTTGATTGTCTCTCTGTGTTTTCACCCCCGCCGGGTCCCAACCCCCTCGGGAGCGCACCGACACGCCCCTTTTTGTCCTGCTGAATGCCCTGAGTCTTTGAGGGAGACGGACACAGTTTATCCCTCAGGCTTTTGTTGTCACGTCTCTGTGGAGGCCTGAGATGCTCTGTCTGCCTCCGGAGGCGGATTTACATCACAGAATACGACCTCAGAATATTCTGTCCTCTTGACAAATTTGTGATGAACAGAACCCAAATTTCATCGTTTAACATCTGCAGAAAATATCTGCTACAAATTTAGTCCAGCAATACAAAGGATCAGTGACATTCTCAAGCCAGACGTTACAGATCCCTTTATTCTTGGTGGAAAACGTAATATTTAAGTTTTAAGTATTTAAAGTTTCTGCATTAAAATACATTTTGATAATATTTAGATTCAGGTGCTAGAGGGTTCCGTCGCTCACAAACCTTCTGACCTGAAGTTCTTTGTAAACTGTCATCGTTTATATCTTCAACATTTCTCAACATAAGAACATCACAATACGATAAGTTGACATTCGGCCGTTTTCTCTTTCACTTCTGCAACACGAGCCATCAGAGCAAATCTCAGTTAAGACCTCAATACTGTCTTTAAATCGCAAATTTAAAACTAACCCTACCCCTAACGAAAAGAGTTAGTTCGTAGATAATATCTGTCCACCCTGGGCAGCTAAAAGAAGATACGAAGAAGAAGAAGAAGAAGAAAACCAATCCATTTTGTCAACAAAACTGTGTTTGACAAAGTAGTTCCCTGTGTTGGGGCCTCGCTCCAGTTATACAACAAAGTCTTTTGGGTTTTCAAAGACTTTGACAGTGAGAGAGTTTAACGTGATTCTCGATCAAAGTTGAAGAAAGTCCCTCTGGATTTCATTCACTTCTAAAATCCCAAACAGAAAATCCACGACACGGCAGCAGCACTTTGTCTGCAGCACGACACGTGTCCCGGTTGTGTTTAGGTTACGAAGTGAAGCCAGAAGGAGAAATTTCATTTCATTTATGCAACTGTGTGAAATATAAAAAGAAAGAACAGACTCTGTGATGGGTAGAAAACGTGCGACATGCAGGAAGCAGAGGGCAGCTTCCCGACACCATTCGGCTTTGTGCCGCCGCTGACCGGCCGTATGCAAATGAAGGTTATGCTAATGAGGTCTCCTCTGTGGCCAGTGGCTGTTAAAGGGCGCCATTCAGTCTCTTCAGTTAACATCTCCCTCCATCTCAGCAGCTCAAATGGGTCGTCAGCGGGCTATCAGGGGAGATGGGTGCTGAATAAAGGGGGTATTACAGCGGGTATGAAAGCCACCCCTTATCCAGAGGCCTCCCCCCCCCACACACGCCCACCGAGGTTACAGGGTGAGAGGGGTCCCCGGGAAAAGCGTCTCTCACTGACTGAATGCACTTCTGTAAGAAATGAGGGCATCTCATCGCCAAGTGTTTCACCGGGAGGGGGAAGCTGTGTGATTTGCACATTTCTGACTTGTGAATGAGTCGTATGAAGTTTGAAGAATGTGCGTGGAAGTTTAAAGGGACAGAAGTGAGGTGTGGTTCAGCCGCAGACGTCAGCGTGAGGTTTGTACACAGCTAATGAGCCTCACACACACGGGTCTGGTTTAACAAATGAAATGTCTCGTTCGGTGTTTCAGGCAGAGAAGAGCGTCAACGAGTGTCAAATATCAAACGTTTAAATATCTTCAACTGCGGATGTAAATGTGTCTGTTTGCATCTTTATCGTAAACTCCCACCCCCCCGGTCTGCCTCCAGATGCCTGACCACTTCGACCAGACCGTGGTTCTGAACCAGCTCAGATATTCGGGCATGTTGGAGACGGTGAAGATTCGACGCACAGGCTTCCCCATCCGGAGACCTTTCCAAGACTTCTGCTGCCGGTGAGTCTCAGCAGCTCATCTCACACAAGCACACACATCATCTTCTGTGTGATGATGGCTGCGTCTCTACAGGTTATCAGCGTCACACAGCAAAAGAACCTGCAGGTCTGAGTTTGACTTCAGTATTCCCCCAAATAGCCTCAATTTCTAAACCAGTGTATTTCAAAACTATTCTTTGCTTTGTGGTGTCGAGCATTAAGAGGATCACACATGAACAACGCAGCAGGAGATTCTCCGGAGCGTTCAGGTGGGGGTGGAGCAGCAGACAGGAAGTGACCTATTGATTCTGATTCAACACATTTGCGTTCTCACACACCTCCATTCAGGAGACTCTGGTTTCTAGTTTCACTTTTCTGTTCAGCGTTTTCAAACAGGGGCGAGCAGCGTTTGCAGACTTCTCCATTTTAGGGGTTCGAACACTTCAGAGTATGGGCGACTCGAACCTTGTCCCTGCATCCTGTGAACCTGAAAAGCTCTGGATCCTAAACCTTCTCCCACCCTGCTCCTCAGGTACAAGGTGCTAATGCGGGAGGTGTTGATGCCGGATGACCCCAGGGGGCGCTGCATCCAGCTGCTGAACCACTACGACAGCAGCAGCGTGGAGTGGCAGATGGGCAAGACCAAGGTGAGGGACAGATGTTTGTCCACATTCACAGGACGCATTCTGTATCTATGAGTCTGCATTCTGCATAATTAAACCTTTGCATTAACCATGTGGCTGAGGGATCCACTTACTTCCTGGTACCTGAGACCTGATCCAGAGTCTCATTATATTCAGTCTAACTGGGTAATGTCCTGTTGTTGTGCGGGAATTAGGTTCACTTTATTATTTAGGAAGTAAAAATCCCACAGGTTTGTATTTCTTGTCTCTCAGCAGAGACATGCGTCCCCTCCGCTCAGTTTTCTGTGGTATAATTGACTTTTTCCTGTCAAACCCTGAACTCCTGAACATCCTGTTCCTCCTCCGGCGCCACGGCTGATCCGTGCTAATATGGAATATGATTGGATGGAAGTTCGCCACCAGAGGGGACGCCAATCCACTTTGGCTTCACTCTGCTCCCTGCAAGGCTTAATTTGGCTTTGTGCGTCACGTGTGTGTGTGTGTAATTATGAATGATTGAGGTCCAGAGCACCTGGAGCATGGAATCCAACAGCTATTGGATTCAGTCTCTCTGCTTCCACTACAACGGGTCAGGAAGAACACAACTACTGCCAGTGTGTGTGATTTCTGTGGGGAAATGAAAAGACAGATGGCCGACACGATGCTGCAGAGGGCGGCAGCAGGAAGTGTGTGTGTGTGTGTGTGTGTGTGTGTGTGTGTGTGTGTGTGTGTGTGTGTGTATTTGTGTTTGTCCAGGACAGACAAGAAACCGTGTGAGGAGTCAGCGCATTAGGCTGGAACAGGCATCACCTGTATGATGAGGAAGAGCTGCTCTCAAACTGTGTCGACGCCGTCTTCCTGCTGCTGCCTGTAAACCCTTAAATCAATTCTATCTCCCTCTGAGGGATTCGCCCTCTGTGCCTCTGCCCCTCGCAGACAGATTTACATTCGAGTGGCCTCCAGCTCCTTTCAGTCCACATGTCCTCACCATTGTTTTGTTTTAACAGCCTCAAACTTAATTTCCTGGAAGCAGAGCCGCTTGCTTCTCCCTCCACGGGTCTGAGCCGTCACACCAGCTGAGAATCAAAAGTGGTACCGAGGCTTATCCAGACTGTCGTTGCACTAATTAGCATAGTAACCGAAAAGGATTTGTTTCTCAAGGATGCAAATGTTTGGCACTTTTTGTGCACGTGTGATTCCTGTTTGTGCACGTCTCCCTTTATGCCTACGTGTTGTCCTTTATATGAGTGTTTACCTGTGTGTGGTTACGTTGTGGGGACGTAAGATCTGGTCCCCTCAAGGCCAACATGGGTTAGGGTTAGGCATGCATTATGTCAATGAAATCTATAGAGGGTCGGCATGTGTGTGTGTGTGTGTGTGTGGGTGTGTGTGTGTGTGTGTGTGTGTGTGTGTGTGTGTGTGTGAGTGTGCGTGTGTGCGTGTGCGTGTGTGTGTGTGAGAGTGTGCGTGTGCGTGTGCGTGTGTGTGTGAGAGTGTGCGTGTGCGAGAGTGTGTGTGTGCGTGAGTGTGCGTGTGCGTGTGTGTGGAACAGAGGAAAAATCGACTGAATAAATTCCCTCTCAATTGTTTTATTCTTTATTTTCCCTTTGTTCCACCTTTCATTTCCAGATGAACTCACTTTAATCTCCTTCATGATTTTATCTTTGTTGTTTCCTCAGTGTAAAGTTATGAGATTTGTGATATTGTGATGTTTTGTTATCATTATAACATCATGGCTCCGTGCGTGGGCGGAGACATTTTATAGCTTTGATCGATTGATTGATTGATTGATGCTCCTACAGCCTGACAGCGGCTGCATTCAGGGGCAGACGTTGGCAGTTTTGTGAGTTTGTCTTTGTGTGTTTTAGTCGTGTGTGCCTGTAGGTGCACGTGCATGGGCGTGCACGTGCATGGGCATGCACTGCACGTTTAATTAACCTGCTCGTCAAAGAGAGAAGTCCACATCACCCCGAAAATCTCATTAGTGCTTCACCGCTGAGGATTCAACCACCCACACACACACACACACACACACACACACACACACACACACACACACACACACACACAGTACATTATTCAACAGGAGAAAGGCAATCTGTATCCTGTACCCCATAGCACTGTGACATTTCCCCACCATCCCATATCTAATTTCCCTCCCCCCTAATCGGATTAACCCCAGGCGTCCCTCGTGGGCCCTGTTTCTCTATCAATGGACGGCAGCTTGGCTCCGACAGCGGGCGGCTGCACTAAGCGCCTGTGAGATGAGTCTTTTCACAGAGAGATGTCCCGAAATCACTCGCTGCAGTAATCTGTGCTCTTTAGCAGCGTGAACAAAAGAGGAGGAGGATCTGGATTTGATTTATGTCGGCAGCTTTGTTCTCTTCACTTGTTCTCCTGGATGGGAGGGTCTGTTAAATGGGGATGTTACAGAAAAAAGGAGCAGGCCTTCTCTTTTTAATCCTGTTCACTTGTAAATCTTTTATTCATAATGTGTGTGTGTAACATGGTGAATGCACAGTTTAAAGTAGTGGCCGTATCCCTCCGTCCTCTGTGTTAACTCCGTTCTGTAGCTTTTATCCATTTTCCACTTTTATTAAACTATATTTCAGATTTTTCTGCAACTGACAGTTGAAGAAAAAAAACAACCAACATCAAATACTTTCAAAAACACAATTAAAATCATTCTTCGAGCGGCTAGAAGCAATATGGAAAAGTTTCAAACAAAGGCCTGAAACGATGTGATCACCTCGACTGTGCAGAAACATCTTTATTTACAGACCATGGTTAATGACACGTTTAAGCCATAAACATCCAGATCTAAATTGTCCTGCTATTGACCTTATTGAAATTAGATTTGTATTTCTCCTCCCTCTCCTCGTCTCTCAGGTCTTTCTTCGGGAGTCTCTGGAGCATCGTCTGGAGAAGCAGAGGGAGGTGGAGGTGCTGAAAGCAGCCATGATCATCCAGGCTCATGTCATGGGCTACATGGCCAGGTACGACCTTCAAAACTCAACTCCACGTCACAAAGCTGCTGACAAACCGTAACCTAAAGTCCCTGTTGTTCATTAACGTGCGTCGATGCTGCTCCACACGCAGGAAGCAGTACAGGAAGCTGCTGCAGTGCATCGTGGTCATTCAGAAGAACTACCGGGCTTTCTACTGGAGGAGGAGGTTCCTGCTCCTCCGCCGGGCTGCGCTCACCTTCCAGAAGTGCCTGAGAGGCCAGCTGGCCCGCCGGGCCTACAGCCAGCTGCTGGAGGAGAGGAGGAGGAGGGAGGAGGAGGAAGAGGAACGCCGCAGGAGGGTGGAGGAGGAGATAGAGAGGTGGGCTCATCATGAAACTCCTTCCTCTTGTGTTTGCTGCTCTGAATTTACTACTATTTACTCACAAGTGTCTCGTCGGAATGAACAGCGATGAAGATTAATGAGGCAAAGACGCCACCTGCAGAAATGATTATAGAGATAAAATCCCAGGAGGGTGGGGCTGTACAGCTCCACAGTGCTGAGGACATGGCCGTGGTATTAGTAACACCAGCACTCATAAAGGTTTATTTAGTCTGGTGTGGAATGGTACCTACTGCTTTTGTTGTTTTGGTGAATTTTCTGTCTGACTTTAATCAGTTAAAGAATAATAATGTTGACTAACGTCTCACTGTTTGACTGCAGGGAGAGACTGAGGCTGGAGGCTGAGACACTTGCCAGAGAGGTACGATGAAACCAGTTATCAAGAAATTCAATCAAAGTGAAAAAGAGTGGACGACCCAAATCTCAGTTTTACCTAAATTTAGCTGGAAAAGATTTCTTCGTCCTAAAAGATCACAATCAACAATCTCCCAGGGCCGTCGATTAAAACGTTTCAAGAATTTGGTAGAAATTATTCTTGAAAAGAAAAAGATGCCAGAAGGAAAGTAATAAAAAATGAGGCATGAAATTCTTTCATTTTACGAAAGCAGCAGATTTTTAGTTTTTGTATTAAGATTTCAGAAACAGTCTTTTTGTACCATGAGCACCGTCAGTGTTGGGAACACCACTTTCTTTTCCATCCTCAGGCTGAGGAGACCAGAAGGCTGGAGGAGCTGCATCGTGCTGAGGAGTTGGCCTCTCTGGTTTCGGCTCAGTCTCCGCCTGCCATGGCGGCGGCAACATCACCAGACGCTCTAGAGGAGCTGGAGTCAGCCAAGACCGTTGAGGGGGCAATTCGTCCCCATGAAGCAACTCAGGTGGAGGAGATCCTACGACTGGAGCGGGAGATCCAGGCGCTGCAGAGGCAGAAGGAGCGCCAGGAGCTCTCCCTGACTGAGGCCTCCCTGAACCGCCTGCAGCTGCTCCGCGACCAGGAGCTCAGGCGGCTGGAGGATGAAGCCTGCAAGGCGGCGCAGCAGTTCTTAGACTCGCTGAACTTTGATGAGATCGACGAGTGTGTGAGGAACATTGAGAGCTCCTTGGGAGTCAGCGAGGGGGACGAGAAGGAGAGGGACAGTGGACGGAGGAGGGGCGGTGAAGAAGAGGAGGTCGACGAAGGATTTGAGGCTGATGACGAGGCCTTTAAAGACTCTCCAAACCCAAGTGAGCACGGCCACTCAGACGGCCAACGGACCAGTGGGATCCGAACAAGTGATGACTCCTCTGAAGAAGACCCGTATGCCAATGACGGCGTTATACCACCACTGCCTCCAACCACTCTTCTTCACCAGCCACTGCCTTTACCGCCTGTGCCGCCAGCCTGCCACAGTGCCTCGTCCAGCGGGGACTCGGCCTACGGCCATCCCCAGGCTTCATCCGAGGCTCAGTCTGATGACCTGGTGGAGCTCATACCGCCAGACGAGGATTCAGACTACGACCAGGATGACTACGATGAGGGCGCCATCGTGTCAAGTGGCAGCGTGGCGTTCTCCAACCCTCGCAGCGGGCAGTGGTCTCCTGACTACCGGGGCTCTGTTGGCACCTACAACAGCTCAGGGGCTTACCGCTTCAGCTCGGAGGGAGCTCAGTCATCAGTGAGTATCCTCGAAATGTTGTGTAAGCTTACCATGTTTTCGCCCGTTTGTCAACAGCAGGATTACACAAGAACTATTTCCACGAAACAGAAGGAACTCAGATTGACCAACGGGCTGCTGAGACATTGTCCTGCGTTTCTTAGGTTGTGCCACTGGCAGCTCAGACGTCATGAGGCTGCACTACGTAGACCTTCCAGCTATTCAGAGAGCTTTTACGGCAGTTTCTTTGCGGAACAGTTTTAGATGGAATATATACTTATCCTGAAGTATTTGAAAAGCTCAAATCAGTCAGAATGTTTCAAACCCATTGGAATCAAACTGAAAAAGAAGCTAATCCACTGCAGTACAACGAACTCATTCAGTAACACTGTCATTGTTCCAATTCCTTCCAGTTTGAGGACAGCGAGGACGACTTCGACAGGTTCGACACAGACGACGAGCTGTCGTACCGGCGGGACTCCGTCTACAGCTGCGTCACGCTCCCATACTTCCACAGCTTCCTCTTCATCAAAGGTAACTCCGTCACTACTCACACTCCTTTAAATGGCGCCTAGAGAGGATTTCCCTCTGTCGGAATTCAGTGGCTGTTTTATTTTGCATTTCCATTAGTGTGGCTACAGTCTTTCTGTTTATTCATTTGTTCCTGTATCTACACAAGTTCAGACACAGAAGGTTCAATAACGACGCGTCAAACCAAGACAAGTTTGTTTTTACTTCACCCTCAGACGGACAGTTTGTCGTTTTTTGTGGTATTCGTTACATTCTCCTGTTTTCCTCTGGAAGGCGGTCTGATGAACACGTGGAAGCGGCGCTGGTGCGTTCTGAAGGACGAGACCTTCCTGTGGTTTCGGGCCAAGCAGGAGGCTCTGAAGCAGGGCTGGCTGCACAAGAAGGGAGGAGGCTCGTCGACACTGTCCCGCCGAAACTGGAAACGCCGCTGGTTCGTGCTGCGGCAGAGCAAGCTCATGTACTTCGAGAACGACAACGAGGACAAGATGAAGGGCGTGATGGACATGCACAATGCTAAGTAAGATGTCATCAAAGTCACGTTCCACGATGGATGGTGTCATACCTTCTGATTTAGTTCTTTATTGGTAGTATCATTAATAATTAGCAGTGCTGAACACATTCCAGACCAATACTCAATACTCCAAGAAGATACTGTGGTACTGAGTGTTTTCTGTGATGTGCAGAGAAATCATTGATAACACCGGTAAGGAGAATGGAATCGACATCGTGATGCCGGACAGGACCTACCACCTGATCGCAGAGTCCGCCGAGGACGCCAGGTAGGTCGGGTGTATGTTGTGCCTCCCGAACAAAAGCCAGGCTTAAAAGGATTCAATAACATGTGTAAGTAGCAGAGTAATACAGTGAGTTTGTCCTGTTCATTGATATTGATGAAGTTGTCTCCATGGTTACAGCCAGTGGTTCAGCGTGCTGAGTCAGGTCCACGGCGCCACAGAGCAGGAGATCAGAGAGATGCACGACGAGCAGGCCAACCCCCAGAATGCTGTGGTGAGCACCGGCCCACGTGGTTTCATGTAGAGACATTTTTACAAATGACAGCAAATATTCAGTAATACAAACCCCAAAACCATTCAAACCATCACTGAACCGTTCTCTCTGTCTCTCTGTCTCTGTCTCTGTCTCTGTCTCTGTCTCTTCAGGGGACGTTGGATGTGGGGATGATCGATTCGGTTTGTGCATCAGATAATCCAGAGAGGTGAGGACCGATATCAAATCATCGTGTGTCTTCAAGTTTTCCGTGCGTCATTTGAAAAGTGTCAGTCAGATAGAAGCCAGTGCTCCTCTCTCAGATCGTCCATGTCTTCTTCTGTGGTGTCATCGTTTGCTGCGGCCATTATTATATGTCCACTTTTAGTTTTGTGGTCAAAATGGACAAGAAATTCACTAGCAGAGAATTTCCTGCTGCATCGTTCACGAGTGACAGACTCCTCTTCATGTCTGAAGATGGTTAGAGGCTCTACCACAAATATTTAGTCTGAGTCTCTTCTTCTTTGGGATCTTCCCTCGTACGTCAACCAGATGACTGAGATTTCAGAGCGTCTGGTATTATTCTCACCATCGTTTCTCCCCCTTCGCAGGTCAAACTCCTTTGTCATGATAACAGCCAACCGCGTGCTGCACTGCAACGCCGACACGCCCGAGGAGATGCACCACTGGATCACGCTGCTGCAGCGCTCCAAAGGAGACACCCGAGTGGACGGCCAGGAGTTCATCATCCGAGGTGACGGGGGAATCACTTTAAGTTGGTCTTTTGAGGGCGGCTCGGTGGCTGGAGTCTATCCCACAATGCATTTAGGCAGACGCTCAGCAGCAGAGCAACAACACATGGACAAAGGTCCTTTGTGGAAGCTGCTGATTTATTTGGACAGTTTTTTGTCCATTTAGTTAAACTTGCAAAAAGATTCAGTGTGAAACCTCTGATTCCTGCTGCCCAGTCGGTTTATAACTGCACACGTTGTCTGACAGAGATGAGAAAGGAATCATCATGTGACTCCTTATCTCCCACCAGGCTGGTTGCACAAAGAGATGAAGAACAGTACCAAAGCGTCGCTGAAACTGAAGAAGCGCTGGTTCCTGCTTACCCACAATTCCCTGGACTACTATAAGAGCTCTGAGCGCAACGCCCTGAAGCTGGGAACGCTGGTGCTGAACAGCCTCTGCTCCGTGGTTCAGCCGGACGAGAAGGTCTTCAAAGACAGCGGTAAGAAAGGGAAGAGTCGCAGGCAGAATCAGGTCGGATCCGATGTGTTGTTTCCTCATCCCTCTCTCGCATTTCGTCGCTTCCTCTCAGGCTACTGGAGCGTGATCGTGTACGGCCGCAAACACTCGTACCGTCTCTACTGCAAGCTGCTGAACGAGGCCACGCGCTGGGCCAACTCCATCCAGAACGTCATTGACACCAAAGCTCCCATCGACACGCCGACGCAGCAGCTCATCCAGGACATCAAGGTAGGAAGCTCGTCGGCAGCACAGCCGTGCAAACTGGCGTTCACCGTCTGACAGTCAGCTGATGTGTGTCGTGCTGATGTCGGCCTGCTCTGCTCTCTGCAGGAGAACTGTCTGAACTCGGAGGTGGTGGAGCAGATCTACAAGAGGAACCCCATCCTTCGCTACAGCCACCACCCGCTGCACTCGCCTCTGCTGCCGCTGCCCTATGGAGACATCCACGTCACCGGTGAGTCGCAGTTACAGAGAAGAGTCGTAGCGGAGGAACCGGCTTTCTAGATCACTCAAATATCAGTGAATCATTCACCTCATGAAGACTCCAACAGAGAGGATTATTTGCATTTCCCCCTAAACTAGATATATTAAGAAAGAACCGGTTTTATCCACTTACTATGATAGATTAAATGACCACAACCTTCCAAAGGCACGACCGTGTGATAATGAATCCTAAATCCATCCTCTTCCAACATTTTCTTAAATCAAATCCATCAGATTATAAAGATTCAGATTCTGGACTGAAAAGCACAGAATTATGAAGAGGAGGTGACATGTACATACGATTAATGTCAAGGAACCACGGTGGCTGCTGATCAAACGGTAGGAAAATGATTGTCAAGATCAACACGTGTGGAAATGTGATGTATGTAAATGTGTTTAATAGAGAGTTTATGAGACAATATGAACAACAAGTAGTTGAAGCAGTTCACAGTGTGTGGACATGTGGACATTAACCTCACACTAACATTCATGAAGCTACAGGATCACAATCCAGAGACCATCACTGACCTCTTCCCTTCATCCCCCGTTCAGCTCAACGACACAGAAGCTACGCGACGCTCCAGGACGAAGCCCTCAAGGTGTTCAGCTCTCTGCAGCACTTGGAGGGCGTGGCCGACCCCGTGCCCATCATCCAGGGCATTCTGCAGACAGGCCAGGAGCTCAAACAGCTGCGGGACGAGCTCTACTGTCAGCTGGTCAAGCAGACGACACGAGCGCCGCAGCCGGGAGGCACCGGGAACCTCTGCACCTGGAAGATCCTGGCCTGCATGTCCTGCACCTTTGTCCCAACCAGGAGCATCCTCAGATACCTCAAGTTCCACCTGAAGAGGTACTGGCATGTGCACAGACGGATGAAGACAGTTTGTGTGAACAAAAATGGATTCATCTCCAATTCTCTTTGTAAATGTATCTGCAGATATTTGTTGTTATTTTTGCTTAATGTTGGAATCTTTGGCACCGACAATCTACACATCTCCCTCTCCGCAGGACTCGAGAGCTCCTCCCCGGCTCGGAGATGGATCGCTACGCCGCCTTCGCCCTGGACTGCTTGAGAAAGACTCGAGCCAGGGAGAACGTCCCGTCGCAGGAGGAGATCCGCTCCATTGTGGCACGGCAGGACATGAGCACCACCGTTCACTGCCACGGAGGAGGCTCCTGCAAGATAACCATCAACTCTCACACGACGGCCGGAGAGGTGGGTGACACTGGCACATGCTGCATTGTGGTGAAGCTGGAATCAACAGAGAATTTAGATCCTGCTGTGTGTGTGTGCGTCAGGTGGTGGAGAAGCTGATCCGCGGCCTGGCCATGGAGGACAGCAGGAACATGTTTGCTCTGTTCGAACACAACGACACCGTAGAGAAAGCCATCGAGAGCCGCACAGTGGTGGCCGACGTCCTCGCCAAGTTTGAAAAGTAAGCGTGCGCGTGCGCACGAGTGTGTTTGTTCCTTTGAGTTTTGTCTGTTATTAACTCGCTCTCTGGCCTCCAGGCGATCAGCGATTCCAGACGAACACAACACCGGCTGGAAGTTTTACTTCAAGCTCTACTGCTTCTTGGACTCAGACAATGTTCCCAGAGACAGCGTGGAGTTTGCCTTCATGTTTGAACAGGTGAGACGAAGCTGGAACTGGCCAATCGCTTCCCTGCTGTGCTGAGCCGACTGAGCTAAAAGCTTAGTTGTACCCTGATAGGGGAAAAAGGGTTTCATCCAATGATTATTTCATAGAATTTAGACTATTGTCTGTCATCTGACGGTGAATTAAATAAGAATCTAATAAAACTAAAATCTATTTTGATAATTAATTAATTTGATAATTGGGTTTAAGCAGTTTTATTTTGATAACAAATCAGGAAACAATGCTCAACTGCCGCTCATCCTGTCGACTTCAGACTCAGCAGGTGTGTTTCTGAGGCAAGGAACCTTGCTGTAGAACCCATTTAACCCCATCAGGCTTTTTTGTGATAATACCACACAACCTTGTGGCCCGATTTCCTTTCACAAAGAAATAGGTCCTTATTATGTGATATGTTAAATATAAAATTTCAAGAAACTAAAGCCTCCATCGAAAGTAGCTGTGTGTTAAGAATTTCTGTGTCTGCTGTCTACAGGCCCATGAAGCCGTCATCCGTGGTCGGTATCCGGCCCCTGAGGAGACTCTGCAGTTCCTGGCTGCCCTGAGACTTCAGTACCTCCTGGGCGATCACAGCTCCCAGGCCAACGTCCCTGAAATGTCCCAGGTGTTCCCCATGGCGCGATTACGGGCCCGGGTGCAGAACTCTGCCAAGACATTCGCCCCAGGCACCGGCTCAGTGGCCGACCGCTCGGGCACGACGGAGAGGAAACGCTCAAGCTTCCTGGAAGGAACACTGAGGCGGAGCTTCAGGAGCGGCTCAATGAGTCGGCAAAAGCTGGAGGAGGAGAACAGCCTGGAGGCCTGGATGAGGGAGGAGGCGGCGGCGGTGAGAACCAGCGTGATGGACAAGTGGAAGAAACTGCAGGGGATGAACCAGGAGCAGGCCATGGTGAAATACATGTCGCTGGTGAAGGAGTGGCAGGGATACGGATCCACGCTGTTCAACGTCGAGGTGAGTAGAATTTCATGGGACTTTTTATTAACAAAACACAGGAGTCCAAAGCTGTGTCAAGCTCCCTTTTGGTCAGTCGTCTTCAGCAGCCCAGCCAGACCTCAGTGTGCTTTATGTCGTTTCAGTGTCGGGACTGGATCGTTCCCCTGCGACCTGTGGTTGGGCGTGAGCCGGGAGGCCATATCGGTGTACAAACGAGGGGAGCCGTGGCCTCTGGAGGTTTTCCCATATGAACTGATTCTCTCCTTCGGCGCCCCGCTGGCCAATTCATACAAGATCGCGGTGGAGGGCCGAGAGCTGGTCTTCGAAACCCAAATGGTTCGTACAACTTAGCAAATGCTCCTTCAAAACTGTTGTTAAAAGAATAACATCAAAACCGTCAGATCATTTTTCAGTCGTCCAAATGCATTCAGATCATGAAATGAAACTCCAGCCGTTATTCTTCATAAACGTTGCTCCTCCTCACCTCTGCAGGTCATGGACATTGCCAAGCTGATGAAGGCCTACATCAGCATGATCGTCAAGAAGCGCTACAGCAACTGTCAGTCCGTCAGCAGCCACGGCAGCCAGTGTAGCGCCTGGTGAAGGCCGCCCTTTAGATCTTGACCTTATGGCTGTGTGCCGGAGCGCCGCAGAAGGGCAGAGTGTGGCTGCCGCTGGCCATGTGTGGACGCCCGTCCTCAGCGCTGGGGAAAGAGCAGCTTGTACATTTGACTCTGTGAATGCTGGAGACAAACCCCAATGCTCTTAATGTTAACTCGCTCAAATGATTGTTTTGACTGGTCACACTCCAAAACACCACATCGGCACACACGACAGATCAGAACTGTAACAGCAGGACGGTTCGAAATCATTTCAAAATGGAAGGAACAAACGACCAAAGCCTTTTAGGAGAATTTCCCCGTTTGCCAACAAGCAAACTGACCTGCAAGAAACAACTGGAAAAACACAGATTATCAAGTGCAGGCAAAATGCAGAACTTAAACTGGAATCAAAACCAGCAGCTATTTCGAATCTTGTGTAAACCTACAGCGCAAAAAGGTTTTTGCACAAGTAAGTTTGTTTTCTTTCCTCTTTTTATTCAAGTCTTTCAGTTTGAGAGCAGGACTCATCGATTTCACGTTGAGATTTTCTAAAGCTTGCACTGCAAACCCTGCACTCCAGCTTCAGCTCTTCGTGAAACATCTGGTCTCGGATTTCATTAATGATAAAGGTGGCATTCTGTTGGTTCTTCTATTTGACAGACTTGTTGCACAAATAAATCCGAGAGCAGAGGAGAAATCAGAGTAGATATTTAAGGAGCATACAGAGGCAGCGTGAACGTGAAGCTGGAGCACAGGCAAGCGCACAGTTTGAGCACAAGCAGGGGCTTTGTGTGAGTGCAGGCTTCTGAGTAAAAGTTTTACAAAATCTCAACGTGAAATCAATAAGTCCTGCTCTCACACTTAAAGACCACACGCTTGAACAGAGGTGAAAATATCTGTTGGTGTAAGATAAGTTAACTCCTCCTGGCACTCAAATATAAATATACAAGATAATTCCACTTCTCCAACACCAAAGAAAATCTGTTTTCATGTAACAGGACGTTGTTTGCTCATCAGTTCTCATGTTGTCAGCTCAACATTTTAATATGTCTCGTTTTACAAAAAGGTCCTTTCTTCCTGATGCTAACATGACTGTGTTGGGGGGGGGGGGGGTTGTTAACGGGGGTTTTGTGTGTGTGTGTATGTATGTATGTGTGTGTGTGTGTGTGTGTGTGTGTGTGTGTGTGTGTGTGTGTGTGTGTGTGTGTGTGTGTGTGTGTGTGTGTGTGTGTGTGTGTGTGTGTGTGTGTGTGTGAGAGAGAGAGAGAGGTGTGTTGACAGGCTGTCAGAATGTGAAAAAACCAAAGCAGAGAGCCTTCACACCGTTTCCTCTGCTTTGACAAACTCTGGGACTGGACGTCTATATTTTTCTCACTGTCTCCAGAATCTGTTCACTGTAAATAATTTGCAGCTCTTGTCTCAAAATGGCTGTTGTGATGGATTTAAGTTGAGATACGAAGGTCACACAAGTGCCTGTTCAAAATAAAGCAGGATGAATGCTAATCAGATTTTGTGGCCAGAGTCTGGTGGAGGTGCTGCCACATTTCCTGCAACTACCAATGTACCAGTTCACTGCAAAATCTGTCCATCCAAGCAAATCATTCAAGGTAGATTTTAAAATCCTTGTCTTTCAAGAAACTTTAACAGAATCAAGAGGCAGAGTGAGGCAGACTGCAGCATCAGCTAAAACACAAAGAACGCCAACACCTACAGGTCATCGGATAGGTCGCTACAACCGTTTAGTATCCGCATGGTTACGACCCGGCTTCAAGGTTCAGTTTGTCTTCATTGTCCCACTTGGGGAGAGTTGATTTGCAAGCTAGGGTTCACATCCAACAAATATACCACAAAAACACAGAGGTTGTACAGAAAATGGAAAATCGAGAAAATTACCATTGCATCGAATAGACATCTGATCTTTGTCAGCCTCTGCTGGCAGCAAGTAGGAACTGCGACAACACAAAGATCCCCTTTAAACGACAGACGCCTGAGACAGATGTGAGTTTAGATTCAACAAATTCAGAGGATTTCATTCCAGGGATTCTTTTCCCGGTCATGTCAGAATAACATGGTTGTAAATACTAAAAAGATTCCTGATTGCTGATGTCAAACCTTCAACTAATCGGCAGGAAAAGTCTCCAAACGAGCTTTATCCTCCTTTTCGGTGAGTTCCCCTGGATTTCAGTTATTGTGCCTTTTAAAGCTCCTCAGTCTGCAAACGTTTGGACATGAGACCCTGAACGACTTGTTGCAGTGGACAGTTTGCAGTGGAACATTCCTTCAACATTTCACTGGAGCTCCGCAGGCGGCAGATCCTTCCAAAGACTGCGTGTGCAGGTTAATTCCACGGTGCCTTGTTGTATATTGTGAACACTACTTTATGTTCTATGTGTGGTTTCCACTTTTTTTGGTATAATGTGCAATGTTATATATATTATATAATCATGTGGCTGTACATTTTATACTTCTGTTGTTTTTCCTGAATGATGACCACAGTTTTCTCTTGTTTCTCTACACGAGCATCCAACACACAGTGGATCTTATACCGGTATCTTTTATAAAAGTAAAAATAAATCTGTATGTTTTATGTATTAAAAGGATGATTCTAACAATAAATGGTTGCATATTTGATTTAAAGGTGTATTCAGTTAGACTTTCTCTTTATTTCACACTTGTTCCACAGACTGAATTATCTGCAGTAGTTACACAAGAGATGTATAATAAGAAAAAAGAACCCTACACAAAACCCTGCACAACCCTTTGTGCTACAGAAGTACAGGAACCTTTGGGGTGGGGCTTGCAGCACTAAACACACCTGATTGGTCGAGCAGCTGCGTATTCAGTGTTTTTTATTTACTGTTCTCTCGTACTGAGATTGTGACTCTGCAGAAGAAAGCCTTCGACAGACCAAAGACGAAGTCCAGGCCCCCTACAGGACAATCAGAGGGAAACGGCAGAAACAGCGATGTCTGTGACGTCATGACGCTGCAGCACGTCAGGTCAACCACACATCATGCAGATAAACAACACTGCTCTCCGTGTATACAAATATTCTTTATACATTACATCCATGTTACATTCAAAAGAAATAGAAACAGCCAACAGCAAAAGTCACATTCAAGTCGTTTCTGTGCTGCACATTGCAACGTCGTCACCGAGCCTCCGAAGGCACCGAACAAATCCAGTGACTCGAGTCAAGAACCGATCCCTGAGCCCGAAAACCCGTCACACATCCCAAAACAGCACAGGGCTCCTGGAAGCTCAACAGAGGGGACACATCAAAACAAGTAGTTTCAACAGCAGCATTAACACCTGCACAAATCATCTGAGGATTGATCCTGTGTAGCAACAGAGACTGTTGTTGATACGCCAGCATACAGAGACAGTGAGAGATAAGAAATAAATCCTCCTTCTGACATCAGGGGTTCTGTTGTGCTCAATCTGCCTCATTCACTGAATCCTGAAAGGCTCGTTGGTCAAAGGCTGGACGGGAAATACTGTGGGTTCTCCTGAATGATTCAAACGAAGGAAAATCCTGTGACAGAAGGTTCTACGAAGATTTCACATTTTAATGTAAACCAACTAAATATGAGAATTTCATGTGAGTTTGGCTTCTGACCACAGACTGTAAACAAAGATGGAGGACATGACAGCCCCCTGGTGGCTATAGTGTATCATACACCTTGTGTCCTCCATGTTAGAAGACGGCACATGGACCGAACTAAAAAGTCACATGTTTCTCAAAGATTAACACATTGATGTATTTTCAAGTGTTCACGTTTGGTCTTATTTAGTTATTTGATGATATAAAAACGGGGTAAAACAACATGATTGACAGCTGAGACTGACTCGCGTATGGTTCAACGGGACCTCCATATCGCTGCTCCATGAATCAACCAAATTCCAATTACCTAAAAGTTCATTTAAGGGGATGTAGTGCTACGTTGACCGTGCACAGTATTTGTTAACTCTCACGTGACTGCACCATCATCAGATGTGATTGACAGGTCCGCAACCCCTTCACCACCGTCTTTCCTATGTGCGGTTCATGCAATAACCAGGAGCGTTATTTTTACCAAGGATTAAACCACATGTGGGTTCATTTAACTGCTGAGATAGTTTTGAGGACCGGCCCCAGAGCAAACTGTTTTAATACTTCATGTAGTAACACAAAGAATGTGGAAAATACATCCCAGCAAAGCTCAGATTGTTACGACCAAGTGAGAACCATCAGATGTTTTGTTCCTGCATAAATTCCGCCTGGCGTTACACCGATGTGACACGGATGACGACCTCTCCTGAGTCACCGTCCTGGCTGAGGTTGTTTCGGGGCACGAAGCCGGGACAGAATGGGGCCAAACAGAGGCAGGTCCACGGCTGTGGCCCCAGCTGGGTGGAGTGTAAGGGGCCATTGGGCCCAAAGGTGGCCAGGGGCAACCAAAGCGTCCTGGGGGCCAATGAGGAATGACCCGTGCTCATCTCCTCCATGTCCTTTGCCTTATCGTAACCCTGGACGTCCCAGTGGAGGTTTACGGCTCGCCAGCGCATGAAGACGTTGTACACTGCTGCCCCCTCATGGACAATCAAGCCTGTAACAACGACAGAAACGGACACGTTGAAGAAACTGTTGAAAATATTCTGCAAATTAGAAGTGGTCCCTTTCAAGCTGCAGGTAATATCAGTATCAGGTGGTTTCATTTCTTTTCTTCTTCCACCTTCCAACACAACAGAGTTCATGCAAAGGGAATTAAAACACACAAAACATCACATGTCTCTTTTTCAAACGTTTGTCAGATCCTCATTACATTTGGGATGATTTCCGTTTTACATAAAATAAAAGATAAGAAGCCAACATCAGCCCAACTATTACTCAGGTTGTGAGTTTGTATTATACTGTTTGATTGGCTCATTACACATAAATGACACCAAACAACAAAATGGACCCCAACAGCCAAAGAGTTCCATCTGCAAATACTAAATATTTTATAATTGACCTCAGAGGACAGGTTGTCTGGCGTCAGCTGCATTAATCATTCCCATCCTCACCTACGCAGACCAGGTCCATGAAGCCGTACATGCCGTAGCAGATCTGGAAGAGGACGTCGCGGCGCTGCCAGATGGCCTGCGGGCTGAGAGCCGACCACAGCAGCCAGGAGATGCTGGCCACCAAAAAGAGGGAACCCAGGAACACGGCAATGATCTGCACCTTCTCCACCAGGGTGATGGTGATGGACTGCCACTGCAGGCAGAGAAGACAGAGAGAGAACAAAAGTCTGTATCTGTAAACGCACGTGAAGCTTGAATCCAGAGTAAAAGGAACACAACATATATCTGTGGTCGTCCCCTCAGACAAAACTCAACAACTTTGACCAGCTGAGGTTTTTGATTATTTTATTTGATCCAAAAACAGAAAAGATGGTCCAACATAACTTCAGACAACCTCAAATAAAGAGAAACAATGCACTGCGTCCTCCAAACGGTTTGAGCCAATAACATTTCTTATTGTGACCTTTGACCAATTTAATCTAATCAATTAATCTTTCATGAAACAATGAGCAGACAGTTCCACGCAGTCCTGAGAACCTGCCACGTGTCTGACTGAATCTGCAAACAGGAGACGAAGGAGGCTAAAAGGAAGTGGAAAGAGGCCCTGAAGAAGAAAGTGCAGGACAAACTGCGAAACAGAACATTGTTGATGGCGAGCGGATGATGGTGACGTGGCACGATGCTCGTTTCAGAGGAAAAGAACCTGTGCTGAGCCTCTTGGTGTGTTTGTTCAATCTGCCAGCGACTCGAGTCCCATCTGGAGCGAGCAGACCTGACAGAGCCTGAATGTTCCTCTGGGAACAGACCGGAGATCGTTTCAGACCTCCAGAGAATCATGTTCAGCTTTGTAGGACTGAAGGAATCCTGCCGCTCCAAACCCACAGCAGAGGCCGGACGAGGAGACGCTAACTCTCAGCCGGTGGAAAAGGATTTTGGGCCGCTCAAGAAACAGACTTAAAAAAGAGGTAGATATTTGACACTTTTGGTGAATAACTGCTTCATCACATTGATCCCACGATGCAGCCTCACTGAGCCTTTCATTGGACACTGCTTGTTAGATGCTCACATCCTTCAAACTGAGATTATTCGAGTGCACAGATTATTGGATGACTGAAGCAGTTTTGTTTTTTTAAGAACAGTTTGTTCGCCAATAATCACCGCTGCTTTTATTTCACCATTTAAGCACAGCAATAACCGCGGAGCTCTAGCTGGACCTGTGAAGTATCGTTGTGGGTGTTAAGACCTAATCTCACGTTAAAGGTCAAAGGTGAACCTGTGGCAGAGTCGTCCGCTTGTTTCTCCACGATAACAGAGAAGAGGTTCTTCAGTGTTTAGGTTGTGAAAGTGAGTTCAAGTGACACGGCTGTGACAGACGCTGCTTGGCGATTGAAGCAGAGGATGAAATCAGGTTTCAAGGTTTTCTCTTAGAGGCTTCCTTGAAGACATTTGACAAGTCTGGAACCCTGTATTGTCCCTTATAGATTCTCTTGATGTGGTGCCTGAGGATTTGGTTCGCTGAGCATTGAGGTATTTTTACATAATATATATATATTTTATTTGTCTTTCTCTGTATGTTTTTGCTCTTTTCTGTTGCGTCTGTCACCTGGAGACTGGGTGGGTGGGTGGGTTCTCAAGGGGTGGGGATAAAACCAACAAAACACTAAACGTGAGCATTGTCTTTGTCTTTCGCTCTTTCTCTTGTATTTTGTTCCATTGATAACGTGTAATGTGGATGCTCAATAAAACATGTAAAAAATAAAAACGTCCTGTGCGCTGCTGTACCTGCCACGGCCTCTTCATGTTGATGGCGATGACGTGGAAGCGATAGCAGCAGAGCTCGCAGGTCCAGCAGCCCCGCTCGCTGATCCACTTCAGCAGGCAGTGCTGGTGGGTGTAACGCACTGAGCCGTCGCACCGGCACGGGTTCAACAAGTCGCCCTGGAGACCAGAGAGAGGGCAAAGGTCAGTATTCTATAAAGAGAAGACATTGATTTGATAAAAGCATTTTAAGACGTTCACAAGTGGAAAATAGCTGGAATTCTAAAAACCAGAGTAACTAGAATGAGTAACTAGAATCATATTCATGTCTCGGCTGGACTTTCTATAAATTTGTCCACTTCCTGTTGCACCAGTGACGGATGAACATCGGGATCAGTATTCAAAGCGTCTCCATCTCACATCCATTGAGGAAGGTGTGTGTGTGTGTTTCCCATCATTTAAAAAGTCCTTTTCTTCCAGCAGGAAGACACACGACTTGTTCACCACAGGGCTTTGGCAGCATCGCTCAGATCAATGAGCATCTCTCAAAGCTACACTCACGGATATTAGCAGGCTGCAGCATGACATTAATCATTGAAGACACATTTGTGCTTCTGTTTTTTCCTCGAGAAGCCATTACTGCAGCTTTGACCTGCCGGCTGAGCTGTGAGTGGCATATTAATAGTATATTAAGGTCAGTGGTCAGGAAGCTCATTTTTCATCATGTCATGAAAACCTTGTGGGTTTAATAGGACCTCGGAGGCTTGGTCTTGAATGAAGTGACGCGGCGGCTGCTACCAACTGAAGCTGTGATTGATAAAAAACAACATCTTGGAGTCTGAATCCTCCAAGGGGCCAAAACGTTGCACGTATTCGTGGATTATGATACAACTAGATTGCTTAGATATACAATATGCCGACACACATACACTATTGGCGACACCTCTATCTTTACAGTTGTCATTACTACTCCATCTCTATCAGACTTTCTCTTTAGTACAAGCACATGTGACTGTTGACGTAATAAAACAGAAAAAACACAACATGCCAAGTGTCTGCAAGACCCGACATTCAAGTTTTAGCTTACAATCCACCGGAAGTAGCAAAGCTAGCGGACGTAGCCACGCGATGGTGTGTCCGAGGGTCTGTGAACGCACCTGGTTAAGATCTATGAGAACAATTGTGATTATGGGAATAAGACAGTTTTGTTTTTTGATCATTTATTTTTACTACGATCAATGGATTCTAGAAGCGAGGCTTCAACTGAAGGGTGTAAATAGAAGTATAATATGTGCATGAGAGACAGGAAACAAGAGGAAAGAGAACCAGCAACATGTTGTCTTTTACCTCTCGACTTCCAGGACATCCCTCTAGAAACACAGTGAAGGCCATGACAGATCCAGTTGTCCAGTTTGTCGTCAACAGCTCCCCAAAAAAGGCGAGCAAGTTATTTTATTATTATGATTTCGGGGTAACGCTCAAAGGGTATTTTCATGAAAATTAAAAGATGACAACCTGCTGATGCTGGTCGGGCCTTTCCTCGTGTTAAATGACATCTTATTCTCACTACGTCTTCTCACACAGGAATATTTTAAGTGTTAAGTTATTATTAAGTAAATTTTCTTGGTAACCGGTGAGCTTGACCAGCCCGTGGCCTCGTATCAAAATCAAATATTAGTCTGGACCCGGAGGCAGAGCAATTAGATTAGCTCTGCTAATAGGCTATAGCCCACATTCAGAAGACAGGATATTCACTTAGGCGTTTACTGCCCCGACTCCTCTCTTCCCCTTCAGCTCCGGTGGGGATGAATCGTCCCTCATCGAGTCTCGCTGTCACGGACCAAATAGGCAAGCGGCGTGTCAGGTTTCAGAGCCAGAGTGTCCATTTGTCCCTGCTGGTCCACATCTATCCATCCAGCTCCAGGAAGACGAACAGACAGTTCGGCTGACGCATCGCGTGGGGATGATGTTTATTATAAATAGATTATGATTCAGCCTTTTTCGTCCACCTCGGATATGATGGATATGAAGCAGTTTGTTTCATTAGGTTTGGATCGTACAACGGACCAATACACACAACGTTGATTTGACTGTGCACAGGAATAAATGTGCAATAAGAAAACATGTTCAGCTGCATTTCTCCCAATGAAAGTTGAAATAGTAGTTTGGTCCAATAATCATCCTCACTTAAGTAAATCTCACTCACTAGTTCCCACAGCAGTTTGTAGACAAAGGTTCCCCGATATTCAGCCTCTAAAGGAACTCTGGTGTAACTTCTATCTCTGGCTTCCTCTAATGGACTCAGACTTGAATGAAAATGGATTTTTACATCTGGATTTGGGTTGGAACCATTTCCAAAGGCTGAATTTTACATTCTTCACACTGAACAAAGACAATTACTTTTTGTTTATCTCAGAATTTAGATAATGAACAGGAAACTTCAACGGTCCACTGAACTCAACCTGATGAAACGAGCACTTCCAAACAGCCCTGCCTCACTTCACTGCCTTTTATTTAAAAACGCAGCGAAGCAGTGAAATGAAGGAGGACAATTTACAAAGAAATTGAACTTTGGGTGCTCAGCAGATGATCAGCCCCCGTGAGAACCTTCAGGACAGAAACCTGCAGCTGCTCTGACCTGCGGTGTCAAACATGGCAGCTGTCAAAAGAATTAAACCTGCTCACAGTGCGGCCGACGGTGCAAAATGGTACGAAGGGTGAGGTTTGATTTTTCTTTTTTTGACGGGACCCTTCCTGAGTTAGAACTTGTTTTCAGAGCATGTTGACCTCTGACCCTGTGAATCCTCACTCAGGAACGTTCTACACACAGTTTCCAGTTTCTGTTCAGTTTGTCCAAACCTTCATAAAGATATTTAAACCAACAAATGTCAATTGGATAATTGAGTTATTTCAGCTCTAGCTGTGTAGTGGAGAGCATGAACCTCCAAACTCAACTGTGTCCTGCCTTGCTCCAGTTTTCATGTTACAGCTGACTTTAGGACTGTAACGATTCTGTCTCCACACAAACGACGTCCACAGGAAACTGGGACAAAACTCACATCAGACACTGTGAACATGTGAAAGTGACCGAAAACTCAGCATTTTGTAAATATTACACATTACAAGTTCCAACTGAATGTGTCATGTGACTGCTTGAGTCGAAGGAAGCTCCACGCTTGGTATATTGAAGTCAGCGGAGTGGCAACATTTTACTTGAATTTAAAAACAAAAATGAATTGAATCGCGGATCCAAACTGGAGATCAAACCCTCACCCTCGTGATGCTGGGGGCAGATGTGTGAGCTCCATGCAGCAGCTAAAGACCAAGAATTTAACTTTTGTTTTGTTATCCTGTTTTGTCATCGTGTTCTGGCTCTAGCTCTCCTCTGGCTCCTGCTCTGGCTCTCGCTCTAGCTCTCCTCTGGCTCCTGCTCTGGCTCTCGCTCTAGCTCTCCTCTAGCTCTCCTCTAGCTCTCCTCTCGCTCTCGCTCTAGCTCTCCTCTGGCTCCTGCTCTGGCTCTGGCTCAAGCTCTCCTCTGGCTCCTGCTCTGGCTCTGGCTCTAGCTCTCCTATGGCTCCTGCTCTGGCTCTCGCTCTCCTCTGGCTCTAGCTCTGGCTCTGGCTCTGGCTCCTGCTCTTGCTCTAGCTCTCCTCTGGCTCCTGCTCCTGCTCCTGCTCCTGCTCTCGCTCTAGCGCTCCTCTGGCTCCTGCTCTGGCTCTCGCTCTCCTCTGGCTCCTGCTCCTGCTCTCGCTCTAGCTCTCCTCTGGCTCCTGCTCTGGCTCTCGCTCTCCTCTAGCTATCGCTCTAGCTCTCCTCTGGCTCCTGCTCCTGCTCTCGCTCTAGCTCTCCTCTGGCTCCTGCTCTGGCTCTCGCTCTCCTCTAGCTATCGCTCTAGCTCTCCTCTGGCTCCTGCTCCTGCTCTCGCTCTAGCTCTCCTCTGGCTCCTGCTCTGGTTCTAGCTGCTCACCAACCAGTAGAGGCATATGTCGCCCACATTGAGTTTGGTTCTAGAGGTTTCAGTTCATCTTTCCTCTCCACAGTCGCCTGCTCATTGCTGGACCTGCTCTGGAACTGAGTTGAACTGACCCGGGTCCTGGACCGTGGCCCCCCCACTCCCCACCACGTGGGGTCGGATCCTGTGCGCGGGTCCGCCCACATGCCGGAGGACCACTCACCTGCTCTGCGCCTTGGAAGCAGATGCGGCAGCTGGGAGTCGGGATGCATGTCTCACTGCTGCAGTTCGAATGCATCGCCTGCGTCTTGCACGCTGCTCCCCCCACCGCCCCGTCCTCGCTGGAAAAATCCCCCCGGTTGGATTCCTGCGGGTCGCCCCCAAACGTGTCCCCGCAGCCCCGGTCCTCCCGACGGTCCTCCCGACGGTCCTCCCCTTCGTCCCGCTCCTCTCGCTCCTCTCCCGGCTCCGCCTGGTCCTCGTCCCCGGGATGCGGACGTCCTCGGGGGGCGCGCGGTTCTTCCTCCCAGGTGTGGCGGTGGGTGATGGCGGTGCCCCCCCCCGCCTCGCCCTCCTCGGTGCTCATAATCAACTCAAGTGTCGGAATTAAATTGCATAGATGCCCCCGACCGCCGCGCACAGTGTCCTCCAGCACTGAGACGTGATGCAGATCCCGGATCTCTCCGTTCCGTGGAGCCGAGCCGCGGATCAGCAGCCAGATCCCCGCCGGTGCTGCGGCCCATCCGCCGGCTGAATCCGCCTCCTGCGCTCCGGGGACCCGGGGAGCGTTTCCGAGCAGCAGCGTCGAGGCATCGCAGCGGGAATCAAACCGACCTGAAGCACCGGATTCCCGTCTTCCTCTCCCCTTCCTCCCCCTCCGCCTCTTTGGTCCGAGCTGAGACTGACACACACACACACACACACACACAACACACAACACACACAACACACAAACACACACGCACACCACACACACACAACACACAACACACACACACACAACACACACACACACAACACACACACACACACACACACACACACACACACACACACACACACACACACACACACACACACACACACACACACACACACACACACACACACACACACACACACACACACACACACACACACACAAGCCCTTGATAAAATAAATAAATACCACTTTTATTGTATTTTATATTTCAGTATATCTTTAAGCACCAGACTCTAAACGCACCAGTTTTTACTGTATCGAGTTTATTCAGTTTTTTACATCCACACATCTGTGTTGTTTTTATGGGGAGGGGGTTACAGGCAAATACCTTGACACTCATTGAGGTAACACATTCTGAAACCTAAACCCCCAAACAGGCCAAAACTGTGTCCTCACAAAATGTCCTCACTCTGTAGGTCTATGCTCACAAAGGTCCTCACAGATATAGAAGTACAGGAACACAGATGAAGTGGTGTGAAAACTAGTGACCAAAACTATCACAGTTATCAGTATTATCGCAGTATTGTTAAAATGACGTACACAAACTGCAGTAATTTCACATTTTACATCGACATAAAATATATCAATAAAAATGATATTTTCATTATTTACAGAAGGTGGAAGATGTTTGTTAAACGCTTGCACTTTGGCGACAGTGGATGTTAGTTTGTCTGTTGGTTCTCCTTCTGCCATGTTTTTAGAAAACACAATATCTTGGACAGAATCAATCTGACACACACACACACACACACACACACACACACACACACACACACACACACACACACACACACACACACACACACACACACACACACACACACACACACACACACACACACACACACACACACACACACACACACACACACACACACACACAGAATCCTCCCCTGTGATGAGTCCAGCGCGCTCAGGAAACAGAAAGGACCGCTTCCCAGGGGAGAGGACCAATCAATCACATTATTATCCCATTAATATGATGGATGAGGTAACGCTCCCGACCCATGAAGGCACTACCTCTGCAGCCTGTGAGAAAAAAAGATGAGCTGCATCATATTCACAGCTCAGTTGGTTTAATTTGCAGGATTTGTTTGAGGTGTTCTTGTGGGGGGGGGGGGGGGGGGGGTTCTGGGCCACACTCTTACCAGTGGGGGTCAAATGACCTTATACAACATTAGGTGCAGCCACAGATACTTTAAGTTTATTACATACAAAGTTTAAGAGGATTCTCTTGTGGCGTTCTTCAGATAATGTATTCACAATGCACAAGTCACCTGTGAGGTCACAGTGACCTTGACCAAACTCTAAAAGAAAGCCACAGTGTAAAGTTGCTGATTGTACTTTTCACGATGTCAGGACAGAGAGAGAAACAAGAGTTTGAGCACAAGGCTGCAGCCCCTGTTCAGATAATCACATCTGTGCTCAGAGCTGATTTGTAATGTTCCAGCAACCACCTTCAACCAAACTCCAGCTGCATCTCATTGGATGCACCAATGCTTCAGTAAACTGTGGAAAAAGGCCGTCTTCAATGGTGACAAAAATAATAATCCTAGTTTATTATTATTAGATGCATAATAATCCAGAGTAGCTGCCAGACCAGAGGCTTTTTGTGTTGACAAGTACAAAAAAGTCCATCCCTCCATGTGCCCATCTTGAAAAGTCTAAATGATTGGGTGGTGCTGAAGTCTTTCCTGAATGAGTACAAAAAGAAAACTCATTTCCTGTGTCACTCTTGTCTGTTGAACACGTGCGACACCCTGAGAACTCACCATTGTTCTGGGTTTCCCGACTCAGTGTCTAAATTATATAGACAGGACCTGCTTTGCTGTTGCCCGGTATCTTATCATCAGCCTCCAAACGGACCTGATAATAAAGCTCGCGGAGCCTCAGTCGGGGAATCGTCTGTCGGAGGAGGAGACTGCTTTTCCAAGAAGAATCTTCTCTCCTTTTTTCCTTTTGACGATGTCTATCGCTTTCCGGGGAGTGGGCCAGTAATGGACTCTAATGCAGCAAAGGAAATTATCCACTCATGTCCAATCACTACCTACGAAGCACCGATCAATACCAGGTCCCCAGGGCTCGAAGGGAGACCGGGATCGTGCTGAGAGCAGGGAGGGCTGGGTGAGCTGCGACCGAACAGGTTTGTTTAGGAGGGGTGTGGGACTGAGATCGACCGCCTCCGAATTTACTTTTGGATTTCAACTTCCATCTGAGAGAGTGGCGCCCCTCCACTGACTAGAATGGCACTCAGAGCACATTCCTCCTCCAAGGCCCAACTCTCTCCTTAAATTCAATCAAGCCGCTCCAAACTGATCGATACCAGTTCCCAAAATACACCTTCAGGTCCACAAATGATTCCCCATGAAATCAGCGTGTGGAAAAACTTCCTATCTCACATTGTTAAAGAGATACAAAAATTCCCAGATGTTCCCCTTTATACAGATGTGCTTCTATATCGTTCTTTTCTGGGTAAAGTCTGTTTCTTTAAGGAAAATACTTTTTTTTACAAAATCCTCACAAACAAACGCCCAGGGGTAAAAACACCACCTGCCCAGTGGAGGTAAAGACAACTATCCTCAGTTTAGTTGTACTAATACATAATATATAAATTCAAGGTTATTAAATCCACACTTTAGTTTTTTGACAGGACATCCCTCATCCCTCTGTTCATCACAGCTAGAAACCCTTGATAAGAACTTGTGGGTCATATTTACAGAGAAACTTTGATAGTTACTCCTATTTAAACCTTTTTTTCAAAGTTAACGTTTCCATGTTAGGAGCAGCAGCATCAACGGGTTACGGGGTTGAATCCATCAATTCTAACTGATTATTTGTAAGGGAATGTTTTTCTTGGGACTGTTATGGACGCACTTCCCTGCACTTTTGACCGTTTTCTAACAATTGACTGACAGAACTTAATAAAATAAATAAACCAGAGGTTTGGTCGTTCTAATGATTTGAGGAGTTAAAAGTTCACGATGGATGATGATCAGTCAGAGACATTTCACAACAACCAAAGAAGTTGTTCCTCTCACTGTTTTATAACTGACGTTTCCAGCTCAAGTGAACGACTTAATAAGCATGAATTGGGCGTGAACCTGTTCCTGATTGGCTCCCCTCTCTTATGAGTCCAGCTGCTGAAACTGGAAACCTCTGTCCACAGCAGCCTCACTGGAGCTGGTGGAACACTTTGTGAAAAAGTCTTTACATGAATTCTAGCAGATTCTAAGGCAACAATATAAATACAGAAGGTGAGCAAATTAAAACTCATGAACACGCATCAGTCAAACGTCGAGCTAATTTAAAGAATCACCTCCCCCCATCACTTCCACAGTGCTAATGCCCCTCAGCCATTTGCCCTGGTTCTCTCCCCAAGTCGTCCTGATCAATTATTCTCCTTGCAGCCGTCGGCCTGTCTGCAGAGCCCCTCCCCCTCTGTTCTTCCTGTGGACTCCGTCAAACAGTGGCGTTCTGTACGAGGCAGGGCGCCTTACACCCCTGAAACCATTGTGCCGCAAACACTCTCCCAGCCGGCAAAAGGAAGTGGAGAGCCTGCCAAAGATAGAGTGGAGGACCACAGACAAATGGAGTAGCTGAGCTCATTAAAGGGCTGGTGTGGTGGGTCAGCATCCTGCTGGAGAAGAAGCCCGATCAGCTTTCGATGACATCATCTGCACGAGGCCCACAGCGCCTGATCAGTCTGACGTATCTGAAAGGAGCTGCACTGACGATCCAAAGCTCAAACCTTTCTTCAGCAGAAGGCTGAAGAGCCACAGAGGAACAGTCATAATCAAATCAACACCGCAGTCAGTCGCAGCTGTCAATCATGATGTTTAACACCGTTTTTATTTCATCAAAACTAAAACCAAACTCTTACAACATAAATCGGTGCGATAAGAACTACTTAACGAATTCTTTTAAGTTGGGTTCACTTGCTGTCTGCTCACTATACGATCTGTACCGCAGCCCGCCACCAGGGGGCACGATTAGGCAAGATGTCAAAAGTGGAGCGTTTCAGTTAAAAAAAGTAAAGCTCATTTCTGACCTCATATCTTTGACGCGTCTTCGCTCTAATTTCTTGTAACGACCTAAGAGAAACTTATTTCACCGACTTTTCTTTCCTGATGTGCAACAGGTTGTTCCTGCTCATCAAATTAAAACGTCGGGTTCGAGCTGTCTGCATTGAATCCTGCCACTCTATCGCAAAGAGCAAAACATTGGTCAAGGACACGGTTCATAGCTGCTAAGTTTTATTTCTTAATGGTTCCTGCACCGGCAAACAAAATGTAAAACAGAGCTAAATAGTTCCCATTAAAGAAGACGATTGCATCCAATAAATATGAAACATTTAGTTGGATGCATCATATGATCATACTGAATCATAAAGATCTGTCATTGGTCAAACTCCGTAATATAGACAAACTGCAGCAGTTGCACATATAGATTCTAAATAAGTTGTGACACAAATGGTTGCTTAGTTAAGTTGAGATCTTTTCCCTCGTCGTCCAATCACAAGTTCATTTCAAGCAGATTTCTGTGGACCTACACTTTCCACTCAGGGATAGAACACGAGACGGTAACTTCACTACGTATGAGAATTCTAAAAAGTTATGCCCATTCAAGTTTCTGCTGCAGCTGTCAAACCTCAAATCAACATAACACATTAGATCATGACAGATTTTGGCTGATCTGAAAGTTTGATGGTTCTTCCTGCCACAGTGCACGGATCCATAACATTTCCAGCTGTGCTCGATTCTGCACTCAGTCTTGTTGCCTGGAAAATAGCAAAGATGTGACCGTACCACGGTCTCGCACCACGTCCGGTTTCCCCGCAGACAGTTTAGAACATGATTTGGATTCTGAAGTGCTTCTGCCTGGTGGAGTTGTGGTTCATGCCCATCTTCAGCATCCATTTTGACTTCATCATCTGTACGTACTTCATGTCCCTCTGGTTCCGTTGGAACGAGCCGTTGCCTGAGAGACAGAGAGAAGGGAGGGGCAGCGTGAATGAACATGGAGCGTGTTGTCGTTCAGGAGCAGTTCTCTCGTCGTTATGATGGGAATAATGAAAAGAGAACACAAGGAGCCCGCGCAACACTGGAGACTTCAAATTTAAACTCAGAAAAGTTCTTTTGTTAGTATATCAGTGGGACGTTAAGCGCTCATCAGAGACTGTGCTTTGGCTGCAGTAAAAGAATATGAGCACAAGAGGACAACTCTCAGGACAGGTGTGGATGCGCTCAGATCCCTGAGACTTGATATTTAGATAGATAACAATATTTTGTTAATCTTACCTCCATCCCAGCCCAGCGCTTTGTACTGCCGGAGGACTCGGCCAACAGCGTTCTTATTGTGGCTGAGAACCACCGCTCGCTGAGCTCCAAATCGCTGTTTGTAGTACCTCATGAGGGAGCGGTGGCCGATTTTGGCACCTGAAGAAACACACAGCAATCACAAGTTTTCATGTTAAAGCACGAACACATAATAAAACCACGTGATGATCGCAAAGAGAGAATGACGGCACAGATCCTTGAGCAACATCTGCTAATTCAGAGCCTGGTCACTCATTGACAGTGATAACAAGTGCATCTGTTCCTGTCCACAACCTGTAAACGGAAACCTGGCTCTGTTTATTGGTGAAAGGCTTTGAGTTAAGAGCCTACTCTCCGATTAACCAAGTCAAAGTTGTTGCCATGGAAATACAGAAAAACATTTCAAGAAACCTAAAATATCAAAAGGGTCCAGTTCACTACCAGATGATCGAATTCTAAAGTTTCGTGAAATGGTCCTGAAAGTTTAAAAAACTTGTTTTGAAGTCACCTGACGGCAGAGTCAGCTCCAGCGTCTCGTCGTCGTACTCCAGGTCTTTGTCGTCAGGCAGATCTTTGGTCATTTCTAAATCCTCACCCTCCTTGCTGTCAGGGTAGCTGCTCCTATTGCCAAAAAACAAAGCAAGCAAAAGGAACATGTGAACAAAAATGACAGCGATGCAGCATAAATGCATCCAGATGCCTTTAAATGCTGCTTTTAAAGCAACACACCGGTGCACTCAGGGTCGCCCGACAGGGGAGAGGCAGAATTCACTAGTTCAGTTTAGTTCGGTGACCTTTGACCACCGAATTGAGTACACGTGAATATTTGAAACAGATGAACATTTCATCAACCAGATGAAATGAAATTCGCTGCCGGTGTTCACAAGAACATGCTTTGTATGGTATACAGAGAACTTCATCTGTGACATTTGAAGAGATTCCCTCATTGTGTTTTTGAAAGATCAAGAATGGAGTGGATGGACGGACGACCCCAAAACCCAAGGCCTTTGCTTAAAGGGTCAGTGTGTAGAAGTTAGTGGTGAAGTGTCACGTTGCAGCTGAACAGCCCTCACATCACCTTCCTGGTGACCTGCTCCCCAAGACTCAGTCGGTAAGTTTTTTGTAAACTTTGGCAATTCTGTCAGCTCTTGGGAAAACTCAAGGTTTTAGGTGGTTGATCTCAAACAACGCTGTGGTTCCAGAGTGTTTTCATTCTGAGCATTAGGACTTTATGGGTTAAACTGCAGGAGATCTTCATCCACTCCCACAGATCACTGCACACAGCTGAGCAGATCACAGATGATAGATTTGTTCAAAGTGACTTAATTACCTGAAGTCATAGAAGTCGGCAAACTCCAGAGCAGCATCGCCGTCAGTGAAGAGCTTACAGTGGCTTTTGTCTGTCATGTGACTCTGTACTGCTTCTGCCGAATAAAACGAACGTCCCTTCTCGTTACACCATAAACACACGTTCCCGGCACCAACCTTCTCTCCTGTGACGAGGAGGAAAACAGCTTTTGTTAGAAAAAGAAAACTAACAATGAATCACATTTTTTACAGGAGGACTGTTCACTCTAATACGGGGATTTACTCGATAACATTACAAAATAACTGGCGGCTGTTTTCACATGACTTGCACAGAATTACCAACTTTAACGTCAGCTGCATTTGGGAATTAACATTAAGACACAGAAGTGAGTAGAAGGAGTATTTCCTCCTCTTTAGTTCCAGTTTCATTTTACTGCTCAACACTAAACTTCAGGATCCAGGTGAGTGAACTGTGCTCATCCACACTTGTATTGAGCATCGACAGATTAATATCTGGACCCTTTACACTATGCGGCCATTATCTGCCTGAAGGCCAAGTGGCGCTTCCTAACATTTACGCTCCAAACTCACCGAGGTAACGGATCAGGCCCCCGAGGTCGACAAGGAACTCCACATCGGGGATGAAAAAGCTGTGGACTTTGGTCATGTGGGCGACATTCTTCAAGAGTGACTTTGAGTGATGGGAGCAGAACAGGCAGTCGGTGATGGGGATGGAGCCTGGCAAACCAGCTGGGGGGGGGTCACCCAGAGCCGCAGAGTCTTCTTCCTCCTGATCCATCGTTTCCTCTTCAAAGTCGTCCTCCATCCCCTCATCATCCTCCTCCTCCTCCTCCATGTCCTCCCACTCTTCTGGAAGATTTTCATCAGAACATTTTAACAGCACAAATGAATGGATGTGGAACTCAAATAAGTTCATCATCAACTTCTGTAGTGTACACCGATTACATTTCAAGAGAAACTACCTCAAGTCTGTACATATAGATAACTGCAAAAAGCACGTAAAACAGAACTGGATAGTACTTTATTTTTTAAATAAGATTAGAGGTTTACTCCGATATGTCCACAGTGGTTTCACATCTCCACCTTACCTCCTTCAGCTGTGGCTCCCTCTTCTCTCTCTTGCCTCTTGGCTTGCTCCTCCAGCCACATCATGCGGGGAGGTTTGTCCGGCCTCTCTGTCCTCTCCTTTGTCACTCCTTGTGACGTCTGGGCCTTCCCCTGCTTGGCCAGGCTCGACCTCTGCTGCTCTTTCAGGGCTTGCTGCAGGGCCTCGTTCTTGGCATCGTGATCCACCTTCTCATCACCTAGTCCCTTCTCCAGGTTCTTCTCGTTCATCCTCTCCACTTCCTTCTGGGCGGCGAGCAGCGCATGCTTCTCGGCCTGCTGGTGTTTGTGGGACTGCAGGTGGTTCTGGTAGGCGTTGGCGCTGGAGAACTTCTTGTTGCAGACGGCACAGCCCTCTGTGCTCGATGACTCATTCAGATGTTGTTCAGCAGCAGCCCTCTGCGCCAGGACGCGCTCCTGGAAGTTTTCAGCAGTGACCGGGGGCATGTCGGCCACCTTGCGCTTTAGGTTGTAGCGGTGCCAGTCGGTTTTGTAGTGTGCTCGCTGCACTTCGCCATCTGAAAAAGCCACTCGGCAGCTGATGCACGTGTAGGAGGCCATGGCAACCTGGAAACAGGTCATGTTGAAATTATTCATACATCTCAAATCACCAATTTGTCACAGAGGGCTTCACAATGCAACATATTCTTTAAACCATTTGGATTCTACCCAAATATGCAAAACAAAAACAGACCAAACTCAATAAGCAGCTGATGGTATGAAGCTATTTTTCACCAAACAGCCAAAATCCCAGAGACCGAACATGTTCTTTTATCAGTTGCTGCAGACTGTTGGTAAATTGTATATTTAAATTAAAGGCAAATCAGTATTTAACTAAAATAAGTGTAGTCTTAGAATCATATACTTTGTTGGAAGACGATTAGCAAAACAGTGCTTTAATGCACCAGGGTGATTTAAACCCATTTTTTAATGCAGTTAGTTCCAGCAGTATTTGTACATGTGATAACTCAGTGAGTCACTAACTATTGCTCTGTGACTACTTAGGACTAATTTTCCAACGTCCAACCCACGATTTACCTTTGTGCGGATTTGTCATCATTAGTCTTACATGATAATGAAGTATGTCTGAATGTGGTGTAGGCAAAATAAGCAGTCTGAAGAGCTCGCTGACAGTTCTGGAACATTGAGGTGATGAGGGTTCATCCTTTAGAATGTAAAGGTTCAGTGTGTAGGATTTAGTGACATCTGATGGTGAAGTGTCATGTTGCAGCTGGACCCCCCCCCCCCCTCACCTCAGCCTCCCCTTCCAAGTGACAGAGAACCGGTGGTAAACGTCAGTTGTCACAGAAACTCAAAAAGGGTTATTTTGTCCAGTCTGGGCTACTGTATAAAACATGGCTGCCTCCGTAGAGAGGCCCCGCTCCTGATGTAGATATAAAGTATGAAAATATCAATGACTCATTCTAGAGTAAATAAAACAACAATTCGTACGATATAGATGAAACACACTCGTGAAAACATCACTAGGATTATTTTATACTTATAGAACCGTTCACCTGAATCTTACACACTGGACCTTTAACACAGGAAGGTAGCATTTAAAAGTGAAAACGATTTGACGGAGATAAATCTGGAATTCACACGAGTTTCTGTTGACAGTCATAACATCGATCTACTGGACATTAGCCTAGCCTAGCTAGCTAGCTGCAATCAAGGGCTAGCGACCAGCTAACCAAACCTCAGGCAACGGCTAGCAACCAGCTAACCAAACCTCAGGCAACGGCTAGCAACCAGCTAACCAAACCTCAGGCAAGGCTAGCAACCAGCTAACCAAACCTCAGGCAAGGCTAGCAACCAGCTAACCAAACCTTTACATTTAACAGGCAACGTGTCGGTCACTGTCCAAGACTTTACCAAACACATGTGGGCAACACGACTGGCGACACTTACGGAGTAATCCGGTGAGCAAGGCAGCACCGATGGAAGTGTGTCCGGTGAGCGAACCCCAAACTCTCCTCCGCTGCAGCACCGACGACACACGAGGGCGAGTCGCTTCTTCGGCGGCGATCGAGCGGCGGTTCATGTGCAACACCGCCCCCTACAGCTCCAGAGTGTTTGTGTCGTGCAGTACTTCGGTACACGTGTCACGTGTCTCTACTTTACTAGACTGGATTTAACAACTGTGTTATGTATTTAAAAACTTCAGCTTCATCACACATTTGATATGATTTGTATTTGTTGAAGAAATACAAAATGATATACGTATATATCAGGATCAATACAGTTTATAAAACATCACACAACCTGATTTCTACATTGATTCAGAAAACAACAGCAACATCAGTTCAAACACATTCATGTCAGTGTAATTATAGATTTCTGTCTTTACTGAATATGTGATGAAGGAAGGTCAGTGTTTGATTGACAGCTGATCTCTGTGCGGAGCAGAAACGTCTCCACGACGAACTTTGATCAACAAACATGGAGACAAAAGAAGTTCAGGATTTAAACACAGAATCTAAATCACTGCTTTTAATGACTCGAGTCTATCTGAGTTTACAGAACTCAGCTGTGGATCCATAACAATAAACATTAACTCCAGCATAGAGAGGCTGAGTGAATGTGGTCTGGACTCTGTGGAGGAGAGTCATGGTGCCAGAGACGCTGTAGAAGGACAGAACACCTGCACGGTGATCCAGGTACACTCCTACTCTGGAGGACACAGGACCTGACACTGGAGTGTTGATGCTGTTGTAATAAAAGTTAGAACTGTTTACATCACAAGATAATGACCAAGATTTATCATTGAATCCAAATCTACATTCACCTGAGTTTCCTGCTCTGCTGATGTTCTTGTATGTGACTGCTACACTAACTACTCCTATCACCTCCTCCTCCACCTCCTCCTCCACCTCCCAGTAACAACGTCCAGTCAGACTCTCTCTACTCAGGACCTGAGACCAATCAGTGAATCTGTCTGGATGATCAGAATAAGACTGTTCTTTACTCGTACATGTTACTTTTCTGTTTCCCTCAGATAATAACACACATTTGTGTGCTGTGTTTGGATCCAGTGTGATGTCCTGTGAATATTTTAAGAAGTCAGCTCTGGTCTCTGGCTCTGGTTGTGGCAGTAAAACATCCACTTGAGACACAATCTGTAAAATCTTTGTCCCTGTCTCACTCAGAATGTCCTGTAGTCGACCTCTGATCTGTGACACAGCTGCTGTCACTGTCCTCAAAGTACCTCAGAGGACGGATCCTGATGCTGGATGAGTGTGTAGATTCACTGAGTGGTGACAGTGAGGGGTAGTTGTGTAGAAACTGGGTGTGATCCTCTGTGTCTGAGAGCTGCTTCAGTTCATGGTCTTTCCTCTTCAGCTCAGTGATCTCCTGCTCCAGTCTCTCCTGAAGCTCTCTGACTCGACTCACTTCAGTTTCCTGCTGGGATCTGATCTGCTGCTTCACGGCCCAACTGATCACAGCACAACTGTTTCATGATTTTTTTGAATTTGCTGCCCGTTTGTTTCAGGGCTGATTTAAATCTTTGTTGATGACTTGTAAGGCTCTTCATGGCCTGGCCCAAAACGATTGTTTGTACCAAAGTTGAAGAAATTCCCTCAAGGCAGTTTTTAGATATCGTGTTCAAAAGAATGGGATGTTCATACACACAACCCAATAACCTAATGACTTTCTCAGCTTGTCCAGCAGTGAACATGGACATAAACAGGTTTTACATGTTCTACATTAAAGGTTCAATTCATAGAATTCAGGGACATCTAGTGGTGAAGTGTCATGTTGCAGCTGAACACCCTTCACCCCCCCACCCCCCCCCTTCCAAACAAGAAAGAGAACCTGTGGAAGCTTCAGTTGTCATAGAAACTCAGAAAGTTTAGTTTGTTCAGTCTGGGCTACTGTAAAAAAAAAAAAAACATGGCTGCTTCCATAGAGAGGACCCACTCCTGATGTAAATATAAAGTATTTAAATATAAAGAATAAAGTATTTAAATATAAAGGGCCCATTCTAGGTATAACAGCAGAACTCGACTGGTTTCAGAGGCGAGACGGACTTCAGCTCCAGGAGTCATGCAGCATCCACACAAGTGCTGTCATCATTTGTCATTTTTAATATAAATCTTTTCACCCTCACACAAATTGCACATTTCTTTCTCCAAATGGACGCACAGTCAGCAGTGGACAACTTGACATCTTCTGTATACACTGTGAACTGGCTAAAAGAAGGAGAAACAAAAAGAATAAAATAAGAGACATCTAACGTGATCTTACCACCACTTTACTATGGCATGCATAGGTTTCAGACCTTACTCAGAAAGAGACAACAGACACTTTGTCTAAGAAAGTTTCTAAACGATGGTGGGACTGCTTGCGACTCGGGGAAGAAAAGGAAAAAGTACAGAAAACGTTTGCTGAGGAGAATCGTCAAATTGGGTCTCCAGGGAAAAAAGACGAAGGAAAAGCTTCGGCATTCCCGTTTCCCTGCGAGCGGCGAGCACGAACATACAGCTGTGAAGTCGACTTCCTAAAGTGTTTGGTTCCTTATTTTGAAAGCGTGGTAGCCACAGTGCAGTTGACAATACTGAAGGTTTTATTTCTCCATCCAGGATTTGAGCACTAAAGAGGCCAGAGGAGGATCTGGTTAAAACAAAACAAGGGCTCAACCCCGAGGGATCGTGGGAAGGGAAGGTTGGTTTGGAGACGGGTGAATTTGGGGCTTTTCATACCTGAATGCTCTTAAATTTCAGCAGCAGCTTGAGGAAATTACAACTAGACAGACAAATGCTAGCGTGTAATCGAGGTTGAAAGGGACAAAATAATAACAACAGTGACCGGGTCAGTTTATCACAAAAGCCGAAAAGCCAACGAGCAGCAAGTCTTTCACTGCCCAGGGAGAAGTTTGGGTTATTTGACTTATATCTGTGTAGGCAGGCGCTGAACATATTGAACATACTGCTGCTTCAACCAGGCGCGGCGGCTGAGCGTTTAATGCTGTTGTGTCACAGAGAGAAGGTTGTCGGTTTGAATCCAGTTTCAACTGGAGACTCCATGTGTGGAGGGACAGGACAGGGTGCGACTGCAGCCGAGTTATAAACCCTGCCTACTCCGTGTTAGCAGATGGGACATGGACCAAACAAAAAGAAAGTCTTTAAATAAATGTTTGTCAAAGATGGTTTCTGACATTTCAGGTCGTCCTTCTCACACTTCATGTTTCTGATAAGTTTGGTTTTAATTCCTTATTTCATGATGCATGCAGCACTGGGACCAACTGACTCGTGCTCTCAACAAAGCACCATCCATTGCATTTAGTATTTTACTCCTTCAAATTAGTTTTTCTACCAATTCCGTCCCTGTGTGTTGTTTTTAATGTCCCTGTGCAGCACCTTGAATCAACCTCTGTACGTGAATAAAAGTGGAGACGGGAGGATCAACTCCTCCATCGCTCCTGCACAGGCTGTGTCCTGCATACATTTTGTCTTCATTTCCAGACAGTGGGAGGAAGTGGAGACGCGTCTTTATTTGCAGTCTATGGTTGGAAGGGACTGAGGGCGACGCTATTAGCACCTGTTGAAAATGATGACAAACCAAAGACCTGTTTTATCAACGTTTAGTCTGTGACACAACAGGAACAGGACATTCTCCAGTCAGGAGCACACTTCTGAAGTGGACAGCAGCCGACTGTCGGACGACGCTCGCACATGAAATAAAAGTGTCAACGATAGCTGTGGTATCATTTACACTTTTAATGATACCACAAAATATAATTCAAATTTCAGTTCAACTGTCAATCAAACTCTTTTCTGTGGCTTGATTTTCAGGTCTGACTTCCAGCGTGAACCATCTGCTACTGTCGGAGGAAAGACCCCGAAACAAGTGCACCTGTAAACGAAGGCCCTGTCGGCTGCTTGGTTGGACCTGATCATTCTAAACAGAGGAGGAGGAACAAAGGGACATTTTGGCTCCTGAGTTCTTTGTGGGTTAAAAATTAGCATAGACACGGATGAGAAAATAAAGATTAACAATGTTTGCATCTCGCCTGCTGTGCTGCTGGAGGCAACAAGCAATATGGGGTCAGACGGTCGCAGGGTTCCTACACAAGGTTTCCATTTCCAATATTCCAGACTTTGTCCAGAGTTGTTCGAGGAATCTTTCAGACACATTTAGCAAAGCTGTAGAAGAGAGATCATGTCGCAGCAAGTACCACCACACCTGAAGTTAAAGTTCTAAAACTCTTCAGAGTAATTCTACTTTCCAACATTTTACAGACCTGGAGAAGGTCAAAAGTTTCACTTTCCCGCCTGCATAGGAACCCTGGAGTCCAGAGAATGGGAAACATGAAAACAAGCACACTTTAGGGCTCACTGATGTCAGTACAAAGGAGGGTTCTTTACTTGGAACAGTTCCTTTCATTTGATAACTAAATATCTCACTCTATTGATAGAATTCCATTTTGTTAGAGTCGTATATAAACGTTAACATGTACACACGCTCGTCACTGGTAATCGTGGAAGCGGGAGCTTTATTGTAATAGGTTGGTGGAGTTTGCTCTTGCTGGCGCTCAACAAATATACTGTGAATGCAAGTAACAATAATTAATATAATGATAATTAGAATAATAATAATAATGACACTCATCTTCTGCACCGTGCCTTGTAAACCTGGAAAAACTCAAAACAAAACAAGAGCCAGGTAACTACACCTCCTCAGCCCCCACCCCAAAAAAACAACAGAAGATTAAAAACAGGGAACATTGAGTCGAGGCGGCAGTTTCTCTCTGGCTTCTTCCAAGTCCCCGAGTCCGAATGCGCCACATAAATGTCTGACCCGTGTCCTGAAGTCAGTGGGAGGTGGAGGGAGGTGAGGGGGTGAAGGGAGGGGGTGGGCTGTCTGTCAGAGCCTGGTGTTGGCTGTAGTTCCAGCTCTCAGAAAGCCTCTGTGGAGCCTGTTTGCGAGTATGTGTGTGTGTGTGCGCTGACCTGGTGAGTCCGGCTTACAGGGACCACGCTAAAGGGCGGTCGGCCATGGCGGTCACTCATCTGATTTTCTTTATTTGTTCTTTCCATTTATGTTTGACCAGGAGTCTGTCTGCCCCGGTTTGCTGCCCCCTGGTGGATGGGCATCTGCATGAGTTTGGCTCACCGGGTATTTTCAAGTTGGCTACTCTTGTCCCCATGTAGATGCAGGGCTGGAGGAGGGGGTTAGCAAGGCCAACCAAGGTGGAGGTGTAATTTCATATCTACGATGGAAAGAGATATAGTGTGTGTGTGTGTGTGTGTGTGTGTGTGTGTGTGTGTGTGTGTGTGTGTGTGTGTGTGTGTGTGTGTGTGGTTTGAATGTGGTGTGTGTTGGCGCCCTGAAGATCTGCCCAGAAGTTACCCCTGGTCCTCAGTGGCGTTTGTGGCGACTGGTAAAAGCAGAACAAGAAGCAGGTGACGTAGTTGATTTTCTTCTACTTGTTATCGTGCGGAGGAGCGTCTCCTCGGCTAATATATGACTACAGGTGGAGGGAGACCTTTCTGGACAGGTCCTCAGTGTGTATGTGTGTGTGTGTGTGTGTGTGTGAGCGCGCATACACTAGTGCAAGTAATCGTCCACTGAGGCGAAGGCGCAGGAGCCACTGCCAGTCCGTGCCATGATGGCAAGGCACTGAGCGGCCTGACCCACGGCCTGGGCCAGAGGGGGCTGCTTGGGCAGGTTGTGAGTCTCTGGAGAGAATGAGGAGAGAGAAGAGGAATAAAAAAGGTCAGAGCGACAGACAACAGAGACCAGAAGTGAAGATGCATCAGTACGTTTCAACCTCCCAGAACTTGTTGGGTATTTTAAATCTCATCTACTGCTGTGTCGTCAAACTTGAACATGCTCAGCACCGATGAGTTGACCTACCTAATATTGCACTGTTGAGGGTGGAGCAGACCGGCTCTCTTTGAATGGCGTCCAGCTGGTAGCCGACTGGACTGTTCCATGGGTCTGAGTAGGCGAGAAGGCTGAACGCATCCTGCAGCAGAAGACAGCAGATACTGATCACACAACAGTGGACTGCTCCTCTTCCATCAGTGGTCTGTCTGTTCGCTGTTACCGCCTTTCACAATTATTAACCATTCAACCACTCTGCAACAGAAAGTATCCTCCTGCGTCTACACTGGTATTTTACTGCCATGTCATTTCCTGGAGAATCTTCATATACTTCATGTCTATAAAATCTGTACAACCAAAGCAAAAAGGTTCTAAGTCAATAAACCGTGATAAATGATAAAAGTGAAATTGTGTTATAAATGATTCAATAAAAAATCTGACACAATCAACACATTTTGCTAAATGAACACAAACAGTTGGTCTAACATATTTTGTAAATATAGAAACATGAAGATATGTCTTCAGTCTCCCTCAGTGATTTGAACTGTGAAGATATGAACTGTTTCTCTGCTCCTCTCCTGCCACCACCGCACGCAACTCACCGTCCTCCTGGATGTAGGTGACGAGGAGGCCACGGCCTTGCAATGAATGAATGTTCAAACTCTTAGGGTTGTTTTATATATAAAACATCATCCTCCCACTGGTGTCTTGATAATAATGCCAATACAATACCGACATTTTTGTCCTTCAACCTAAAAGCATTTTGTAGTAATTTTACAGTGATTTAAGTATTTAATCGTAAATAGTAAATGCCTGATGAATATGAGCAGAGGGATTTATGCAGTGTGGGTCAAATAAGCAGAGGGATTTGTGTGTTACCTTGAGCATCTTCTTGTTAGTCGAGTTCTTGCCACACTCACGGCGGAGGTGTTCGCTCATGCTCTGGAGCTCCCTGCCGAAATGGATCATTCTCTCGATGGCTGCCTGGCTCCCACCGCACAGCTGCCGCTTGGACTGAGCAGATTCCACTTCTGCAGAGCCACAGCCAGTATGACAGGGCAAGAAGGACGTGAATGTGGTGGTGCATTTATACACAGCAACAGGAATAAGCTTCCAATCCCCGATTTACCACAAAGTGGTCAAAATTGTCAATCTTACAGAGAACGAATGATACAGTCTCTTTCTGACAGAGGAGAGGAAGACAGAAAACCTTCAGTCACTCAACAGGGTTCGTCCAACAACTTAAAGCCAAATACATGTTAGAAACAAGCACAACTCCAAATCAACCAAGGTAGAAATGTAGTGAAAGGGTACCAGGGGTATGTTGCCTTTATGTTAATGCTCCACACACAGTCTCTACCCACCCATGTCTGCGTCACAGTCGTCGGGCTCCACGGTGTGTTTCGAGCTGCCGTTGAGGAAACCATTGGAGGAGGATTCTGTCACTCCGTTGGTGAAGTGGTCAACCTCCATATCTATGTCATTGCTGAAGAAAATAAAAAGACAGAATGTGTGAAGGCTCACAGGAAGGGGTTCCACCTCAGTGGACGAAACATCCCACACTGCACGCCCACCAACACCTGTGACCTGCACCCATTGGACGGTACCAGCTGTCAATCACGATAACTCCTACAATTTATGCTCCTACTCCGAGACCACACCTCCACCCAGAAGCAAAAATTCAGCTTTATAAGCAGCGCAATGAAATACAGTTGGTTTTTAGTGAGGCTCCGCACCTGGTTATGGGCTGTTGACTGCGGCTCCCGTTGTGGCTGATGTCAGACGCTGGGAGGGTGGAGCCAGTGCTCGGAGGGCAGGGCTTGTGACTGTGAGGGGAGGAGCTGTGGCTCTTATTAGACGTCACGCCATTACAGCAGTTGCTGTCAAACCCTTAAAAACGGCAAGAGTGATGAGAGACATGTTTAAAATCTAATATAAAGATGGTGATTTCTTTTTGTTTACATTTGTGTTTCAGTGTGATATTTAAGCTGTGTCCAAACCCTCTTGAATCCCACTGTATTTCTGCTGCATCTTTCTTTTACCAGGAAAAGATTAAAAATCTCTTTCCAGGGGTTGTTAGCTGTAAGCCCGCTCGCGACAGACGTACAGACGGTGTTTGTGCGTTTTGTTTGGAAACACACTAACATGAACTCTCCGGTTCAGACCGGATTTTAACTTAAGTACTGAGGGATCCCATCACAGGTGGTCAGCGTTGCTTTACTTAGAGCTGAACACTTTCAGGACAGATGTTAATACACATGAATGATGCCGAGTATGGACTTGATGCCTGTTCACAGATGTGAATGACACAAGCAACATCTGGACTGTACCTGTGAGGTACGGCTGGGAGCTGCTGGCTTTGTGGCTCGGGCTGCTGAAGGGTCGCGGGGAGCCGGGGTAACTGTCCTGAGACTTCGGGCTGCGACCTCCCAGACACCTCACCTCACTGTCCGTCCCATTCACCATCTCGATGAACTGTCTCACCCTGGGGAGGGAGGGGAGGGAGGACAGGAAGGAAAGAAAATTCAAAAGGAGGAAGGAAGAGAACACAAGAGGCAGAAAGCCATTAAAACCACATGTATCTGTCTCAATAAAGCCAAAGTCTGCAGTACCCCCCCGCCACACTTTAAGGATCAGCTGCATTCAGATGATCGAATAAGTTTTAAATCATAAAAAAAAACCCATTCAAACTCAGCCCGGGTCGTACTTGAGCATGAAGAGCAGGTCTGGGTTCCTCTCCAGGAGGTTGGGATAGAGCTGCTGGGTGGTCTCGATGGCCTCGCCCATTCTACCTGACAACACCAGCTTCTGGATTTCTGCCAACCAACAGTGAACACGTTTACAGGACACATTACTGACACCGTGTTTTCTTTACACGGACACTGTGTGTATGCTTTGTTACAGTAATACTCCTGTAATTCAATTATGCCTGTTTAATTAAGTGATTTAAGCTGGAAAGTTTGTAAGTGGTCGCGGTCGTCTTCCTGAAGTATTACTGCAAAAACAGTCCAATAACACTGCAGGTTGAGCTTCAACAGTTGAACACGTGTCTGGGAATTATTGCAGGAAAATACACATTTTAATTCAGCATTTTATGGAATTGGTAACACTGCGTTATAAAAAGTCACATTCCTAAGTTACTACAAGGATTTTCTGTATCATAGGTTTGGATTTTCCTTAGTTGATTTAAAATTCTGATAAAGTCCTGATTCCTAATGGTAGCATCATTGAAGCCCTTTTCAGGCATGACCTCCAGAGCAGCAGGAGATTCTCCAGAGGTTTCAGGTGAGGGCTGGAGCAGCAAGCAGGACGTGACATATCAATTCTGCTTCGGAGATCACATGTTCTTGTTTACAGCACATCTCACATTGCCGCCTCCGGACATTCCGGGGACCGTTAACTCTGGAAACTCTGCAGAAAGTCCGGAGGCTCTGACTCGGATATTTGCGTTCACACATACAGCCCCTGTGGAGAACGTCCAGGGATTCTCTGGAGTTCAATGCCGGTCTTAAAGCAGCTCTAGAAAAATGCCAGCACAGAATGACTCACTCTGTCGATTTTTGATGGAGGCCAGCTCCTCGTGTACGGCCTGGTCGGTGGATTTGGCAAAGGCTTCAGCTGTGGCACAATAGCTGTGGTGCACCAGGTAGGAAGCCACCATTCTAACAGGGCAAAATGTGGGAAAACACATCAAGTGATTAGACACAGGAGAAGTGGTAGAGCGCAGACATACCTGATGAGTTAGTGTTTCCATGTAAACCACCAAACCACTGCATCTGCCTCCTGGTTAAAGACAGGCGGACAGATGATGTAACTTAGAAATGGTGACCACTTGTAAATATCTTGTGGAGACTAGAACTAATGTTTTTGGATTACTTCACATCTTTGAAGTAGGTGTGTAATAAAAGCCTGTTGTGTGTGTGCACAGGTGTGTTTGACTTTTGAGTGACAGGTTAGAGGGGATGCACGGCTGCTGGTGTTTGCAGGGACCTTTGTGATCAGAGGACTGATCATCTTACCGTTTCTCTACAAAGACAACACAAGCCTCCGTCCACCAATCTGACCTGAACTGAGCTTAGAAACATCCTGTTTTAAATTCCAGGCCATGGGGCCGACTTCACTTCACTCCTGCCTAAACCCCAATCCCCCATCAACAGGAGATTAAATCCATTCAGAATAAGTAATCATAGCAACAGAGAACTAATCCCATCAGGCCATAGCATGAAGTGAAACCCAGTCCCACAGTTTTCACTTCTGGATCCAGGCTCCTGCTCTCTAGTGGAGAAGCGATCACACATCTCAAGTGGTCTCAGTCCACTGGTCTCTGTTTGTACCGCAGTGCACCCCCAAGTCTGTTTTAATAAAACTAACAATCAAATGACTAAATGAAATTAAAACCAGTCATATAGTGATATTACTGCTTGTGTTATCATATAAACCCTATTATTTCATGGGGAATGTGTATTTTGTACAGGTTCAGCTTCTGGATCCTCTTACTTCTGGATCATGGACTGCCACTCGCCCTCACGCTCCCCGATGGGGAAGCGATCGATCTGGGCCTGGATCTTTGTCCTCCACTCTCGCATGTAGTCCTCAATGTCGAACACAAAGGGGTGTTGGCCGAAGTTTGCATCAACCACCTCCCCCGGAGTCTGAAGGCCCACGGTCGGGTACAAGTTTGGCTGCAACAAAGAGAGAGTCATGAGTTGTGACGATAGAAGGAAGTGGAGATTGGGAATGAAATTAAATCCTCAGAAGTTAATCTTTTGTCTAGATTTACCCCATAAAACATAACTTAACCTATCAAGCTGATCAATGTAGAGCTTTGTTCATCAGAACCAATGACTCAGTGATTATATTGTCATGTGCTGCGATTTCTGAAACACTTCAAACACTGTGGCCTGCTCCACTTTGGCATTCAACTTCCCAATCTACATTTTTGTGGAGCCCCCAGTCACTACAACCTCCAATCGGCAGAGATGGAAACATGACACCAGGGTGAATGCACCAAATTCTTCTTCTTTCTGTTGGAAGCCTAAATGCTGACGCTGCACCTTTCCTGCACAACGTGATGCGCATTAAACTTCTGGGCGTTGAATTGTAAAAAGCCATGAACGTTTGTGAAGTGCAAAATGCAACACTGGCAAGATAGCGAGGTGAGAGCTTCTCAGTTTCCAGCACGTTTGATGACAGGTCTTGTCAAGGGGACAGAAACGCAAACAACAACTACAACTGGCAATGGGAAACGAGCAGGATTACCTGCTTAAAAACAAAATAAAAACCTGCAACAAACAGATCACAAAAACCTGCATACACTCGCTAATTTGGGGTACATTTGACTAAAGTCCCCATAAGAATAGTACAACGGTGCATGTGTCTAAAAGTTGCCTTTGTCACGGTCCAACAAGGTCAGCTGTGCCGAGGTGACGCACTTCACTGCACAACGCTGGAGGAACACGAATGTCTGGCTCACAGTCAAGCCCGTGCTCAATGGATTATTGTTGTGGTTAAGACTCTTATTTTCTTCTCCTTCGAAAACAGCCGGCCCTGCTCTCATTTCCTACTAAGCAATAACTTTAAAAACAAGGATCTCCCTCACATTTTCATGCAGTCAATCCATAGACGAGTCCCACTGGAGTTAAGGTCCATTTGGTCTGGGAGTTGTTTACATAATGAAGCACGGGAGCGAGACTCATCTGACAAGGAGCCACAACAACACAAGTGATGTCCCGTTGAGACGCATTACTCTTTTAAGATGATTCACTAAACTTGTGAGCAAACCATCGGGCAGACACAGAAACAAAAGCTTTAAGAATCATGTCCCTAACGAGATGAATCCAAGTCGAAAATTCACCTCCCTCTATTTCAGTTCTGTTGCTCTGCAAAGGTCTGAGAAAATGATGGGCTTCTAAATGCTGCATCTCGGTCACCAGCTAGTCACTAAGTCCATCTGTCTGCTGTTTCGTGCGGGATCGAGGGTTTATACTGCGTTTTATCACCGGTGCAAAGGTTTTCACCTATTACACCTTTTCTTGACAGTTCCCATATAGATGGGTAATCTCTTAACCAGGGCTGGGTATCCCCACTGCTTTCCCAAACTGATTGGATTCCGATTCGATTTAAAGGATATGTATTTGTACAATCCCAATACTGCCATGACAGAAAGAAATTCTCAGAGAATTAAAGCTGAAGATTGAACAAGGAACCCTCAAACCAAAATGGACTCTCTGGCTCTTTTATCAAATATCGCTCTTGAATAAATATCATCGATAACATTTGGTACAGGATATATGTTACCAGCTGGGTAAACAGAATGGGACGTATGTTACTGTGTAGAATGTCTGTAACAACGCAACAGCAGCAGCGAGACTCGACCAGTGAAACCAAAACAATGAGCTGAAAGATGCTATGAAGCTCCAGAGAGTTGTAATAATTCTGTGGGTTTGTCAAATCGAGTCCACTGATAATTTCCACCAGTTCTACACATTAATGCTTGTGTTTTTCGGGGTAGTACTATACAGCCTGTGAAACAAGTCGGATGATGTCACCCATGGCTTAAATTTGCTTTTTCAAGAGTGTGTAAATAACCATTTTTTTTAATATGAGCCTTGTAAATATGTTTTTACACTTTTAACTCTCAAAATTAAATCATAATACTTTGCAGTGTCAATCTCAGCTGTGAATGTGAAATCTGTCCAGACTTTATCCCCCGTGTCACTTTTGTTTTCTTCCAGGGAAGAACCAACACTTATCAACATTTGAAGATGGGGGGGGTTCCCAGCCACCAATCCATTTAGCACAGTGTAAACATTTTGACGGCAGTAGATATTCTGGAACACATGAAACATTTCTTTTCTATAAATAGCCCTATGTCCTACAGCCCTGATTAATTATGGAAAGTAACAGACTTCTTCACAACACAGAAAATGTGAGTACTCACTGGTAGGTCTGTGAAGGCAATACCTGTAGAGGAAGAAGAAGCAAAGTCAGCTGGGCCCATTGGACACATTATCCAGACATGAATCCAAGAATCCAGATCCACTGCCTTCTTTTATTTAATCTTTCCGTAACACAGAAATGTCTTTGTTTTCCTCTCACTCGGCATGACTGTGCAAAAAGGTAATATACACTGTCTGGGTGTGAGGTAAAACTAACTGTTGCTCTAAACCGAATTACTGAAATACAGAGATAACAATTTTCAGAAATGTCCTGCATACTATCTTGCTTGTTGTTGGTTTATAAAATCAGTTAGATACCGTTCAGACACAATATGGACAAGGAGTAGGTGTAAACATACCGATGCACCTGTGACATGTTCAGGTGTCCAAAGATTTATTTCTGTCTCTTACCTAGGCTGTGGCCATTCTTTGTGTAGAAGCATGTGTTGTTGATGAGGTTAACGCAGCAGCCAATCACGTCGCCTGTTGTAAACGTGGGTCCGTAAGGTTGCCCAGTGCCGGACGAGCAGAAGGAGTGTCCATCATCTCCGTGGTAACCATACGAGTGCTTGTCCCAACCTGAGGGATGCGAATGCAAAAGTGAAGTATGAGCACTGTAAAAAAAACCAAACACAGATGTTTCATTCTGTTGTGAGGATGACCGTGGTGCTGGAAACAAGCCTTCTGCCGTAATTAAGTCATTTAAATGCAGTGTGAATGTGTAATTTAAAATGAAATATAAATAAATGTCCACCAAAAACTTATATAAATGATGCCTGACTAATTATGGAAAGTTGTCGACCCACATGTCTGATGTGTGTCAAGCTGCTGGCAAACAGACACCTGCAGGGGCTCCATGCTTTGTTCTTTAGGAACTGAACCAGCAAATGTCTGTTTCTCACTGTGCTGCACAGCCACACTGAGATTTGGGAGATTTCCTTAGTTTGATCCTCATTCTTTTCTGTTGACTCCATCACCTACAGACTGCAGAACATTTGTTTCTCTACACCTGACTTAAACAAAGGAAATATAATATTGGTGAGCATAAAACAGATAATCCAATATGCCATGTATTTGAAAAAGGTGTTAAATAGTTCCAAGACATTTCACTTTGCTGTCAGTGTGTTGGGAGCGTTTGTCCGATCGTTGATTCAAAGAGAGGAGAAGAAGAAACGGCCTCTGCTGCAGCCTGGACGGCCTCAGGGCTCTTCTGACGTTAGAAACCAAGTGGCAGGACCGTGCAAGTTTGTGCTGAGCTGCAGAATTAATCCTAACGTTGCCACATTCATCACTGGGAGAAAACACTCAACTATGCAGCAGCCTGGCATCAGTTCCTCACAATTAGTGGATTTTCATTAGCCATCAATCTGTCTGCAGTCTGCTCTGGGCCTCCTGTTATCTTTGTATGGAGAGCCTGGAGCTTCTGGGTGGGTCCAGTTCTCAGACTGGTGGAGGGGTGTCAGGCTCCTGTTCGCCCTGATAACCCAGTAGAGCACTGGGCTGACGTATTCCTGTGCCCTCTTAATGGCACCGTGACACGGCAAAGTGGTGGCAGAAACGTTTTCATATTGGTTGCACTAGACTTCTGAAACTGTGGTTACACCTTAAATATCTTTGAGTTGTGCGAGTAGTGACATTTGTTTATTCCTCTAATCCAAATTAAACCACATCAACCAGGAAAACCTTTGTCCTCAACAGAAACACACAAACTGATCTGAATAATCAGTGACAATAGCTTGAAATAAGATGGTTTAACTAGCTCAATGTTTAACCACAACTCTGCAATACATCCATGCCATAATCACGGAAGGATTAAGAACCACGTTCCCAGATACAAATGACACCCACACAAATGCAAAAGAATGCTGGTATTATAAAATAGCAGACACAGACTGATGCACAGACTTCTCACCACACCCAAAGGCAGTAGCTACAAACAGAGACATGACACGAAGTGCACACAAAGCGTTGTCTTACCGGGCAGTCTGTTCATGTTAACACCCTGAGCTGAGAGGCCGATGCCCATGTACCTGAGGGAGAGACAGGTAAGAGTTCATATAAAAGACTGGGAGGGTGAGGAGCAAGTGAGCAGCCACTGAGCGTGCCGTGCTGATAATCATCACGAAGACCTCACCATCTTCCATATCTGACTTTACAGCTACACAATCAGTACGTGAGGTTGTAATACTCAAGTTAATGCAAAGAAAAACAAGTGGCATAGATGGAAAAGACGTTTATAAAAAAACATTTTAATGTAATATTATCATTTTCTGGGATAATATGATGGCTTTTTTTCCTATAACCCATCTGGTGTCAGGAGGTTCAGATGGTTGAAATGATGACAGGGGAACATGACTTGCAGCTGTTGAACTTTCAGACGAGGCCCTTTCGATGTAGGAATACAACTTGGCTTCTATCGCTTTGAAGATTAAAATTATTCTTTCATTTAATAGTGATTTAAAGTTTGGAGTCGCAGCAAAGAATCCAAAGGACTGATAACGTCATAACACGGCAGCAAACACATTGAATAGTTCAGTATGAATAGTTATAGTTGAGTAGCTAATATGTGACCTGCTACAAAAACAATCTGATCAGTGCCTCAAAGTCAATGATTGAAGCGACAGCTCCCAAAAGTGAAGTCGATATATACAAATGTATGTTTATATTATAAGAAACATAAAAAATAGTTTGTTCATTATGAAACTGTGGTGGGACAAACAAGTTAGTGGCTCATCAAATAACATTGGAAATCATTCCCAATTCCATTGCAATCAATTTAACAGTTGAGATATTTTACTTTGGACCAACGTGTTGGAGAAACTGTCAGGACTCTGCCCCCTTGTGGAAAGCTGTGAAAGTAGCGAAAATGGAAATTATTTCTTTGTTTTGTGTCCTTACCCATCTCGGCCTTTACTGATGATTTTCACCTCGAAGTAGTAGACCCCGCAGGCGGCTGGGATGGGATGAGTGGCGCGTACAGACGCTGCATCTTTAGGAGTTTTGCCATGACCTGAAGTTGAGGGTAAAACATAAAGGCGTGAGCAGTGGGGTGTGGTTAATACAAATGCATACTGGATCTTTATCTTATCATGAAGGGATGGAAATGCTGACAATGAAGAGAGGCTAACACTTGTCAGCAGCCAAAGAGGCCGATGACCACCAGTTTTGATTGGATTGTCAGCACAAGTGGCTGCAGAGCAGATTAAACCCCCGACAGTCCTGAAAGGATAAAGCTTGATCCAGAGACCATTCCACTCCACGAGGGTTCAAAGTCAGAGTTTTCACCAAAAAGTGAATGTTGACCGTGTCCGTCAGTTACTTCCCGACAGTCAGCAGTAATTTCCAAGTTGTTATCAAGTTGGATCAGGAGAGAGGTGTGGCCTCTCTCCTGTCCCCACCCGTCCATTTGTTCCATTACGAACCTTAGTGGAAGGACGTGAAATTGGTGAAGGTTGAACTTAACATTTTCAGAGAAATGAAGATCAGGGGGCGTATTCTTGATTGGTTTTTTTCGACTTTCTTTAACATTGCGAGAAAGAACACTTTTCCAAATTTGTAATAATTCAAATTCAGAATAGCTCATGAATCTAGACAAAAGGGAAACAATCTGGCACGTGTGGGGAACTGATATCTACGAGTGTGTGAAATCTGGTGCAGCTTGATTGAATTGAACAGGGCTGTCGGGCCTTGGCAGAGGTTTGCACTCTAGTTTTTCTTTTTGATTACAAAAAATCTCTTTATTTAAAATCCCAGCTGAGAGGCTGGTTTAACAAAACTGTATCACAATATGTTTCCTAAAATTGTTTTAATTTATTTCATGTGCTCTTTCTCACCAGACATCTGATTTCCAGGAGCAGGTTTGAATAATGATCAGGATGATATTGCTTTTCCAAAATCTGGAAATTTAGCTGAAGTAGTGAGATGAGAATAAAACGTTTTACCTCCATTTTACATCTGTTGACAAAATGGTTGCTAGATGAATACATTAAACTGCAGAAGATACAGAAAATACAGTATCAATCATGGGGCCTGTATTTAAAATACTCAAATCAATAAGAGTTATGTGAAAATTACGAACCAAAACTGCTTGTGTCAAGCCATTGATTAGTCAACTAATTGTCTATAGCGCATGTTAAAATGCACATCCTTGTAGTCAGAGAAATCGGACGATTCCCAATTACCTGCAGGAATAAGATAAGGCACATTTCTGTTTTGCTTTAGCTGACGTCGCCATAAAGAGATAAATGTAAATTATAACATCATATTTTCAAATAATTGCAAGAAGCTGTGTTGTTTTTAAAACAAGTATCTTGAATGCTGCATTGGGGCAGTTGTTGAGGCTCTAATGACATTTTCATGATAGTTTTCTCCATTAATCAGTGGCATCTATTTGTTGGTAGTTTGTCCTCCCTCTTGTTGAGGATTAAGAACAGAGGATATCGCACCTTGTTAAACCCTGTGAGGCAAATTGTGATTTGTGTATATGGGCTACACAAGTTTGAAAATTTTACTGAATTCATTACGATTTTCAAAGCACAACATTATATATTGAAAAGTCTACTTGTCCAGCCACTACTTCTAAACCCAAGGTTTTTCAGGGCAACAACATAGCAGTCTTAATTAATTAACGAGCAGATGTCTGCATGTAAGTTCCTGGAATTTCCCAAGTTGGGTTGAAAACGGATTGAAACGATTCATCAAATCTCTAAAATAGACGCTAGATAATGAAATAATCATTAAAGCTCTTGTACTCTGCTCCAGCAACGCAGTAAATTATTGATAACTGTGGATTGGGAGGGATTAAGCAAAGATGAAAGAGTTCGGCTCATTTAAAATCAGGATGCCAACATGTCAGGACATTTGACATAGTGAAGCATATTTAATTACAACTTCAATTTTCTGCTCAACACTGCTGCACAACATTCTTCATGGGATCGGTTATGCTCCTTGTTGGATCTTAGCTCTCAGCATCTGCTGTCAGACACCCAGGTGAATTTGTTGTACAAATACACACAAGCAGTAACGAGGCAGAACGCGTGTAGAGCGGATCGTACCCGGAGGAGAAGAACACACCCAGGAAGCAGAGGTGCACCTTTTTGTTTTTTTGACATTAGCCTTTTCTACAGGCCTGCACCAAAACCCGCTCGGAAGCTTTGCTAAGCAACTAGTCAGCCCTGAATGTCAGAGAGTAGAACAGACACCGAGAGTCCTGAGCTCCACCTTTAACGACCCTGTCATCAACGACCACTTCACCCAGAGCCCGTCAACCCGTCCGGGTGACCTGGTGTCGTCGGGATACCTGACACTGGGCTTTCCTGTCATTTAAAAATCACCCCAGTTATGCTACATTAGCCAACAGAGGCTACCTGGTCCGAGACGACTTTCGGCTCACAGGGTTCTATTGTGTTGACTCATGCCGAGCCTGCTCAGCACCAGCTCGCACTTGGTTTGACAAGGACGCCGCAGTCGCTGGTGTTTGTGTTATACAGAGGGGAGCTAACGAGCTAGTGGCACCGCTTCGTGCTGCGGATGCACCTCGCCAGCTGGTCGGGTGGCAAGATGTCCTCTGCCTTGTTGTTGATCGAGCCGCTAGCCTAGCCCACTTTGTTTTTAGCCACAGCGGCAAGCTGCCTCTGATCCGCTAGCGGCCAGGCTAAGCTAACGTTAGCAGCACTAGCCTCGGGTAGTACAAGGTGCTGAGATGAGAGCGTGTGTCCGGGACGAACCTTTGTAGTGCACGCGCAGGTTGTTCTGGGAGAGCCCGATGTAGCTGAACTTGTCCTTCGGGCTCCAGGAGCGAGGAAGCGGGGTCTCGGTTTCATTAACGGCGGGGTAGAGCCGTCGGAGGCGCTGGTTGAGCTCCTTTTCCTGCTCGTTCAGAGCCGCGTCTCCGTGGACAACCACCGACATGAGGAAGCCACAGCCCGACGACTGTCCAGACATGGCTGCGACGCGGGTGTTAATAAAAACGGCTTGTCAGCAACAAGCCAGAGCCACTTGTGTCAGTCAGTGTCAAGTTTGTTAAGGAGGAGGAGGAGGAGGAGGAGGAGAGGGGGGGAAGGAGGGGGGGGGGTGTAGCAAAGTTAGCTAGCAGGCTAAGCTAACTGGCTTCGCTAGTCGTAGAGAGGCAGCCAGAGCTAGTTAGCCGAGTAGCTAACCTGGCTAACGCGATGTGCTCGGCCAGCACGGGCAGAGCGATCGCCGACACGGCTCAGGCTAACGTTAGCTGGCACCGCGCGGAGACGGTCTGCGGCACCGGAGCCGAGGGACGTGGTTCGAGGCAGAGGCGCGTGTCGTCGCTGTGCGCAGAGAGAGAAGTGACGTTCGGACCAGCTGCTCCGCTAGCCTCGATCTTTTGTTTGTTGTCTGAGCGCTATCCGCGAATCTCATTGGCCGACAGCGACTCCACTCACTTCCTGTGGGAATGTGAAGTAAATACACAGAGTGAGCAGAGGACTCTTCTTCATCATCATCTTCATCAGTATCATCATCATCGACATTATCACCGTCATCATCTTCTTCATCCTCATTATTATTATATTCATCATCTTCATCCTCATCATTATTATATTCATCATCGTCATCATCTTCATCAGTATCATCATCTTTTCTTCATCTTCATCTTCTTCATCTTCTTCATCTTCTTCATCATCTTCTTCATCTTCATTATCTTCTGCATCTTCTTCATCGTCATTATCTTCATGATCTTCATCAGTATCTTCATCTTCTTCATCATCTTCTTCATCCTCATCATTATTATATTCATCATCATCATCTTCATCTTCATCATTATTATATTCATCATCACCCCCCCCAGTAACATTGAGAAGGTGGGATCTATGACCCATACTGCTGCCGGGTGTCTTTCGTGACACACAGTGTAAACACGTGCTACTACCGAAACACAAAGACGCCTTCAAACTGTCACCTTCTGTTGTTTTTGCTTCCAGCATCTCCGATCAGACACTTGAGGAAGGATTCAGACTTTTCCTTCTTCCTTTTTTTCAGTTTGGCTTTCACCGCCTCTGAACGTCCCTCACACCGACATGTGGGAGTTGCATCACTGAAAAGGAATCTGAAATGGTGTTGGGAAGCACTTGCTCAGATTCAGATGAAGAGTCCCCTGGAAAACAGAGACGGTCAAAGGCCTGGACTGTTTATCATCAGCAGGACGTGTGCTGTAGAAGCAGAGTGAGGACAGACTGTGCCCGGGAACAGATCTCAGACCAAACGCTGTAGCAGCACTGAAAACAACAGCTTAATGTCGCTTCAGTCCAGGATCCAAACCCCAATGGTAGACAGAGCATTCAATGAAGTACTTGAGGTACTTGTACTACTTTACTCAAGTATTTACATTTCTACCCTGCTAAATAATTTAGTCTTTAATCCTCAATTCTTAGTTTCATTTTTCAGATTTTAAATTAAAGGTCCAGTGTGTAAGATTTGGGTGAAAGGATCTATTGAGGTGAGGGGTGTTCAGCTGCAACATGACACTTCACCACTAGATGTCACTAACTCCTACACACTGAACCTTTAAAAACGCACGGCGAGACACATTGTTAAAAATTCAACCAGTCTCCAACTTGTCTGTGAGAGGACGATTTCCTCTCTAGATTTCTCACATGGTTAAATTCAACTGTTTTCAAGGCTCAAAGTGACAAAGATGTCTACATAATAAAGATAAATGTATGTTTATCATGCTCACACTATGCATATTGCTACATTATTTTTGCTTACAAATCCAATACAAATTATTTACAGCTCCTTTTGGACCCGTGTCCCACAGACCGTGATTCTGGTCCTGGTTTCATTTTACTTTCAAATTCCTCGTCCAGACACTCCTGCAGCTTCTCTATCACCCTCTGACTCAACAGCCTGAGCTGATTTGAATGAAGACACTGATATAAACTCTTTGAGTGGAGGTGGGAGGCCAGAGGAGAGCTATTACAGCGCCCCCTGGTGGTTTCAGGCTCATCAGGAAGCTCTCTCATTAATCACACGATTCACTTACATCTCTGAACATTACGGACCAGTTGACTGACTCCTAAGCAAGGAACACTCACCTATAACAAAGTACACTTATATTTGTATTTACCCAGTTTAATTCAGGATCACACAAATGTACATATACATATTTATATTTATAATTCTTTCAACTGATTCTGTCTTTTTGGTGCATTTTTTGCAGGATCATCCTGCTGCTGATTTCAAGAACTCTCAGGACTCTGCAATAGTTGAGTTCACATTTGATGCATTTATGGCCGTGACACAATCTGAAAAGGACGAGAACCACTGTTAGATAACAAATTAGATCCACTGGTGTCGGAGGCAGTTACTACTAACAAAATCTGCCAGGTTTCTCACTGCAGCAGTATTGTGCATAATATTTAGCAGATGCCTCCAGAATCTGCTAAATCTCTGAGCTCCACTGGGTAATTAGTCTGTCAAGTTAAACAAATGCACAAATTAACATATATAATAATGAAAAGCCCACAACTGTGAGCTTCCTCTGTGATGTACATGATTGTGTTGCTTTCTTCTCCCATAAAAAAGGATGATTTTCCTGCCAATGAAGTCAACGCTCACATGGCCAGTTACACAGTAACATCCCCATTAGTGAATTCCTGACATCTATTGTGAAGCATATTCAAAGCAAACCATTGCCCATTCATCTGCTCCCATTATGGTGGCATGCAGTCCCAGAATTCATGGCAGATACACTGGCAGAATCCATAGACCATGATCATGACGAGGCTGGCAGGAACCAGGCTCACCAGCATCACGCCGAGCGTTGTCCTCTGCATGATGAGCAGGTACACCCCCATGGGCAGCGAGCTGAAGTACAGCAGCCCCAGCACCCACACCAGTGCCCTGGCAGATGTCTGGCACAGGAGGGCTGCACAGTTCCACACCGTCCACCTCTGCGTGATGGACGCCATGGAGTCCAGACTGGACGAGCGGTAGCCCCGGCTTGATGTGTGTGATCCATGTGGCAGATGGTGGAGATCCTGGTTTGAGGCAGGGGCTGGCGGAGGTTCCATTATGGTGATGACGACAAAGTTAGGGGAGCTCCGGATGGAGGAGTAAGTAGTGGCGGAGGAGGAAGGGGAAGAGGACATCACTGGTGCGTTGTTGCCCATCAGCGAGTTTAAGCGCCTTGGGCTGAGGAGCAGCTCCGTGGTCGACTCCTGGTGGAAGTGGAGGTTCCTCTGATTCCTGCTTTGGAGAGATAGTGCTGCCACCAGGTTGCAGTCATCTGGCAAACTGCTCACAGCCTCCCCGGGAAGTCTGGTGATGTAGCGGCAGAACGGGCACACTACAACATTGGGGGGCGACTCACCCAGATCCAGGATCTTAGAGAGGCATTTAGCGCACAGGCGGTGGCAGCACTCGAGCACCTTTGGCCTGCGACTCCTGAGATTGTACACCCAATAGCAGATCTTACACTCCAGCTCCTCCGGGCTCAGTATGTCCATGTGGCCACAGCCACCACCACCACCATCCTCGGTGCTTTGCAGCTCAATCATCATCCTGCCACCAAGTTTTCTCCTGCCTCGAGATCAGCAAAGAGGTCCAACCAAGAGCTCGCGGGCAGGCTCAGCACCGACGGACATGGAAAGTTTCCCATAGATGGAGACAGTGATGAGGATCCACTCCACTGAGGCTGTGGGGTTCATTGTGGCTGTCCAACAGGCTCCTGTAGTGTGTGTGTGTGTGTGTGTGTGAGAGAGAGAGAGAGAGAGAGAGAGAGAGAGAGAGAGAGAGAGAGAGAGAGAAGAGAGATTGATTTGTGAGTTAATGTGGACAGCACCTCACAAGCGGGTTCGGGCCTCTGGGGTTTGCCTGCCACCGAGCAGTTGGGGTAACTGGGCTTCGTTTGGGGCAAAAGCGCCTTTCATGGGCCGCACGAGAAAAAAGAGAGAAAGTGAGAGAGATGGAAAGAAAGGGGGGGTGAGAAAGGGAGAGAGATAACTGTTAACACAGCATTAGAAGAGAACAAACAGAGGCGAAGGGACAACAAAGCAGAGCCTGTGCAAACCAGAGCTGGAATTTTCCAGCTTAATCTTTTGTTGCTCAGTGAAATTCAGGTCCAATTAGTGGCTCACACACACACACACACACACACACACACACAGACACACACACAAGGTCTTATTGCTCTTTTAAAAATATACAGTAGTTTTACGATGATAATACATATATTAAACTATAATATGTACGATATCAAACACTAGAGAAACACAGCATTAAAGCGTTTATTCACACTAAGTTTTGTACTATACACGGCCATTTTTCTCAAAGATATATATTCAAGTGTCCATGTTTCTGATCAGTTTGGTTTTAATCAGTTATTTGATCATTCAAAAATGGATTGAAAAGTCATGATTGACAGCTGTGACTGACTCGTGATTGGTCAAGCATGTGTACGGGCGGGACCTCGATTGCAACTGCACAGACTCCAAATGCACAAGATGGCGGCGTTCACATCGGAGATACTTTACCTTTATGTCTGGATGGTGGGAGGAAGTGGAGACGACTCGTCCACCTTTATTTACAATCTGTGGTTTGCGTGCGTTGTAAAAAAGATTGAGTTGTCATAAACGTAAGATTCAAGTTTCATCGTAAAAGCGCCGACTCTCAAACACCAAAGTTATTTGATGTTTTGTTGAACTGGTGCCTGCACTGCAACAATGCTGGCGACATCACACTGGGTGTGCTGATAAATAGCATCAACGTATTAATGACGTTGTGTTGCATTTGTCAGTTCTGTTGAGAGCTGCAGCCAGTGACGTTTGACCATTAGGGGGCAGAGGCCGAGCCCTGATTTACCAATCTACCCATAAAGCGGCTGCTGCAAACACAATCACCAGGAAAAACAGGACAACAACATTCCCCTCAGATTTGTGTCTATTTGACAAACGGGAGTCTCACTTTAAACAACAAGTCATTCGATATGTGATTTTTAGAACATATCAGTCAGTGTGTACCATGCAGTCATAACAGCATGACACAAACAAATGACGTCACTTTAAATGTACAATACACACACACACACACACAATACACACACACACACACACACACACACACACACACACACACAGACGTCACTGAACCACAACAAAACGTCTGGAGCTGCATCAAGTCAGAAAAATCTGGACTGAATGGAACAGGAAGCCTGGAGACTTTTCACAGTAAAGGCATAAAAGGAAAAGATTATTATAATCGGTAAAATGAAATGAAATAAGAATTCCCAGATGCCCTCAGTCACACACACACACACACACACACACAC